>PVJD01000079.1:0-344823 GCA_004026545.1 Mormoops blainvillei | reverse complement strand
GCCAAGCACATGGCTGGGAATGTGATCAAAACTGTTCCCTTTCATCCTCGCGCTGATCTAGTTGGACAGAATTCATCCATCTTGTTTTAAAGTGATGAAAACAAAGGCTCAGAGACATGAAGTCACTTGCCCAGGGTCACACAGAAAAGCAGTAAACAGGACTCCTGACTCCAGAATTCGTGGTCTTAATCATTCCTCTACCTGCCCCTTACAGCTGTATTTTGTGCTCAGCGCCTGGCACCCGGTAGGCGTTTAGTGGATGTCAGTTTCACTAGGTGGGCTGCGTATAACGTTGCGCATTTGATGGGTAAATTAAAATGGTCATTGGAATTTGTTGAGTTTCTCCTCTGTGCCAGGTTATTCTTTCTAAAACTTACAACGTTCCTACATGGCAGGCCCTGTGATTATCCTTGCTGTAACAATGGGGAAACTGAGGCTCAGAGAATTTAGATACATTTTCTGAGTAAGTGGTTGAGCTAGGATTCAGGCTCATGCTCCCTCCAAGTCTTGTGTCCTTGACCTCAAACTTCATAAGCCACTCAAACACTTAGTAAATATTTATCGAGCTCCTACTGTGTGCTAGTCATGGCAGGAAGAGTGGCTTAAAAGACAAGCACAGCCCATGTCCTCACGGAGCTCAAACTACAGATAAGGACATAATCACATAAATGAATATCTAATTACAAATTAGAACAAGGAATTTGGAAGAATTAGGAGGAAATGATAAGAAGCTCTGAGGGAGAGTAACAGAAGGAGACCAACTCTAGACAGGTGAACGGGAAGGCTTGTGTGAGGGAATCTGAGTTGCGCCCTGGAGGATGAGTGGGAGTTGGGCAGGCGCGCAGAAGAGGAAACAGTGTCCCAGATGTAAGAACAGCGTGTGCAGAGGCCCTGAAGTGGAAGGTGAATTGGTGTGCTCAAAAAATAATTATAGATCATTTCTCTATTGTGGTTTACATGTGTCCTGCACTATTTATCCCGGGAGGTAGCTCCCCACTTGGTAAACACAAGAATTAAGGAACTGGTAGGTTGGTTATCTTGCCCATGGTCACACAGCTGGTAAGTGTGGGTTCTCCCTCCCCAACCTTTCAGCCCCTCTGCCCGAAATGCTCACCATCGTGCTGCCCCACTCTCCCTTACCCCCCAGATGTCAACATGGAGGCTCCAGATGAGAAGTCCATTATCACCTATGTGGTCTCTTTCTACCACTATTTCTCCAAGATGAAGGCTCTGGCTGTGGAGGGGAAGCGGATTGGGAAGGTATAAGGAACCAAGGAATGGGGTGGGTGGGAGCCTGGGAATCACGTGGAGGCATGCCTGGAATGAGGCTGGCCTCAACTTCCCGCGCGGGACCAGGTCCTGGACCAGGTGTTGGAGGTGGGGAAGATCATTGAGCGCTACGAGGAACTGGCTGCCGAGCTGCTGGCCTGGATCCACCGCACCGTGGGCCTCATCAGCAACCAGAAGTTCGCCAACTCACTGGGCGGGGTGCAGCAGCAGCTGCAGGCCTTCACAGCCTACTGCACTCTGGAGAAGCCCGTCAAGTGAGGCCCAGCTCGGAAGGGAGGGTGGCAGGTGGAAGTGTGGGGGCAGGTTCCTGAGCTCGAGCACCCTCAGGTTTCAGGAGAAGGGGAACCTGGAGGTGCTGCTCTTCAGCATCCAGAGCAAATTGCGTGCGTGCAACCGTCGCCTGTACGTGCCTCGGGAGGGCTGCGGCATCTGGGACATCGACAAGGTGAGGTTGGGGGTGTGGGGGAGGGGCAGGCTGCTCTGCGGAGTTGCGTGGGTTGTGCACTGCCCGAGGTAGCCATTCCCTCGGTAGACATTGTGGACTGGGTTTCACGCTGATGATTTTCCAGCAGTGAAGTGTCATGAGGAAGCAGCATGTTTTTTCCAATTTGCACAAAAGTGCCATTAGTCCTAGGAGTGACCTTGGACAGAAAAGCCAGGGGCATTAAACTAGCAGAGCTTTTGGAGTCTGACGGCCCCCTCTGTATCCCTAGGCCTGGGGCCAGCTGGAGAAGGCAGAGCATGAGCGGGAGGCTGCCCTACGGGCTGAGCTGATCCGGCAGGAGAAGCTGGAACTCCTGGCCCAGAGGTTTGACCACAAGGTGGCCATGAGGGAGAGCTGGCTGAATGAGAACCAACGCCTGGTATCCCAGGTATTGGACATGCGGCTTGGGAGGGAGGGCAGGGCTGATGCTCTGGGACCAGGGAGAGAGACTTGATCTCTTAAGCAGCAAAGAAGTGGATTAGGTGACAAAAGGATGGGAACAGAGAATTATTCTCCTAAGTGATTGGTGGTGGTTGTAGGGAGAGTGGACCTGATCTCCAGGGTAACAGGAGAGTGAGGCTGGTCTCCAAGGTAACTAGAGAAGACAGAATTACTTTTTTTTAGAAATAGGAGACTAATTATCTCGTAAGTGACAGCAGAGGTTGTACCTGGAGTCCAGGGTAACTCAAGAGGATAGAACTGGTCTCCTAGGTAACAGAATAGAGGAGGTCTGGTCCCCAGCCTCTAAAGAAATGGAAGTATGGGGCTTGTTTCCTAGGTAACAACTTAGTAACAAGTTTAGGGTTAGAGATGCAACAGGGAAGGGTGAGCTGGTCTCCAGGGTAACAGGAAAAGGTGGAGCTGGTCTCCATAGTAACTAGGGGATGGTATGGCTGGTCTCCAGGGTAACAGTGGAAAGTAGGGCTGGTCCCCAGAGTAACGGAAGCAGAGAGGGGAGTTTTCCAAGTTCACACAGGGTCAAGGTAGCAGGCGGGCTGCTGAGGCAGCATGAGTGAGTGTCTGTGGTCTGTCCTGCCCCAGGACAACTTTGGCTATGAGCTGCCAGCAGTGGAGGCAGCCATGAAGAAACACGAGGCAATTGAGGCAGACATTGCAGCCTATGAGGAGCGGGTGCAGGGCGTGGCGGAGCTGGCCCAGGCATTGGCGGCTGAGGGCTATTACGATGCCCGGCGGGTGGCAGCCCAACGTGACAGTGTCCTGCGCCAGTGGGCCCTGCTGACTGGGCTGGTAGGTGCCCGGCGGACGCGTCTTGAGCAGAACCTGGCCCTGCAGAAGGTCTTCCAGGAGATGGTGTACATGGTGGACTGGATGGAGGAGATGCAGGTAGGGACCCGCCTGAGGCCGAGGATGGCTGTGGTGGACTGGGAGGGGAGGGAGGGATATGGGCACTGAAATGGCTGTCAGAGACATGGAGAAGGAAGGGGAGAGAGACAGGAAGATAAAGCGAGAGCCTGGGAGATAATGAGAAGGAGTGAGAGAAGGAAACAGCAACAGAGAAGCAGAGAAAGAGACACAAGAGATATAGAGGCAGAGACAGGGACAGACACAGAAAGATGATTCCAGGAGAGGATGGTGACGAGAGAGAGAGAGACAGACAGACAGGCACACAAAGTTAGCAATAGTAATATAAATGGAGAAAAACACACAGGAAGATAGAATGCACTTGAGAAGACCAACCGGAGATAGATAGATACAGAGAGAGGTGGAGAAAGGAAAGATAGAAGGAGAGAGAGGGGAAAGAGAGAGAGAGAGAGAGAGATACAGACATGGAGAGAGACATGGAGAGAAACAGACAGGGATAGATATGGAGACAGAGAGAGATGGAGACAGAGACAGAGATGGAGACAGAGAAGTATAAGCGAGAAAGAGGTGGAGGCAGAGAGAGAGGAAGACCATTGAGATGGAGGCGTAGAATAGGAGACATCGTGACGGAGCCAGAGCCCAGAAATGTGGCGCCAATGAGTGATAGAACATTCAGAGATTCAGAGAGAGACAGCTTAGGACAAAGACAAGGAGACCGAGACCGAGATTAGAGTTCAAATGATGGTGTAAGAGAGCAGAGGGCTAGTTTGGGCAATGGCGGTGGGGGAGTGGCTTCAGGGCCAATGCCAAAAATATTCTCAATACTGCCCCCTCCTATAGGCCCAGCTGCTGTCCCGGGAGTGTGGACAGCACCTGGTGGAGGCTGAGGACCTGTTGCAGAAGCATGGGCTGCTGGAGGGGGACATCACTGCCCAGAGTGAGCGGGTGGAGGCCCTCAATGCTACTGCCCTGCGTTTTTCCCAGCTACAGGGTGAGTCTGGCGTTGGGGCTTGGGAAGGAGGCTCTCACAGCTGATGTGATTAGAAGCAGAATGACTCCTGAGATAGAGAAGGAAGGAGTGAACTCCCTGTCTTTGGAGACATCCGAACACAGACTAGGATCCTACCCCATCAGAGATATGTCACCAGGGTAATTGATACCTTGAGCGGGAGGTTGAACCACATGGCTTCTTCCTGCTTTGAGGGTCTATAGCAGTAACTCCCACTTACTGAGCACCTGCTATGTGCTAAGCCCTTATTGCTGAACCTGAGTGAATTTCATAAAAGGACTGTGTAAGGTAATGTATTATCAGGGCCTGTTCAGCAGCAAGTAATGGAAACTCAATTCAATTAGCACAAGGAGAAAGGGGGAATGTGTTGGCTGATGTAACTAAAATGTCCAGGGAGGGGTGAGTTTGGTTTCAGGAAGGGCTGGATCCAGGCATTGTTCAATGATGCTTTTAAGACTCTGTCTGACTGTCATCTCTATGTTTGTGTCCTTGTTGGAGAGTCCCTTCCCTTGTGGTGTAGGCCTGGGGTCATTCAGCCCCATGTCTACATCTCAGCAGCTGCAGTACAGCAGAAAAGGGTCCCCTTATTCCCAGTATTTCTGACCAACTTTTGTTCAGCGAAAACTTTCGTTAGCCCGCTGTGGGTACCATCCCCATTGCTCAACCAAGCATCGTGACCCCAGGCTATACAGTGATCTAACTGGCCACATCTTTTTGACATACCCACCCCAGGGCCAGGAGTTGGGTCAGCTCCCTCCAAAGACATGGACTGGGAGAGAGGAGGTGGGACCCCATTACCAGAAGCAGGGACATGGATACCCACAAGCAAAACTAAAGCTGGCTCTACTGAGGTTCTCATTTTATTGATGCCATTCTTGTCTGACCAAAGACCACCAGGAATCCACTTTAGTCAGAGCAAGCTGGGTTTGTTGGCTCTTTGCATACACCTTGGGGAACCTCAGTGAGAGGCTGTTAAGGAAGGCTCGCGTTATAGGATGTGGGCTTGTGTGAGGCGACTTGGGGATGATTTCGCGTACTGTTTTGCTGCAGACTGGATGCTGCCAGGAAGTGGGGGCGATGAGATGATTGCGCGTCTTAATCATTTTTCTCCAGGTGGTGGGAGGAGCAGAAATTTGCCAAGTCATTCGGCTTAGCCAGGTTAAGGGGGATAGGTGGTGTCTTTGTGGTTCGCACAGTGACCTTGTTTTTGTGTGCGCCCGCACATCGTGGCGGAGTGATCTCGTTTTGACCGGCGCCTTCGCAGTTGCAGCGCACCTCCTCAGATAGCGGTGTCCTGTGGAACTATGTAGGCTAGCTGCGTGTGCTGGCCGCAGACAGGACTGCTCTCTTCTTCCGCTCTGAGGCCCAGAGCTGCAGAGCTGATAACGGGGTTTTGAGGCTGGTCTGTCTGATTCCTTTATCCAGAGCCAGGACCCTTTGAAATCCTGGAGCTTTGTTAGAAGAGGAAGGCCTGTAGGCCTGAAGGATGGCGGAATTTCTCATCCTCATAGGCTGGGTCATGTCCTAAGAGCAAGTGAGGTCTCCTTTCAAGCCCCAGTGCAGACACCTCCATCCTGGCTCAGCCACTCTTACGTTCATCAAAACCTCAGGAGAGGCTGTTGGGACCCTCTCCTTCAGCCTAGGGACGTTTGTCCCAGGAGTCTCCTCATCTTTTTGTGAGATCTTGGTGCCTGGTGACAACCAGCAGCACCACGAAAATGGCAAACAGGCTAGTGTGGGGCATGTGTCATGGCGACAGGAGGCAGCGCTGCCTATTGAGTGGTTCAGAGTGTGGCCTGCTGGCCCACTGTGTCTTAGCTGATCCTGGGCAAGCGGCTTCCCTCCCTGAGCCTCAGTTTCTTCATGTGTAAGGTGGGCTAGTAAGGATGCTGAGCTCATAGGATGGTTGTGAGGATTAAATAACATCGTGTCATCAGGCTGGATACATGGTCGCTATTTACTATTCAGTCGGATACCTTGGTATTTGAGTCAATTTCAGTGAATATCCAGAATTATAGATATCTCACATTCCATCTAGGGCAGTGTTGTGACCCAGTCAGAAATACATTTACTCATGACCCAGAGGTCACACACACA
Source organism: Mormoops blainvillei (assembly GCA_004026545.1). NCBI lineage: Eukaryota > Metazoa > Chordata > Mammalia > Chiroptera > Mormoopidae > Mormoops > Mormoops blainvillei. The sequence goes on along the minus strand of PVJD01000079.1, from coordinate 338,620 downwards.
CACACACACACATACACACGCACTCACTGACACCACGGTTTTATCAAACAATGTTTCCCTTTACCTCTTGTGTTGAATTCTGATGTTTTCTATTCATTCTATTGCATCCCATTAAAGAAATGCTTGCTGCAGCCCACTAAGTTAATTTCACAGTGTTGGGAGTCACAGATTAGAGGTCTGGGAGGAAAGTGAAACATTTGAACGAAAAGGGAGTTCAGGTCATTGCCGGGGTTAATAGGTAAGGCAACAGAGAATGAGGGAGGGAACCCAGAAAATAGCTTGAAAGTAGCAGTTTCATTTGGCCCAGTTCTGAAGGAAACACAGTTTACACGAAAATATGCCGATTCTAGCTAGGAATCTCTGAGTCTCAGTTTCGATCCGTCATTCAGTCAATGTCACCATTTTCACTAGGCTGCTGCTCTGGGCTCCACCTTGCACTGGGCAACAATGGGACACAGTGCGCTGGAGGCAGCCCCAGGTCCTGCCCTCAAGGGGCTCCCATTTCAGTGCGGGAAACGGATCAGGCAATGAAGTGGGCAGAGGGTTCAGCGCTGGCATGAGGAAAGCAGAGAAGCCTGGGAGAGCCAGAGAAAGCGCTTGCTCTTCAGATTCGGGGTGTCAGGGAAGAATGCCTGGAGGAGGGGACTCATAACCTGGCTTCTGATGAAGCCGAGCCGAGGGCTGGTCAGGTAGCCTGCACCACTCTCTCTTGGACGCCCCCTTGCCGTGCCCAACCGGGGATCCTCCCCTTCTCCTGGCCCAGGCTACCAGCCCTGCGATCCGCAGGTTATCTGCAACCGCGTGAACCATGTGCATGGCTGTCTGGCGGAGCTGCAGGAGCAGGCGGCGCGGCGGCGCGCGGAGCTGGACGCCTCAAGGAGCCTGTGGGCGCTGCTTCAGGAGCTGGAGGAGGCCGAGAGCTGGGCCCGCGACAAAGAGCGACTCCTAGAGGCGACGGGCGGCGGCGGGGCGGGCGCAGCGGGCGGCGCTCACGACTTGTCCAGCACCGCGCGCCTCCTGGCGCAGCACAAGATTCTGCAGGGCGAGCTGGGCGGGCGGCGGGCCTTGCTGCAACAGGCCCTGCGGCGCGGCGAGGAGCTGGCTGCGGCCGGTGGCGCCGAGGGTCCCGGCGCCGAGACCGTGCACCTGGCGGGCTTGGCGGAGCGCGCGGCGAGCGCACGGCGGCGCTGGCAACGTTTGGAGGAGGCGGCGGCGCGGCGCGAGCGGCGGCTGCAGGAGGCGCGAGCGCTGCATCAGTTCGGCGCTGACCTCGACGGGCTCCTGGACTGGCTGCGCGACGCCTACCGCTTAGCAGCTGCGGGAGACTTCGGCCACGACGAGGCGTCCAGCCGCCGCCTGGCGCGCCAGCATCGCGCGCTCACCGGGGAGGTGGAGGCGCATCGGGGGCACGTGGGTGGCCTGCGGCGTCAGCTGGCGACACTGGGGGGCGCTAGCGGCGCCGGACCACTGGTGGTGGCACTGCAGGTGCGCGTGGTGGAGGCCGAGCAACTGTTCGCCGAGGTGACGGAGGTGGCTGCTCTGCGGCGCCAGTGGCTGCGGGATGCCCTCGCCGTCTACCGCATGTTCGGCGAGGTGCACGCGTGTGAGCTGTGGATCGGAGAAAAGGAACAATGGTTGCTCGCCATGCGCGTTCCCGATTCACTCGACGACGTCGAGGTGGTGCAGCACCGGTGAGCGCGCACTTGTGGGACTCCAGGGCCCTCTTCCTCACTCATAGGCTCACCTTTGATGGTTAAACAGTTCCTTTATTCGCTCAGCTCAGGGTTCCAGTACAATGGGAATGATATTAGTCCCAACCACACAAGCCGCGGTGAACAATAAATGAGCAAATACGTAGAGAACACTAAGCAAATGCCTGGGGATAGAGAGCTTTTCCAGGATCTTTTGCCGTTATTACTATGAGGCTTATATTCACCTGAAGCAATCTTCTCCAGATACATCCCAGCCTGGCCTCTCCAGTGCGACCCCCACTACCATGTACACATCATGTCACCTCCCTTAGTAATAAATTAGCTCTGTCCCTTGTCACTTTCCCTTAGCCCTGCTTTATGTTTCTTCATGGCACTTACCACCCTGTGACATTAGATACTGACTTAGGAATGCGTTCAATTAGTGGATGAACCCTCTGTACCTCTTTCTCTGAGCACCTTGTTCATCCATTCACTCACTTGACAGGCACTTACTAAACTACTGCTCTGTTCTAGGTCTTGTGCTGGGCATTGCTGGGAACACAGACACGTCTGGTCCCAGTCCTTACTGTGCCCGCAGTTACCTAAGCCACAGCTTTGGGCATTGTTTTAAACAGGGGAGGGCCTGCCCAGTTTCAAAAAGATCTCCCTGGCTGCTATGTGGAGGGTGGGCTGGAGGGGTTGACAGTGGTGGCTGGGAGACCAGAGAGGCAACTGGAGTGGGGACCCAGGTAAGAGGGTACAGGACTAGACCAAGGCAGGAGGCCAAGGGGACAAGCCATGAGGGTGGACAGACTGGGAACAGGGAGTTGTCCAAAACGGAGCTCTGGCCTGGACAATGTTGAAGGATAGTAGTGCTTGAGATGGGGACCCAGAGGAAGAACAAATTTGGGAGGAGATACTGAAGCCAATTTGAGTTGCACTGGGAGTGAGGAGCCCTAAGGAGTTGTACTGCAAGCTTTGAGGTTGGAGATGGCTCAGAAGGAAGGAGGCTGGGGCAGGAAACTGAGAGGTGGGAGTCATAAGTTTGGGGCTGAGGACTGAAGCTGTGGGATGTGTGAGATGGTCCAGGCAGGGCGTGAGAGGACGCTCAGAGCCCTGAAGAATCTGACATTTAAGTGACAGGTAGAGGGAGGAGGAGCTGGCAAAGAAGCCCGAGAAGGTGAGGCTGGAGAGTTAGAAGGTCCAGGAGAAGGCAGTTTTATGAAAACCAAGAAGTGGGCAAGTGTCCGGGGCCCAGGCCTCTCTGAGAATGTCCATCCTTCTTTGGCAGATTTGAGAGTCTGGACCAGGAGATGAACAGCCTGATGGGCCGTGTCCTGGATGTGAACCACACAGTCCAGGAGCTGGTGGAAGGGGGCCACCCCAGTTCAGACGAGGTACGCTCCTGCCAGGACCACCTCAACAGCAGGTAGGTGGGGCCTGGGGCTGGAAGTCCTTCTAGGTACCTCACAACAGTTCTCTCCATCATTCCTTTCCTCATTCACTCGACTGTGGAAATCAAGAACGTGCAATTTCAAACCCCTGAGATAATAATGGCCTCTTGGTAAATCAACAAAATTTGTAAAAAAAGAAAAAAGGTTGATAGTGCTAGTGATGATGTGATAAAATTAGGATAGAGTTACATTTCAGTGGGCTGTTATTTATTTGTTCAGAAATAATTTATTGTATATTTAATATCTGCTGGGAATTTTTCTAAACACCTTATATACCTCGTTTTATCTCTCAGAATTCCAATTTTCATAGTAAAGATTCCAAAATTTAGGGCTCCAAAAGTAGTAACAAATTAATACCTTTCCCCCTAGAATACTACCAGCAGTTCTCCCAGTGTGGGTAGGGTTCATAGATGAAGACACAGACCTAGAGAAGTGAAATCCTTAATATGATCACTCAATCTAGTAAGTTGACGTCAAACCCAGTTGTGTACGAATCCAGAGCTGAGGCTCTTGATAGCATGTATTCAGTCTTCCCAGCAACCTGTGGGGCATCAATTACCCCATATTAGAAAGGAGAAAACTGGGGTTCAGAGAGGAGAAGACACTGGCCCAAGGCCACACAGCAAATTATAGAGTCAAGCCTGGATTTGAAATTGAATTTGTCTGACACCAAAAACTGTGCTCTTAACTGCTGTGCTGGGAGATCTCAGCATTTAGTGATTTTACCACCTTTGTAGCCTTGACAATGTTGAAGGATCAGGATGTAAAAAGATAACAAAAAGAATGTTACACCTTTTAGCGAGATTATATGCCAAGTGTTTTAGCCACATGATCTCATTAAGCACTCAGTGAAGTAGACATTATTATCCTGATTTTTCAATGAGGAAACTGAGGATCATGAGGGAAATGATTTGCCCAGGGTCACATGGTAAATCTGGCCAGAGCAGACCTTGAACTTGGGTCCTTCCGATGTCAGAGTCCTAACCTCTACCCTTGCGGCATGTCCATTCTAGAGAGGGGCAGAGTGACAGTTAACAAACAAACTAATAAGTGAACAAGATATTTAAAGACTTGTAAGGGTTCAGGAATTGGAGGACAGTGACCTGGCAGTTAGCATAGCCAAGGCAAGACCCTGAGGCAGAGAAGGGCTCGATACGTTCCAGAGACCACCTCCATGCAGCAACAGTGGCAAACAGGTACTGTTTGAAGCAGTTCATAAATCAGAACTTATTTGACCTTCGTAACACCCCTAATGAGGCAGGTGCTAAGCTATGATTTTGTCCATTTTACTAATGGGGAAACTGAGGCACAGAGAGTTACTAGACAAAGGGTGCACATCTCAGATTTGACTCCAGGCTGCCCTGCTAGGATTCTATGTGTGTAACCTGGACAACACACTGTCTATGAAGGGGAACCAAGGCCCAGAGCAGTGTTGTCACTTGCCTGAGGGCACGGAGCAATACATAATTTCTCCATTAATTTATTTTGGAATAAAACAGATTTGCCTTTGCGCCTCTCTGTCCTCAGCACCTGGCTCATAGTACCTGATCACTTACTATTCGCTGAGCCCAACATATTATCATATTATCTGATATCGGCAGCTAGCACTTCTCCCACTTTGGTCTCAGAACTTCTTTTTCTTTTCTTTTTTTTTTAAACATATATTTATTATTACAGAGAGGGGAAGAGAGGGAGAAAGAGAGGGAGAGAAAGTATCCATGGGACAGAGATACATAGATTGGTTGCCTCCTACATGCCCCCAACTGGGAACCTGGCCCGCAACCCAGGCATGAGCCCAGACTGGGAATTGAACCTGCAACCTTTCAGTTTGCCGGCTGGCACTCAATCTACTGAGCTACACCAGCCAAGGCTCAGAGCCTCTTTATACTCTTAAAAACTATTAAGGACCTCAAAGAGCTCATTTTAATGGGTTATATCTATCGATTGTTTACTATATTAGAAATTAATACTATGTAATTTTAAAATATTAAGTCTTTTAAAAATAGCAGTAATAAACCTATTAGGTTAACATTTTTAATGAAAAAGGTAACTATTTTTCAAAACAAAAATTGTGAGTAAAGTGGCATTGTTTGGCGTTTCTTTGCAGATCTCTTTAATGTCCGGCTTAATAGAAGGCCACTGAGCTCTCAGGTCTGCTTCAGCGTGGGGTCTTTGTCATGCAGCCTCTGGAAAACGCTGTACTCTGGAGACAATGAGAATGCAAAGGCAGATAGCTCTTAGCGTTATTATGAAGATAATTTTGACCTCCCCCAGAGTTCATTTTGAGGACCGTTGCTCTAAGCAAATGTGAGAGTAGGGTTTCATTTTACACAGGCAGAAACTGGGGCTCAGTAATATTAAGTCTTTCCAAGGTCATGCACTGGCAGGGTTCTATTCTGGCGGCGGGCGTGGGGCGGGCGTGGAGCGGGCGGCCCTCCACACCTAAGAGGAGGCCCTGTTCTTCTCAAGCCACCCTCCTTCCCCTGGGTAGGTGGAACCGCATCGTGGAACTGGTGGAACAGCGCAAAGAAGAGGTGAGCGCGGTGCTGCTTGTGGAGAACCACGTGCTGGAGGTGGCTGAGGTGCGCGCCCAGGTGCGCGAGAAGCGGAGGGCTGTGGAGAGCGCGCCCCGCGCCGGTGGCGCCCTGCAATGGCGCCTTAGCGGCCTGGAGGCGGCTCTGCAAGCGCTGGAGCCGCGCCAGGCGGCCCTCCTGGAGGAGGCAGCTCTGCTGGCTGCGCGCTTCCCGGCGCAGGCTGCGCGGCTGCACCAGGGTGCGGAAGAACTGGGTTCCGAGTGGGGCGCGCTGGCCAGCGCCGCTCAGGCCTGTGGCGAGGCTGTGGCGGCGGCCGGGCGCCTGCAGCGCTTCCTGCACGACCTGGACGCTTTCCTGGACTGGCTGGTGCGCGCCCAGGAGGCAGCGGGCGGCGACGAGGGACCCCTGCCAGGCAGCCTGGAAGAAGCGGACGCGCTGCTGGCGCGCCACGCGGCGCTCAAGGAGGAAGTGGACCAGCGCGAGGAGGACTATGCGCACATCGTGGCGGCCAGCGAGGCGCTGCTGGCAGCCGACGGCGCAGAGTTGGGTCCAGGCCTGGCACTCGACGAGTGGCTGCCGCACCTCGAACTTGGCTGGCACAAGCTGCTGGGCTTGTGGGAGGCGCGCAGGGAGGCGCTGGTCCAGGCGCACGTCTACCAGCTCTTCCTGAGAGACTTACACCAGGCGCTTGCTGTGCTGCGCAACCAGGTGCCGGCTTGGGGGTTCACACCAGTGGGGGTCCGAGGCCGTGCCGTGCTGCCGGGACAGGGAAATGAATGGAGGAGTGGGTTTGTGGCTTAATGGAGGTAGATGGGAGCAGGAAGGGTATCTGGTATAGATAGCTGCATTTGTGGATCATCCAGTGTGAGCATGTGTGGATAATGTATGTAACAGAATTTGAGGATCAGGATGGGAGGTTTGGTTTCTTAGCTTAGTTTGGGGACCATCCTAGTGAGTAATGCATTTGGCTATTCACTGGAGTGGTTTCCTGGGTTTGTGAATTATCTGGAAGGTAGACTATGAGGTGGACTGGTGATAGTTAATGGGGTCCAAAGAAAATCTTGGGGTGGATAAAGATTATGGAAGTAGGTAGGTAATTCAGGCTGAGAGGTTATTGGGATCAGTAAGTGACTGTGGGTTATGAGGTTGTGGGCGCCTAAATTAGCAGATGATCTTCTTATTGGGGCTGGTAGTTTGAAGATTCTCTTGAAGGGGTAACTGTCTGTGGCTTGAGGAATCCAGTGTGATGCTTTCCTGCGAACAGCTGACCCAGTTTGGAGATCATTCTGGCGTGGGAGCCAAGTTTGGGATTTGGGCAAGATAGAACACCCAGTTTTCAAATTGCCCAATAGTAGGTACCAACTTTTTGGTATCATTTCAGAAAGAGTGACCACCGGTGCTGGTTATCTAGAGAAAACTGACTCCGCTTTAGGATTATCTGGGGGGGAGGGTGGCAGACAGGGAGCCCCTCGAATCATGAAGTTACTAAATATTGGAGCTTAGGTAGCCTTGAGAAACCCTTTTGGCCCACCCATTTTAGCAGTTAGAAAACTAACCCCAAAGAGGGAAAGAACTTCCTTGAGGACACATAGAACCCAGTGCAGGTTTTTTTTTAAAGATTTTATTTATTTATTTTTAGAGGGAGGGGAACATCAATTGACTACTCCTCACACACCACCAAACAGGGACCTGGCCCGCAACCCAGGCATGTGCCCTAACCAGGAATCAAACCAGCGACCTTTCGGTTTGCGGGCCGATGCTCTACCCACTGAGCTACACCAGTTAGGGCCCAGTTTAGTCTTTATCAATTAACCAAACATTTACAGGGTACCTCCTCTGTGCCAGGCATTATTCTGGGGCTGAGCACAATAAGGAAACAAAGCACAAAATCCCACCTTCATGTGGCAGGCATTCTATGTGTGTATATATGCGGGGGAGGAGACAATGAACAAGTAAGTGCATATATGATATTATGTCAGGCTTATGCTATGAAGAATAATAAAGCAGGATAAAGGGATATGGCTGGGGCAGAGGGAGATATTTTTGGCAGGGTGGTCAGAGATCTGAAGAAAGTGAAGGAGCCAGCCATGAGAATATCTGGAGGGACAGACTGTCAGGCAGAGGGACCAGCATGAGCAAAGATCCTGAGATGGGAACATGCCTGGTGCGTTTGACGCTAGAAACAAAGGGGAAGAGACTGAGTGTGGCAAGCCAGGCTGGCCACTCTCCCAGGTCCTGGCATGGGTGGTGGGGGTGGTGTCTGACCTGTGTACCACCCCACCCCCTTCCCAGGAGATGGCGCTGTCGGGTCTGGAGCTCCCAGGCACAGTGGAGTCTGTGGAGGAGGCGTTGAAACAGCACAGGGATTTTCTCACCACAATGGAGCTGAACCAACAAAAGATGCAGGTGGCTGTGCAGGCTGCGGAGGGCCTGCTGAGGCAGGGCAACGTCTACGGGGAGCGGGCCCAGGAGGCTGTGACCCGGCTGCTGGAGAAGTAGGTCCCTCAGTCCCCAGGGGCACGGGGGAGGGGGAGGAGGCCGGGGTTGGGCTCCTGTCTATCACAATTTCTGCTTCTCTGCCCCTCTCTGATTTCTATTTAATTCCATATTGTTTTAGATTTGATTTAAATTGACATTTTGTGAAAAGGTAACTTGTGGTTGTCAACCCAAAAGATACAGAAAGATACACAATGAAAAGTTTCTCTCCCCATCAGGAGCCCCATACTCAGCCTGGGATAGCTGGATTGGTTGTTAAAATGTTACCATATCTTCCTGGATGCCTGTTGTCTGCCCTGCTGTTCTGGTACCTCCCTGGGAATCCTGGGACACCCCTAGATCCCTCAGCTAATGGCCAGGCAAAGGCTCCAGATGGGACAGTGTCCCCTGCCATGCTGGTTTGTCAAATACTGGGAATGAACACCTCTGCCAGGCCCCAGCCCCAGTTCTCTAGGAAGTGGTATGCAGAATTTATGTGTTTGTGTGTTGACATCTATTGCTGTTGCCATATCTCTTGACTGTCCTCGTAGTAATCAATCAAAGCTATTTATTGAGCACCTACTGCGTGCCGGGCACTATTCTAGACCATGAACAGAACAAAACAAAACAAAATCTCTGCGCTCAAGTAGAGTCCTTTGTGGGGTTTTCTCCAGACCCACTTCTTTGTCTGTCTCTCTCACTGTTTCTGCCCCTCCCGGTGACCCTGGCTTTCCCCTTTCTGTCCTGATCTAGGCTGGAAGAGAGCCCAGCACCCCTCCTTGTGTCTTCCTGTCTCTTGATGGAAAGCACACCTGGTTATTTAACCACCATCCACAGCTCCAAGGCCCCAGCCTCCTTTTCCAAGGCTGCAGTTTGCTAAAGGAACCTTTTATGGGGATCCTGGTCCTGACTCATGATCTAGTGTCCCCAGCTCCACACCTGGACCCTTCCTTCCTTTGTCCCATATTTCTCAAGTGCTGGCTGTATGCCGAACTCTGCAGAAGGAGGAGGAAGAGCCTGGAGGACTGGTCATTCTTGGATTCACTTCTTCATTCCTTTTCAGTCATTAGTTGCTCCTTTCATTCTATTAGGACAGGCCGTGATTCCTGCCCTCAGGGAGCTTGCATGCCGTCTGACAGAGATGGCCCTGAGTGGTCAGGGCTGGCACTGGGGAAAAACAGGGACCTTGGGAGCTTAGAGGGTGCATCTGTCCCAGGCTTGTGGTGGTTGGGCCTGAGAACACAGTGGAAATGGAAACCGATCCAATTCCTGCACTCCCCCCAACCCCACCCCAGTCATTTGCTCTTCTAGGGATGGTTTTCCCACCTGGTGGAAGTAATAAAACATCCATTCACAGCTAGGGATGAGGGGGTTGCTGCCCACGCCATGCAGAGCTGGGGGCTGGGGCCTTGGGGTAAGACAGGACCAGATTCCAGTCCCAGCTCCTCCCCTCAACCTGTGGGATTCAGGGCAAATCACATAATCTCTCTGTGGACGTTGCCTAGCCTGGATCTGGCCCAGCCTGTGTGCCAGGTGCTCCTCTTATCTGCATTTTGCACCTGAGGCTCAGAGAAGGTCATTGACTTCCCAAGGCCACAGCCAGGAAGTGGCCCGACCAGGATTTGAACCCTGTCCTTTTATTCACCCTCCCGGAGATTATCATCATCCTGAGGGCTGATGCTTGATAAATTGGCTGGTGAAGGCCCGGAGGACTTGATTTCAGTTCACTTTCAGAGGCATTTCCTACTTTCTGGCTTCTGAGCTGAGTCCAGGGAAGAAGGAGTCAGTCCTTTGCATGTCTGTCTCTGGCGCTTCCTGTTCCTCCCTCCAGTTGTGCCCGGGCTCTCTCTGTAATTTTCCCTTACACACTCTGTCTCAGCCTTCAGCCTCCATCTATCTGTGTATCTCTGTGTCTCTTTCCTTTTCTCTCTCTCTCCGTTTCCCTGCCTCTATCTGCTCTCTTCTGTCTCCCTGTCTCTGTCTCTTTCTTTTAAAAAAAAATATTTTATTTATTTTATTTTTAGACAGAGGGGAAGGGAGGGAGAAGGAGAGGGAGAGAAACATCAATGTGTGGTTGCCTCTCACACGCCCCCTGCTGGGGACCTGGCCTGCAACCCAGGCATGTGCCCTGACTGGGGAATCAAATGTTTGGTTCGCAGGCCCACACTTGATCCACTCAGCTACACCAGCCAGGGCTCTGTCTCTCTTTTTTAAACACTTTACTTTTGTTTCTGTCATTTCTCTTTCTGCTTCTGTGTCTCCTTTGCATTCATTCATTCATTCATTCAACAAATATGTATTGAGTATCTACTGTGTGCCAGGCACTTTTTTTAGGCATTGGGGATACAGCTGTGAACAGGATGACAGAAATTCCTGCCCTCATGGAATGATATCCTAGTGGGGGAGACAGACAAGATAAACACATAGCATATATGCGTACATTGTGTTAGATGGTTTTAAGTGCGAAGAAGAAACTTAAAGAAGGAAAAAAAGCCAGAAGGTGTTGAGAGTGGTCAGGAAGGGTCTCATTGAGAAGGTGGCATTTGAGTAGATGTTTGGGAGATGAGAATTTTGGGCAGGGAGCTGCCAGTGGTAGGCCATGGGGTGGGAGTGGCTTGTTCAAGGCACGGTGAAATGAGATGCTCCCAGTCCCCTCCGCCAGGCCTCTTGGGCACTTTGCCCTGCACTATGGGCCTGAGGCCAATGTCCAGTTCACTCGGGCCAAGGGCCAACCCCTTCTTGCTGGCACACAGGCCCACCGTCACTGTAGCCCTAGCCCCTCTTCTCTCCCACACCCTGCTCCCTTCCCTCTTCCCAACTCTGTTGTACTCTTCTGTCTAGTTGCCTGTGTCTTTTACTGGCATCATGCCCCTTCTCTGCCTGACCCTCTCTGGGCTGTCCCTGCCCCGACTCATTCTGTCACTTCCCCAATCTCTCTCCCTCCGCCTGCCCTCTCTATTTCTCTCTCCCCTACTGCTCTCTCTTTCTGTCTCTGGTACTACTCTTGATTCATTTCTTTTCTTCTCTTTCCCTATGTTCTCTCTCCCTGTGCCTCCTTCTCTTTGTCTGTCTCTCTCTAGGTCTCTGTCAGCCACCCCTTCTTGAGGTCTCAGCTTGTATCTTTGTCTCTAGCCTTCTGTCTGTGTGTGTGTCTCTTTATCTCTCTCTCTAGGACTTTATAATCTCAATCTCTCAATCTTTTTCTCTTTCTCAGTCTGTCTCTCCCTCTTGCTCTCTCTCTACACATCTCTCACTCACTAAGTTTTCTGTTATCTCTCTCTGGGCTTCTCTCTGTCTGTCTGTATCTCTTTCTTCCCAGATGTCTGTCTCTGACTCTGTCTCTGCCCACTGATGTCTCTTTGCCTCTCCCCTTATTCCCACCTTGCTCTCTCCTCCTCCTCGCTCTTACATATGCACCAGCTTTCTAACCCTAACAAGCCCAATGCCCTCCCTCACAGAACTACTGCCAGCACCCCCACTCAGGCTTCCCCCAACCCCTATCTTCCTATCCGCAGGAGCCAAGAAAACCAACTTCGGGCCCAGCAGTGGATGGAGAAGCTGCACGACCAACTTGGGCTGCAGCACTTCCTCCGAGACTGTCACGAGGTAGGAACTCCAGCGGTGCTGGGCACACCGACTTCTTTCCCAGGGAGGGAAGTGCTCCAGGGCATAGGGGCAGTGGGGGTGGGGACGCCCCTCTAAGTGGGTCGCGGAGCGATGTTCACTCCACGCCGCCAGGAGGCGCGCGGAGCCTGGTTTCAGTGCGCATGCTCTGCACTTTCCTCCCCCGCCTACGCGGGCTCCGGGGACAGTGGGCGGGGTTCCGGTCGCTGGTGGCAACGGCGCGCGACCGCGCCTACAGGTCCCGCGGGGACGCGCTCCCGTCTCTGCTTTCATTCCGTGATTTGCGAGAAGAGCCCTGCTGGGGAGAGGAGCTGGAGACTGGAGAGGGGTGGGGAGCGTGAGGACTAGGGGCCCAGAGCGCAACTTCGGCCACAGACGGTCCAGAAACAAGCCTTCGCCCCTTTAAAAGTGTCCAGGAATCAAGCTCTGCCCCTTTAGAGGTGATGTATACACCCGTAAGAATCGCCCGAAATAAGATCCCTCCCCCATTTAGGGAAGGTTCAGGAGTCACGCTGCTTCCCCACTCCTTCCTCTGCATTCCATAGAAACTGTTCTGGATTCCGACCACATAAGAAATAGCCCATTAGAGATGGCCCAGGAAGCATTTTCCTAAACCTCACACAGAGGTGGGCCCAGCCTCACCCATCTACACCACTCCTCGCATGATGATCTAGTACCTGCTTTTCTCCCAGCCAAGGATGGTTCAGGAACTAGGCCCTGATCCCCCCACCATTAAAGACGGTTTGATTTCCACCATGAGAGACTTTCACATTTCAAAGGGCAAGGGCCGCCATACCCCCAAAGCCCCACAGATCTGAAGCCCATTAGAGATGGGTCTGGGACTCAAGAAGCCCACTAGAAAAGGATCCAGACGCTCCCTGTCCCCATCCTTCCCACTGGAGATTAATGTTCCAGCCCCCTCCCCTGCTCCCATACCCCCTACCCCTGTGGCTGAGGTATCCCGGAGTCTGAGAACCATTAGGAATGGTTCAGGAGCACATCCCACCCCCACCCCATACTCCCCAGCTTCACATAGGTAGCCCAGGCGCGAGATGCCCCTCCCCCACCGCTCCCGCCATTTGATTTGGTCCAGGAGCCCCTTCTCCCTCTGGTCGTGCGATTGTTCTGGACCAAGTAGCAATCATCTGAGATGGCGCAGAGCCCCCACCCCCACGCCCCAGCTGGGGCCTGGCAAGGAGGCAGGTAGGGGGCGCGCGCGGGTCGGCGCGCTGCCACGGCGCGGGGGCGGAGGCGCGCGCCCGCCGGAGCCTCAGCCGTCGTCACCGCTGCCGCCGCCGTTGCAGTGGAGTGGCGAGAGCCCGCCCGCTCGCCCGCCGCAGGGACGCCCCGCCAACGCTGCCGCCACTTCAGGTCTCGGGGGCGCCCGAGGTGGGGGGAGGGGGCTGATGCGCGCTCCCGCGGAGGCGGGCGGGGGAGGGGGCTTGGGCGCGCGCTCGCCCTCCGAAGCCGCTGGAGGGAGGGGCTCAGGGGCGGGTCGGCGGGACGCCAGGACCCTAGCCCTGCGGAAGTGCAGGGATGCCAGGAGCTGTCCGCGGTGCTGCTGCGGGCTAGTCTGAGGGACAGGGTCCCAAGGGACCGAAAAAAGGGGGGACTTTTAAGGCTACACCTAGGGTAGTGTGCATTTGTCCTGGGGGTTAAGAAGGCCTTAACCTCTCTAAGGGGCTCTCCTTTGGGTAATTGGGAGCCGGAGGTTTGATCTGGGATTGGAAGACTTTCAACCTTCTGGGGGGTTTCTCTTCCTTGGTTCTTGTGGGATCTGTATTAGCCTTAGATGATGGGGCGAATCACTTTTGCGGGGGTCTTCCTTGGGTGATGAGGGTCTTGGACTTGCTCTGGCTTTGAGAAGCTCTGATTTGGGGGGCTTTCCCCTGGTTGTTGGGGACTCTGACTTTGTCCTTGGTGGTGGAAGTCAATCACTTTTGGGGGGCTTTATCTTGATGACAGAGTATCATGTATTTTAAGGGCTTTGCCTTCACTGCGAGCTTTGGTTGCCATTGGCAAACTCTTCCCCATGTGTGGGAACCTGTGAATTGAGTTGGGGGTTTCAGTATTTGACTTGGCGAGAGAGAGAGAGAGAGAGAGAGAGAGAGAGAGAGAGAGAGTGAGTGTGTGTGTGTGTGTGTGTGTGTGTGTGTGTCTGAAGCTATCCTGGACCCCTGGGGAGCACATGATAAGGGACACAGAGTGGGACTTGGCCAGCTGGGGATTTGTCCTTGGCTATGACTGCATTTGCCTCCTGGGACGCTGAGCTAGAGTCCATGTTGGTTTTTTTTTTCCAGGAGGGAGGAGGATGATCTTGTGACTGGGGGGGTGAGGGGAGGAGCAACTGTCTCAGGTGCCAGGTTTGGACATGAGTGGAGAGGTTAGGGCTTGGGGAACAGTCTTATTTGGGAGCCCAGAGAGCCTGTGATTAGTCCTGCTCAGGGCAGCGAGAGGGGCCCACTCAGTGACTGCATTTTGTTGGTGAATGGGGGGACTAGAACTGGTTTTAGTTTGGGAGAGGGCTGGCTGAGGAGGAGTCTGGGCTAGCTTTGCGGGTATGTTCATTTGCGGAGCTAGAAGGCAGCCCTGTGGCTTGCATTTGGGGGGTTGGCTTTGGTAGGGAGTGAGAACTGGTCATGGTTTGGGGGAACTGTGGATCCTCACAGCTGAATCTGGGGAGTCCTGTGGGCTCATTAGGGAGGCTAGATCTGGGTAGTGGGAGATGGGTCTACCTCAGATTGGAGGGCTGGTTTGGAGAGAATTAGATTTGGCACCAGTTTGGAAATTGTTCATCAGGCCATATTGGGGACTGGGGCTAGGTATGAGGGCTTCACTTAATACCCAGGGGAGTGGGTTGGGGACCCTGAATTGATCTTACTGGAGATGGCTGAGACAGAATCAGCGGGTCTAAGTGTTGCTTTTGGGGCATTCTGGGGATGCTTCCATTCATCCTCTGCCCCCTAGGAAAGAGTTTGAGCTTCCCCCTGCCCCCCACCAGAAAGGCCCTGTTTACAAAGATTTTCCATCCCTTCTTCCCCTGCCCCAAACCTAGCAGCCCTGGCCCTGAGCCTGGAACACCTTGGAAGGCACAGGGGTGGGGCTATGCCAGGTTGGGTGAGCCAGCTGAGCCCCTCCTCCTCTCCTGCACAGCTGGATGGCTGGATCCATGAGAAGATGCTGATGGCGCGAGATGGCACACGGGAAGACAGCCACAAGCTGCGTAAGAGATGGCTCCGGCACCAGGCATTCATGGCCGAGCTGGCTCAGAATAAAGAGTGGCTGGAGAAGATTGAAAGGGTGAGGATGCAGAAGGCCTCTTCAGGTGCCAGAGGCCTCCAGAGAACCCACTTCTCACTGCCAGCCTGCTGCTGTCACACCTCAGAACTGGTTCAGATCACTTCTGCATCTGCATGTAGCTACGTAGCCTTGAGCAATCCATGTAACCTCTTTGAGCCTCGGTTGCCCATTTGTAAAACGGCCAGCTTCTCTTCTGAGTGGCGGTCATACCCAGCTGTTAAATACGTGTTTCACCCCTTCCTGTAACCTCCCCCAGCAGGCTCCATGCCATTTGGAGCACGTAAGGCGTAGCGTCAAGTAGACAGGCTGGGACAGCCCTGCAAAGCCAGGGTTAAAGTGAACCTTGCATTCCTGCAACCTTGGGCTCTAACTGCATCCGTACCTGTTGCCAGCTGTGTGGGGGTCCTTGGGGAACTGTGTTACCCTCTCTGCGCCTCAGTTGGCACTGCTTTAAAATTAAGGAAATAATCCATCTAGCTACGTCCCTGGGCTCTTCTGCACATACAGTGCTTAACACAAAGCCAGGCACCTAGGAGCTGTAATTGCTCTGGTACTGTTATTTTTAATATGCTCTAGAGCAGCATATATTGAAGTTTGACTTCAGTCTTGGAGGGACCCTGGCAGATTTTTGCTCCAAGTCTCAACCCCCAAAACTTCCCCCTACTCTGGCTGAACCCCTAGACCTGCAACCCTGGATAGCCCCACTCTTCTGACTCAAACGGAGACACCCAGGTGGCCCTTAAACTCTTAAGTGGCCATAGATGCCCCACAAGAGGTAGCATATGGCAAAACCACTCTTCTTGACTTTAATGGCAGTTCAATCTGTCTCTGTCCCCCCACCCCCACCCCCCTCTCCTACCTCTGTCTCTCTCTCCCCCTTGTCTTTTTTATGGTCCTCTTCCCATGTTTCTGAACTTACATGGATGTCTCTGTGCCTATCACTCCATGACTCTCTGTCTCTTCATGTCTCCTTCCCATGTCTCTGTGTCTCTGTGTCTGCCTCCTACACTTCTGCCTGTCTGCCTGCTGCCTGTCTCTTTCCTTGTCTCTCTTCCCACTTCGTGGTTCCTTCTATCTCCGCGCCTGTCTCTGCATCCACTCCTCATGTTTCTGTTTCTGTCTATCGCCACCTCCTTGCCGGTCTCTCTCTCCACGTCTCTTCCTCTGTCCTATTGCCCCCATATTTTTCTGTCCCTCCCCACCATCCACCCCCTCACTTCCTGACTCACACTATCTGGGGCAGGAGGGCCAGCAACTGATGCAAGAGAAGCCAGAGCTGGCGGCCTCAGTGCGGAAGAAGCTGGGTGAGATCCGGCAGTGCTGGGCCGAGCTGGAAAGCACCACCCAGGCCAAGGCACGGCAGCTCTTTGAGGCCAGCAAGGCCGACCAGCTGGTGCAGAGCTTCGCTGAGCTGGACAAGAAGCTCCTTCACATGGAAAGCCAGCTGCAAGACGTGGACCCTGGTGGGGACCTGGCCACTGTCAACAGCCAGCTCAAGAAGCTGCAGGTATGGCCTGGCTGAACCAGATGGGGGCTTTCTTTGCCACAGGAGGGCTTGAGTCAGGATCAGACTTCACTCGAGGTATTTCACACAGAGAGGACTTATTTCAAATGTGTTAAAAGGACTGGAAACAGGAAAGGTATACTGGGGCAGTCCAGCTGGCAGTGTTGGAAGCAGCCACCATCCCTAGGATGTGGGGTACAAAGGAGAGAGAAGGATTTAGAGCCCAGAAACAGTGGGTGAATAACTAGTACATTGAGGGTTTCACAGGACCCTGACACTTGCTTCCTGGATAGAGAAACCAAGGCCCAGTGGGAGAAAATGGCTTTGCACAGAATAGTGACATTCATGTAGTGCTTCCTCTACCAGTCTCCATGCTGGTTCTCACTGACACCTCCCACCAACCCCAAGAGATTGGCATGATTATTATTTATCCCCCATTTTACCAATGGGCACCTGACCCAAGGACACACAGCTAGCCAGTGTATCCCTTACAAAATGAGAGGCTCTTGGAGAACAGATCCAGCTGGTGGATGCTCTGTATCTGACCATGTGACATAAATGGTGGGAGGTGCCAACGTACATGTTGTATCTTACCTCCCAAAGTGCTCCAGCTCCTGCCTTTGCGTTCCAGGAACAATACCTGACCATGACCAAAGGGGAAATGAGGCCCTAGGAGGTGAACTTACTGGCCCAGGGTAGCAAGTGGCAAAGGCTGGATGCAAACCCAGGTCCCTGTAGTTTTCGCACTCCTTGTGATCCGCCTTTTGCATAGTTATGCTTCTGAAATGCTTGGTGTTAGGGTCTGGCAGGAATAAAGCTGACCCACAATGCACATAATGATGCTAATTAGTATGTATTCATTTTATCTATGCAGCACGTCTTTACTGAGCAGCTACTGTAGGCTAGGCACTCTTCTAAGTGCTGTAATCCCGCCGTAGGTGAAACTGACAAAAATCGCTATCCTCGTTGGGCTCACATTCTGGTGGGGGAGAGAGGCAAAGGAACAAAGAGACAAACACCTGAATATGATTCCAGTGGTGTCATCGCTTCATATGCACCAGTGGGTCTCAATTGCCTTGGTCTCCTGGACCCCTCTACCTTGCATAAGACATTGAGATCCCCAAAGAACTTTTGTTTGTGGGGATTATACTTATTTGATATTTCCTATATTAAAACTTAAGACAGAGGTGTTTAAAATATTGACTCACTTAAAACAGCAATAACAAACTTATCACTTATTAACCCCCAAACATTGTTTTATGTAGAATAACTATATTTTCCAAGACAAAAGAAAATGTAGTCAGAAGGCCGGTATTGTTTTCAATGTTACAACTCTCTTTTCTGTCTGGAATAATAGGAGCGCTGGATTCTCACCTGTGCTTCTGTGTTCATTCCGCTGCAGGAGTGTGGGTCATATGGTCCCTGCAAAATTCGACTGCACACTTTGGAGAGAATGAGAGTGTTGAAGGCAAATTACACTTTAGTATTTTTTTTTAATCCTCACCCAAGGATATGTTCACTGATTTTAGAGAAAGAGAGATGTGGGGCGGGGCAGGGGCGGGACATCAACATGAGAGAGAAACATCAATTGGTTGCCTCCTGTACACACCCCGACTGGGGATCGAACCAGCAACCCAGGTATGTCCCCTGACTAGGCATCGAACCTGCATTCTTTTGGTGCACAGGATGACACTCCAACTGAGCAACCCAGTCAGGGCATACCTTAGTCTTTTTATAAAAAGAGTTGTAACCTTGCAGACCTGTTGAAAGGATCTAGGGGTCCCCAGGAGCCTCCGGACAACACTTTGAGAACCACTGATACATACTCCATGCCACGCATGGATGCCCTTTTCCCCCGGCAGCCCTATCAGGAAGGGGCTGTCCATGGCTTGCCCAGGTTCACACAGTCACCAGTGGCCATTCAGGACCTCACATGGACATCGTGAAGATTATAAGACATAATGCATACAGTGGTTTCGGAATTGCTGACCAACCAAATCTAGGATTCAATGTTTGTTTACAGGTTTTTCTATTTTAATTGTCTTCACCTGGAGGAGATAACACTCTACGGTGTTCAAAAGTTATCTGTGTTACTTATTTCTTCATCTTCACTGTGATTATGTTATTATGTGAAAGAGTTGTTTCATTTGTTTCTGTTTGTATTCCATGTTGGCATTTCTCCCAACTTTATAGCTCATTTAAAATGTATCTTGGGAAGTAATGATATGAAACATTAATATAGTGCCCGAAGTTAGGACTATCTTCAGTTCACCCGATCTTCCCAAATTCCTTGCTCAAGTCCTGATGCTAATTAGGAATTCCTGCTCCCTTCCAGCTCACCAGGACCTGGTGTTGTCAGACTTTTTAGATTTGTTCCATTCTCAGGGACTGGAGGCATATCTCACTGTGGTGTTTGCCTTTGCATTTTTTCAGGGAACTGGTGAGCTTGGGCATCCTTGTCTCTCTTTTTGGCCATTCAGATTTCAGAAGGAGGATGTGGGGCCTCCAGCCCTAGCCAGAGCGCAGACAGGGTCACCTCTTCCCTACCCGTGGTGTGGGGGGTTAGCCCCACCAAGCCCTGGAGACCATGACATGGGGGTCCCTATTGTTTAAGGGAGGGACCAAGATGCGGGGAATGTGGTGGGGGTGGGGGTGGGGGGGACTGGCACTCCAGGTCACAGAGCCACGGGCGTCAGTGGCAGGCCCCAACAGAGGGCCCTGGGCTTTTTCCCCAGCAGAGGGAGCCTGAGCCCAAGGCAGGGAGTGACTCAGTGGCAACGGTTCCCAGATGGAGCCCAGCTGGGCCTCAGGAGCTGCTGCTGGGGAGGGGAGAGGCTTCCCAAGGCCCATTGTCCCCTGGGGCCCTCTGGAGAGCCCAGACACTGGGTGTATGCAAGAAGGAGGGGGTAGTTCGGCTGGGCACACATCTGGGCTGCCCCACCCCTCAGGCTGGCTGCCGGGTGGGGGGGGCGCGGGGGGCAGGCTGGGCTAGGGGAGGTACTGGTTTTGGCTGGAAGGGTGTGGATGTGTGAGTGGCCTGTCTCCCCTCTGCCTCTCGGCCCTGCTCCCCGAGTTCTTCTGCGTCTGTTTCTTTTCATTTCTGCCCCTCCTATCTCAGCCTCTCTCTCTCATCCCTGGGTCCTCCTCGTGTCCTCCCCATATCCCTACCCCAGCCACTGCAGCAGGCTTCCTGGGCGGGACCCCAGCTCCCAGGTCCAGGCCATGTGATACACACAGAGTCCTCTCAGCAGCTCCTGCCCAAATGTCCTTCTGGCTGAGGGGCCAGATGGTGGAGTCCCAAGCCCCCACTTTCCCAGTCCTCAGAGGCCTGGCCAGCTGGTCCAGCTCAGCCACAGGCTCCTGCTTGGGGAGGTGCGGGGGCATGGTCTCCAGCCAACTGAGGGGGACCAGCCTGGGGAAAATGCACCGGAGGATTTGCAGCTGCTGGGCCGAGTCCCTGGGGACTCTACCCCCACCCCCCACCCCCGCACACTAAGCGCGTCTCTTTCTCTGGCCAAGGAAACATCATCCTCCCTTTTTTTCAATTTTCGTGCCACATTTCTTTATCCAGCTCAACATGGCCTAGGGCAGGAGGCCAGATTCGGGAGCTCCGCAGTCCCTTCCACTACCGTGTGACGGAGGGCAAGTGACCCCACCCTTCTGAGCCCCGATGTCTCGTTACGAAGAATCAGAGTGACTGAGAGCCACTAGGATTTTGTGGTCACAGGGTCCTGGGTTCAAATTCTGGTGCTGGCAGTTTTTACTCTGGACCGGGGACTGCGCCTCTGTGAGCCTCAGTTTCCCCCCTGGTACGCGTGAGGGCAGCAGGTTGATCTGGGCAGGAATCAGGCTGATGTGGAGTCAGGGCTGGCTGTGTTACTACCCGCCCGTGGCCAGCGCCTGAGGCGGGTTTTGGAAGTGGGCGCTTCTGGGTTTTCTTTTTCTCTTCTCTTCTTCCTTCTTTATAAACTTTAATGTTTAACAATTTTTCTCTTTTAAAAAATTGACACTTAATTCCATACCATAAAATATACACCTTTAAAGTGAACAATTCAGTGGTTTTTAGTATATTTACAAAGGTGAACAACTCTCGTCACTATCTAATTGCAGAATATTTTAATCACCCCCGAAAGAAATCCTGTGCCCTTCAGCTGTATCTACCAGTCTACTTTCTGTCTCTATATATTTGTCTATTTTGGACATTTTATATAAGTGGAATCATAAATATGTGGCCTTCCTTTCGTGTCCGGCTTCTTCCACTTAATGTTTTCAAAAGCCATCTATGTTGTGGGATGTGTCGGTACTTCATGGCCGATTTTAATGTTTGAAGCAAGTTTAAGCTTTTAAATGTTGATCTTTAATACTGCCCAGCTAAGAGAAGCAGACAGCAGGGTGACTATCAAACAAAGTCAACACACATTTGCAGAGACCTGCTCTGTGCAGGGACAGAGCCAGGCGCTGGGATCCAGCTGTGAACAAAATAAATGTCCCCTTCTTCCGTGACCTCGTGCGCTGTTTTAAGGGTTAGGTGAGTTATTCTCGTCATGTTCTTAGAGCAGTGCCTGGCACGGAGCAAGCCTCAGGATGTGTTACCTGTCATTGCTGTCATGGTATGAACTTCAAACAGAAGGGTGAAAAGGAAAAAGGAAAAAAGTCTCCCTTCCCCTCCCACACACAGTGCCACTCTCCAGGGGTGTAACTGCTCCCAACAGTCTCCTCTCTATCCTTCTAGAAATATTCTATGCACACACACGCATGCTGAAACTTGCCTTTTTATTTGACAGAACACCCTCAGCATCCTTTCTTGTTGCAAAATCCGTGGATATACCCTGTCCTTTTAAACTGTTGCGTGGTATGCCATGGGCTGATTTGACAGTCTGTCTTTAACCAGCCTCTTCTTGAGAGACCTCTGAGCTATTTAATCTGCCAGTATAAGGAGCACTGCAACAGACATCTCTGTCTATACGTATTTGAGCCCGTGTTCAAGTGTTTCTGTAGAAAATGGTCCTCAAAGTGCCACTTCTGGACCAAAAGGTATATGCATTAAAGATAGCTATTGCCAAATATCCTCCTTCCACATTGCCGTGGAAACACCTGCAGTGTGACTGACAGTATCCATCTTCTCCTGTGGTCCCCATCGTTAGGTATCATCAAGCTCTTTCATCTCTGTCAATCTGGAAGTGACAGGTTCTGTCTTGTAGTTATTTTGATATGCATTTTCCTCAACATTCAAGGAGGCTGAACATCTTTTTGTGTGTTTAATGACCAATGACCATTGTGCTTCTGCATCCTTTGCCCACGTTTGCAGGGAAGGATATACGTTAAATGGGTGTTCACAGTACATGGCATTTTGTAGAAGCAGAAAGGTGTCAGTGTCTGGAATTATTCCAACTCGGGTCATATGGCCACTTGCTTTGTGGAGTTTTCATCTAATGGGAACTGGAACTTATAACCTTAACATTTCAGCTTATATTTAAAAGTTTCCTGAATTCTAACGTATTTTCATTTTCTTGTCAGAAAAAGGTTTTGGGGTGACCATTTTATTTTATTTTGAGTTCTGTAACTTATGATTGTGCCTTTTAAAGATTTCCATCTTAATGGTTTTGACTCGTTATAGTTGATTTTTACCCATTTTTATGACTACATAATGTGAACTGTACCCATTTTTATGACTACAGAATGTGAACTGTACCACCTGGGACTCCTTGGGGTGAAGTTCATAGGACTTAAATCTTCATTGGCTTAAGCTAAAAAGGGAAGTTGTTGGCTCAGGTAGCTGAAAGATTCAGGGGGTATGTGGCTTCCAGCATGGCTGGATCAGTTACTCAAATTATGCCTGTCCTCAGCAATCTGTTTCCATTTCTGCACCCTGCTTTCCTCTGTGTTGGCCTCAATGTTGGGAGCCTGTTCCCTTGCAGTGGTAAAATGGCCCCCAGTACCCCAGGCCTGCATTCTATTAGCTCAGGAACCTCGTGGGAAAGAGAGCATCCCTTTCAAGCTCATACTTCTCCAGCAAAAGTGGGAAGAGTTTTCATTGGTTGATTTTAGATCACATGCCATCTTTTACCCAATTCTTGTGGCCACAGTGATTCAGTGTTCCCATTGGCAGGCCTGAGTCACATGGCCATTCTTGGATTGCTGGATTTCATAAGCTCCTCAAGTAGCCAGAAGAGCTTTCATTGGCTCAGCTTAGGTCACATGACCATCCCTGACCCAATCCCTGTGGCCAGGGTGATTTTAGTGACCTGGTTGGGCAAGCTTGGGTCATATGGTCCCCCTGGCCCTTTAGGTTTTATTAGTTGCTCAAGAAGCTCAGGGCTTGAGAGGGATTTGAAGTGCTGGAATGGAAGGGATGCATGCTGCTCAGGTAAACCAACAGCTCTGCACTAAAGAACCTTGAATAAAAGTCTTGACTTGGTTCTTAAGTTTTGAGTTCTGGCTTGCAGTATTTTTGCCCTAATCTGTTACCACTTAATTTCATTGTTATTTTGTTTTCTTTTCTAGCTTTCCCGCATCTGTTTAGAATCACATCAGTACTGGGTAAATACATTCTTTGAGTAAAGGTCTTACTAACCTAGAAGTCTTCAGTAAAATTAAGTCTTTCTTCAGTACACTTCCCAGTCTCATACTCCGAAGACAAACTCAATTATTATTTAGTGTACACCCTTCTAGACCTCTTTCTATACATTTACAAAGGTACCCATGTGGATTTTAATGTTTTTATTTTGTTTGTTTTTCATATTTAATTTATATTTTTGAATAAATCAATTTTATGGTTCAGACATCAAAAACCATGTAAAAATCCTATGCGAGAAGTCCCTCCTTCATATTTGTTCCCATTCACTACGTTCCCATCCCCCAAATAGGTGCCATCTGTTATTAATTTCTTATTCATTCCAGGCCAGTTTTATGAATGTGCAGTCCACTACAAATATGTATTAATACGTATGTCCAGAATTGCTTTTCCTCTTGACTGTAAGTCTTGGTTATCGTCGGTACTGCCAGGGATTTGCTTAACCATTTGCTCCTAATGGTCATTGAGATTGTTTTCCATTTTTTCCGATTGTAAATTCCACTACTGTGAGGTCCTTAGACAGGCATCTCTGCTATGATAAACATCTTTGGAAAAACATCTTCGTGTATATGTGCCAGTATTTCTTTAGATGTATTCCTAGAAGTGGAAATGCAAGTGCTGGGTCAAAGCATTTTGACACATTTTGCATTTTGACAGGACCTGCCAAGTTGCCTTCCAAAAAGGCTCCACTCATTTACACCACTGCCGGCAGTGTGTCCATCTGCCTGCATCTTTGCCAACACTAGATTTTATTGATCTTCTACATTTTTGCCAAGCCAATAGATAGGAAAGGATCCCTTGTTTATTTATTTATTTATTTTATCCTCACCTGGGGAAATTTTTTCATTGCTTTTAGAGGGAAAGGAAGGGAGAGAGAAAAAGTTTGATGTTAGAGAGAAGCATCAATCGGTTGCCTCCAATAAGCGCCCCGACCAGGGATCAGACCTGCAGCCTAGGCATGTGCCCTGACCAGGAATTGAACCCGCAACCTCTCGGTTACGGAACAACACTCCAACCAGCTGAGCCACACTGGCCAGGGCAAGGTTACCTTGTTTAATTTGTATTTTCCTGCTCATTAGTGAGACTGGACATCTTTAAATGGGCTTATTTTCTTTTACGTGTGTTGCCTATTCACATATGATACCCATTTGGCAGTCTTCCTTTGTTAACGATATTCTTTGATTTTTAAAGAAACTAATTCCTTGATCTAATGTGTATTAAATAGTTTCCAGTTTGTCATTTGCCTTTAACTACATCTAGAAACTTTGGTTAATATGAAAGTATTTTATGTGGCCAAATTTGTAAATCTTTCCCTTTATGGTTTTTATGCTTGGAAAGATTTTCTCCATCTCAAGATTATAAAATCACTCACCCAGGTTTTCTTCTAGTACCTTATGGACTTACTCCGTTTAATCCATCTGGAATTGTTCTCAGCATAAAGAGTGAGGAAGAGATCCAGCTAAATTGGTTAGCCAGTTGGGCCATGACCATTCGTTGAATAATCCATCTTTTCCTTGGAGATTCGAAATGGCATCTATAAAATACATAAATTCTCCTGTGTGTTTGGTCTGCTTTTGCATTTTGTGCCTATATGACATCAACCATTTAAATCACTATAGCTCCGAATTTATTTTTGCTATTTGGAAAGGTTGGCTCTTGGGACAAATTACCTAACTTATCTGGGCCTGAGCTTCCTCAGACTCTAAAACAGGGATACCACCAACGGTGAAGGGTTTTTCTGAGAACTAAAAAATTAATGGACCACTCTAGTCCAAGCGGTCAGATAAGCCTCTTGGAGAAGGTATTGCCTTCTCAAATATTTTTGAGCTGAAATCTAATTGACAAGGAAGCACAAGATTGGCAGAGGGAATAGCAAATGCAGAGACCCTGAGGCAGAAACTAGTTTAGTGGGCTGCGGGATCAGAGAGGAGGGCAGCGCTTCTAGAGGCGATTGAATAAGGGGGAGTGAAATAGTGGGCCGTGGTGAGGGGTGTGCTGTCACCATAAAGGTACTGGAGAGCCACAGCAGGATTGGGAGGAAAGGTGGGGCCCACTGACCCTGCCCCTCTTTCCACAGTCGATGGAGTCACAGGTGGAAGAGTGGTACCGCGAGGTGGGAGAGTTGCAGGCGCAGACGGCAGCGCTGCCGCTGGAGCCCGCGAGCAAGGAGTTGGTCGGCGAGCGGCAGAACGCGGTGGGCGAGCGCCTGGTGCGCCTGCTCGAGCCGTTGCAGGAGCGTCGCCGCCTGTTGCTCGCTTCCAAGGAGCTGCACCAGGTGGCGCACGACCTCGACGACGAGCTGGTGAGGCCCCGAGCGGTGGGCTGGGGCGGGACCAGGGGAACCGAACAGGATGTGAGGCCGGAGGTAGGCTAGCGGGGCCCAGGGGGTGGAGACTGGGTTCGGAGGCGGGGCCTTGGGACCTTGGCGGGTTCAAGGGTGGAGCTCAATAATTCAACCCTTCACTTCTTCATTTACTCATTCACTTATTCATTCATTCACTCTTTCATATTCATTACCTCCCTTTCAATCATTTATTATTCATTCACTCATTCTTTTTTCCTTCCCTCATTTATTGTTAATCATTCACTCATCACTCCTCCATTCTTTCCTCATTCAGCCACTTTCTGATTTGCTCATTCATTCACTCACTCACTCATTTATTTATTCATTTGATCATTTTGGCCCCAGTCGTGTGCTTGGATGATGCTGGGGTCAGGGGTGACCAAGGCAGACCTCATTCCTGCCCATAGAGGGCTCAGAGTCCAAAGGGGAAAACAGACTTGTTCCCAGATAGTGACAAGCCCGTGTGGTTAGGACTGTGAAGGGGGACGTTAGGAGACTGTGGGAGCCCAGAGGAGACAACTGGTCAGGATCCGAAATCAGGAAGGGTTTCCTGGAGAAAGGGGTGCCTGAGGTGAGATGTGAAGAAAGAGAACACATGATCTTGCTGAGGGGGTGGGAAAGGAATTCCAGGAAGCACAACCTGCCTGTGCAAAGCCCAGAGGTAAGCCAGAGCCTGGCTCTAGTGCAAAGAGCAAGACGGAGCATGTTCAGGGAGGAGGCTGAACATGTGAGCAGGCTCTTAGGCAATGAAGGGTCTTGGATGCTGTGCAGGTGGCTTACAGTTTGGTTGGGATGCAGCGATCCTGGGATGCATTTCCTGACCTGCTCCC
The DNA here is from genome assembly GCA_004026545.1 of Mormoops blainvillei. Lineage (NCBI taxonomy): Eukaryota > Metazoa > Chordata > Mammalia > Chiroptera > Mormoopidae > Mormoops > Mormoops blainvillei. The sequence goes on along the minus strand of PVJD01000079.1, from coordinate 312,290 downwards.
TGTGTCCTCTGCAGGCGTGGGTCCAGGAGCGGCTGCCGCTGGCCATGCAGACAGAGCGGGGCAGTGGTTTGCAGGCTGTTCAGCAGCACATCAAAAAGAACCAGGTGAGAGGTTCTGGACAAGGAAGAGGATTAGGACACATTTGCGTTTGACTGATAGAAAATGGCTCAAGGTACCCTGACTTGCGTGACTCACTTGGTTGGGCGTCATCCTGCAAAGTGAACGGTTACCAGTTTGATTCCTGGTCAGAGCACATGACTGGGTTGCAGGCTCAGTTTCCCGGTCCGGGCATGTGGGAGAGGCAGCTGATCAATGTTTCTCTCTCACACTGATGTTTCTTTCTCTCTCTCCCTCTCTCTCCCTCTCCCCCGCCTTCCCTTCTCTCTAAAAATAAATTTTAAAAATCTTTTTGAAAAGAAAATGTCTCAAGGTGGCTTAAGCCCCGAAGGGGAATTAATTGGCTCTTGTCATTGAAAAGACAGCAGGTACAGAAGTATTCAGGGGCTTCCATGGTGTCATAAATCGCTCAGCTGCAGCTCCATTGTTCATTTTTTTCTGCATTAGCTTTGTTCTCAGCCCAACTCTCCTCTCTTGGTGGTAAAAGACCTCCAACAAATTCAAGTTTACATCCCACTAGCAAAACTGAAGAGAATTTCTCTCTTTAAAAAGATGTCCAGTCTTACTAATCTGCAATCAGTTCAAGAATAACTATTCTTGAATAACTGTTGGCTCAACTTGAGTCACATGTCCACCCCTGAGCTGATCGTGTCCAGGGATTCCGACTGCTCTGATTGGCTTGGTCCTAGCTAAGGGCCCACACTTGGAACGGCAGGTGGAGTCAGCCTTAACTTAATTGCCTGCCATGAGATGGAGGCAAGGAGGTTCCCGCCAAAAAAGCCAGAGTCCCTTGACTAGAAGTAAAGGGTACGGCTCTTGGGTCATGAGAAAGAAAAACAACAACAAACAATTAAAAACTCAAAAATCCCACAGAGGGAGACAAAAGAGAGGGTCAGTGAGAATGCCGATTCCTAAGCTAAGCACCGTGGGGGGCTTTCGAGCCTCTAAAATCGCAGGGTCTCTCTTCTGCTCTCTGGGCCTCAGTTTCCACATCTAAATAGTAGAGAGTTGGTTTAGAACAGTGATTCTCCAGTTGCTTAGCAGAGAAACCTTTTGGTCACAACAACTCTTTCACCAAAGCTCAAAGTGAGGCACATAAAAGAGAAATAATAATAATAGTAAAAATGCATTAATTAAAGATGATATACCAAGTACTGTCTTGGGGAGGGGTTCATGTTGGTTATTTCATCTAATCCCCACAATAACCCTACGCGGTAGGTTACCCCTTTTTACAAAAAGAAAAAAATGAGAATGGGGCACTGAAGGGTGGTGGGCAGGTGGACAAACAAGTTATTCTGAAGCATTCATGATCAAGCTGCCCTGGATGGAGCTCTTTAAGAGGCTGCAGTTTTTCTCAGATTTTGTTTTTCCATCTTGATGAAATTACTCTTGGCTGTGGACAGTGTTGGGGATAAACAAAGCTGGCTCATCACTTTCAAGGTTGAGGAAAACAATCACGTGCGCTTAATGCTTAAAGCTGGGGGAGTGCACCCAGGTGTGAGGGTGCGAGACCCACGGAGGTTGTTAAAGGAACAATCGTTGCTGATACTGACGGAGCACCTACCACGTGCCAGGCACAGTTCTAAGTGCACAGTGGCATGACACCCCCACAGGGCAGATGTCAGCAGGCCACCACTAGCCATATGACTTTGGCAAGGTCCTCAACCTCTTTGGGCCTCAGTTTCCTCGTCTGTAAAACGAGGTTGATGATGTCTGGCTCCTGGGGTTGGAGTGAAGGTACATGAGTGGCTACATTATGCAAAGCCCTTGCTTAGCAAAGTGCATGGCCGGTAGCAGCTACTTAGTAAGTGTTGACTCTCAGTATCTTCCTTTGCCAGTTGAGGAAACTGAGGCACAGGAGAGGTTAAATAAGGTACTCAGCAAGTACAGAGCTGGGTGAGGGAAACTTCTGGGGTAATGGAAGTGTTCCATATTCTAATCTGGATACATGGGGTTACCGCTAAGATTTGCGCACTGTGCTATGTATAACTTACACCCCAACCGCCCCTAAGCAGCGCGATTTCTCAGGCCTGAGTTTCACCCATTAGGGAGGACCTTGTGTCACCAGGCATCTTCGTTCCGAGTCTCTGAAGCCAGCCTCCTATTTTCAAATCCTACCACCCCCTTACTAGCTGCTCCTTCTTAGGGCGAAGTATTTCGCCTCTATGTGCCTGTTTTCCCACCTGCCACATGGGGTATGCGTGAGTGAGCGAATGAATAACAATGCATGCTTACTTGGGACCTGGCATTGGCTGGCAGATGTGCGGGTGTTTGCTCCTTTCTCCTGGGACGTGCTAGTCGCAGAGGCACACGCGGTCTTGCCGGGCTGCTGAACACCCTTCTTCATGCACAACCCCACCTTCTGTCCCCAGGGCCTGAGGCGGGAGATCCAGGCTCACGGGCCTCGCTTGGAGGAGGTGCTGGAGCGCGCGAGCGCGCTGGCGGTGCTGCGCAGCCCCGAGGCCGAGGCGGTGCGCCGCGGCCAGGAGCAGCTGCAGAGCGCCTGGGCCGGACTGCGCGAGGCGGCCGAGCGGCGGCAGCAGGTGCTGGACGCAGCCTTCCAGGTGGAGCAGTACTACTTCGACATGGCGGAGGTGGAGGCGTGGCTGGGCGAGCAGGAGCTGCTCATGATGAGTGAGGACAAGGGCAAGGTGCGCCCGAGCTGGGGGTGCAGGGGTCTGGGAGATCTGGAGCCCGGGGTGGGCCCCTGTTGCCTCACCTCGGGCGCTGTGTGCCTCCAGGACGAACAGAGCACCCTGCAGCTGCTTAAGAAGCACCTGCAGCTGGAGCAGGGCGTGGAGAACTATGAGGAAAGCATCGCGCAGCTGTCGCGCCAGTGTCGGGCGCTGCTGGAGATGGGGCACCCGGACAGGTGGGCGGGCAGCGGGGAGGGGATTCAGGGCGGGGGCGGGGGGTGCGGGGGAGGGGCGGACAGGGCCCGTTCTTAAGGAATGGTCCTGCAGGATCTGAAGCTTTACCGCTGGAAACTGGGACAGGGCCAGTATTGGCCACTGGGTTGGGAGAGACTCTCACTGTCCCATGCTGTATTTTGGCAAGTGGTTGGGGCTGGAATGGAGAGGCACTGCCCAAGGATGGTTGAAAAGGTGAACTGAGATTTGAACGTAGGGGGAGGTAGCGGGGATGTGAGGGACTGAGGAGAGAAGTAAGAGCTCAGGGCAGGGGAGAATCCTCTTTCTACCCCGTGCCTGAGCAGTGTCTGGGAGGACAGAAAACCTGTAGTGCTGGGAGTGGGCATGGCCTGGGATCTCCTGGATGGTGGGTGTGTGGCCTCCCTGAGGTCAGGAGTAGGAGCCACATCTGGGAGGCCTGGACCAGGGGTGAGATCTGAGAGGGTGCACAGGGCTAGGCCTCCAGACACTCAAACCTGGAGCCCCAGCCAAGTCAGTGGAGAGGAGGGGCATGGAACCAAAGATAGAAAGGCTGCCAGGAGGGGTGGTGAGCTTATCAAGCTGATGGAAGCAGAGTCTTCCCTGAGCGCTGAGATCCAAGTACTGGGTTGACTTACTCCACGGCCTGCAGAAGACGGTCCTGCATGGAGGAGCCCCAAGGGCTCCTACCCTACCTGAAGGTTAAGAGGACACACAGCCACACCCTGAGAGGGGGTATCAGGGGCCCCCAATTCTGTCCTTTAAGTCGCAGGGGCTCCATCTCTGCCCCTCCCTGTCCGCCCCCCCCCACCCCCCACCCCCCTACAGTGAGCAGATCAGCCGACGGCAATCTCAGGTGGACCGCTTGTATGTGGCGCTCAAGGAGCTGGGTGAGGAGCGCAGGGTGAGCCTGGAGCAGCAGTACTGGCTGTACCAGCTCAGCCGCCAGGTGGACGAGCTGGAGCACTGGATTGCAGAGAAGGAGGTGGTGGCTGGCTCACCTGAGCTCGGCCAGGACTTTGAGCATGTCACGGTTAGTAATAACAATAACACCGGAGGCTACTGTATATACTACTGAGGCTCTCTGGGCCCCAGTTTCCCCATCTGTAATAGGATGATAATAGCACCTACCTCATGACTGTGTTGTAAGCCAAATGAATTAATATACCGTAGTCCCCCTTATCCACAGGGGATATGTTCCAAGATCCCAGTGGATGCCTGAAACCGTGGGGGGTACCAAACCCTATAGGTAGTATTATTTTTCCTAACATACTTACCTTTTTACTTAAGGAAGCATTGTACAGTTTCTCTTTGGCATCTCCAAATTGCCAGCAATACTACTCTTGAGCTTTGGGGCCACCGTTAAGTAAGGCTCACTTGAACACAAGCATTGCAGTAATGTCACAGTTGATTTGACATCCTACATAGCTACTAAGTGACTACACATCATGGAGAGATTGGCCACAGGGACGATTCATGTCCCGGGCAGGACAGAATGAGGTGGGGTGAGATTTTATTACGCTACTCAGAATGACCCACAATTTAAAAATGTCTGAATTGTTTATTTCTGGAGTTTTCCATTTACTATTTTTGGACCAGAGTCGACTGCAGGTAACTGAAACCACAGGAAGCGAAACCCCAGATAAGGGGGAACAACTGTAATGCAAGGCACTTATGACAGTACTTGGCACACACAGTAATGCCTAACAGAGTTAAGTGTCTTAGTTATTATCACATTATTATTTTTATTGCTGTTGTTGCTGTTACTGGTACTGAGTAAGTGCTCCGTAAGTGTTAGATTTTGTTTTTTCATTGTCATTATCACTGTTACTACTCTTACCTGCCACTAGGTGGTGGGCTGGGGGGGCCTTGGTGTGTACATGTTTGCCCATGATGTGCCCCCCCCCGCTGCCCTCCCACCCCGACTTCCTGGTGGCAGGTGCTGCAGGAGAAATTCTCAGAGTTTGCCAATGAGACCGGCACAGCAGGGCGGGAGCGGCTGGCAGCTGTGAACCAGATGGTGGATGAACTGATTGAGTGTGGCCACACAGCTGCGGCCACCATGGCCGAGTGGAAGGACGGGCTGAATGAGGCCTGGGCCGAGCTGCTGGAGCTCATGGGCACACGGGCTCAGCTGCTAGCTGCCTCGCGGGAGCTGCATAAGTTCTTCAGCGATGCCAGGGAGCTTCAGGGACAGATTGAAGAGAAGCGGAGGAGGCTGCCCCGCCTGACTGCCCCGCCTGAGCCGAGACCCAGTGCCAGCTCCATGCAGCGGACTCTGCGAGCCTTTGAGCATGACCTACAGCTCCTCGTGTCCCAGGTGGGGTGCCGGTGGCCAGGAGGGAAGGTGGGAGGCCCTGGGCAACATAGCTAAGGGATGTGGGCAGCAGAGAAGACAAAAATCAGGCTGTAGAGCATGTCAAAATTAGATGGTGGAACAGACAGAAAACAGACTACAGAAAAGGGAGAAGTTAGATAACAGAGCAGGTGGAAAATGGACTGATTACGTGGTGCACAGAAACCAGACAGTGGCAGAAAAATGTTGTACAGTATGGCTCATAGAAATTAGAGAGTATTTTCAGTGCAGGTTGGGCAGGGGTTCTCCTTGGAACTGCGAAGTGAATCTTACCCAAATTCAGGTAGACAGTTTAAAGGGAACTGTGGGAGGGTTAAAGAGAAATTTGGCTTTGGGTCAGATAGAAATTAGACAGCAGGCCTCCGATAGAAATCATATGATTTTTCCTCAAAAAAAATTTGATGGGGCCAAATTATTAGAAATTGTACTGGAGCTAACAGAAATCAGGCAGCAGATCTGACAGGAATTGGAAGGTGGAGCTGAGAAATCAGATGGAAATGAAGCTGTGGACCTAATAGAACTCAGACAGCTGAACTGAAGAAAATTGGGCTGCAGGCATAATGGAAGGCATAAATTGGGCAATTATTTTTATATAAATCATATAGATCACTGTTAGAAATCAGGCGGAGAGATCGATAGTGATTTAGTGGTGGATCTGATAGAAATGTGGTGGTCACTCCAAGGCTGAATCAACAGAGAATGAGCAGTAGGTCCAGCAGAACTCATACAGTAGAACCAGTAGAAATTGGGCGGGAGGCCTGATAGTAATCAAATAGCCATTCTGAAGGAAACTGGACAGTAGTAGGTAGGTAATGGTTCTGAAAAAAATTGAGTGAAAAAAAAATTGGACAGCATCTCTTGTAAACATTAGGATGGAAAGAGGCTTCCTGAAAGAAATCAGATCAGTCTGAAACAAGACAGAAGGTGGGCCTGAAACAGTGAGGTGAAAGCCCCAGTAGACATAGAGCCAAACCTAAAGAAATCAGGGAGTGGACTGAAAGAAATCTGGCGGTAGGTCTAAAAGAAGTCAGAATGCAGGTAAGCCAAAGAAAAAGCAGGCAGCAGATAAGGGAAACCCAGTGCGGGACCACCGGGGCATAGGCTTCTTACATTGTTAAGCTCTGCACCCAGCCAGTAGATGGGGGAAAGCGAGGGCAGAACCTGGACCCCGCGGAGGGCTGATGCTCGACCTGGCCCTGGCGTGCCCCTCAGGTACGGCAGCTGCAGGAGGGGGCAGCACAGCTGCGGACGGTGTACGCAGGCGAGCACGCAGAGGCCATCGCGAGCCGGGAGCAGGAAGTGATGCAGGGCTGGAAGGAGTTGCTGGCAGCCTGTGAGGACGCCCGCCTGCACGTCAGCTCCACGGCCGACGCCCTGCGATTCCACAGCCAGGCCCGGGACCTGCTCTCCTGGATGGATGGCATCTCTGGGCAGATTGGGGCAGCCGACAAGCCCAGGTGCTCCTCATCCCACCTCAGGCTTCCCGCCTGCCTCTGGGCAGCCACCCCCTGCCCATCAGCAGCCCTGTTCCCATGAGAATCACAATAGCCAATACCTGCATGACACCTCTGTGTGCCAGGCACTGCTGTAAATGCTTCACGTGTATTAAGACCCCTGTCAGGCTTGGTATTGGAGGCTCAGAGCACAGTGCATACTCTTGCCTTCTGTCCTTCTCGCTTGCCCACTACCGTCTCCACTGTGAGGTGTCATGGCATGGGATGGACTGCAGCCAGGATAGGGACAGGGAGGTGTGGTACTGTATGTGTGGCTTAACCTAGTAGACATTGATTTATTGCTTACGTGACAGTGCAGTGCAGGTGTCCAGCAGAAGCCTGTGGACCACCACAGTGATGGGGAGCCAGGTCCTTCCATCACTCTGCCCTGCAAGTCATTGACTGGACCTTCTGGGTCCAGCTGCAGATGAGGAAGATCACACGGGAGGCTTTAGGAACTAAGCCTGCACTCACGTCGGATTGTTTTAGTGGCCGTGAGGCTTTGAGTCTACATTAATTCACTCAGTAAATATTTATTGAATGCTGAGCCCCTACCCCAATGCAGCTTATTCGGAGGGTGGAGACAGGAAACAGATAAGTAAACAAACATCTAATATTATTTCAGACAGTAATAAGTGCTCTGAAGAAAAAGCAAGGTAAGGGGACGAGGTGCTAGCTGGCAAGGCCTCTCTGAGGATGTCAAGTTTGAGACCTCAATGAAGTGATGGTGAGTTGGGTAAAGTTTGGGGAAAAGGGTTTTCCAGGTGGAAGGATCAGCAAGTGCAAAGGCCCTGAGGTAGGTTGTGGTTAGGCACATTTGAGGAAGAGCTAGACGATCCTTGTGGCTCGATGGAAGGAGTGAGCGGGAGGGTGGCAAGAGGTAGGAAATGAGGGTGTGTTGAGGAATCTGCCTTTTCTCAGAGTGAGACAGGAGATGTGGGAGGGTCTCAAGCAGGGGAGTGATGTGACAAGATGTACATTTGAGAAAGGTCACTATAGGTGCCTTGTAAGAAATAGAGTGCGGAAAGCAAGGATGGAAGCAGGTGGACGGGTCAGGAGGCTGCTGTGATAAACTACGTAAGAGACGATGGTGGCCTGACCCAGTGCGGTGGTTGTAGAGTCGGGGAGAAGTGATTAGTTTTAGGAGTTAACAAAGTCTTTTTATTATGAAAAGTTTCAAACACACATGCAAGCAGCCGTAACAGTATAGTGAACACCAGGCTTAAATGATCGTGGATATCTGACCAATCTTATTTCACCTACGTGCCCCTCTCCTACCACTTGCTGAGTTATTTTAAAATAAATCTCAGGTGTCATATCATATCACAAGGTATGCTTTAAAATTATAAATGTCCAGTTTTGACTGATGGGTTAGCTTGAGGGGCTGAGGGAAAAGGAGTCATGGATAAATGATGGGTGACTTTATTGAGGTGGAGGATTTCAGGGGAGAATCAGGTCATTCTAGATAATCTAAGTCTTAGGAAGGAATCATTACAACGTGAAACTTTCAGAAATAAGTTTGAACATTTTAAGTCTTATAAAGCTATACTTGCTGACTAGTGGAACACTCAGAAATTTGTTTTGGACACGTGACAGTGGACAACGGCACTCTCCAGGAGTTATACAATGCAAGCCACACATGATAACCACATATATAATTTAAGATTTTCTTGTAACCACATTAAAAAAGTAAAAAGAGGAAAGTGAAATTAACTTTAGCAACTGTAAATCATTTATTTACCTTAGTATACCTAAAATATCAGTTTTAACATGTAGTCAATATTAAAATTATTGAAATATTTGATGCTTTTTTATACCAAATCTTCAAACTATGGTGTGTACTTTATACTTCAGCACATCTCAGTTCAGACTAGTCACACTTCCAGTGCGCATTTGCCACAGTGACTAGTGGCTACTGTATTGAACAGCACAGACTTAGAAGGTTAGAATCACCCAGCTAGAGGAATCTTCAGAAGCATAGCTTTAGAAAATTGGAAAAATCGGATGCTGAAAGCCAAGCTTTGAATCACAAAGTGTGACATGGTATTACTCTGGGAAAAGTTGGAATCATCGAATCAGTGGGGAACCTTGGACTCTCGGAGCTTGTTTGTGGGGGTGCAAGTTTGGAGATGACATGGAACTGTGGCCTCAGGGACTTGGGCTCCCCTAGAGCTATGTGTATGGGGTGGGCTGAGGGAAGCTGCCTGTGGCTCAGATCCCCGCCACCGCCCACTGTAGGGACGTGTCGTCGGTGGAGGTGCTTATGAACTACCACCAGGGCCTGAAGACGGAGCTGGAGGCGCGGGCGCCTGAGCTAACGGCCTGCCAGGAGCTGGGCCGCTCTCTGCTGCTCAACAAGAGTGCCATGGCTGATGAGGTGGGGAGGGGTGCGGGGGGTGCCCTTGTGCCATCCATGCCCACTGGGGTCGGAGCCACCCTTGATTCCTGCCCACCCACCACTCCCAGATCCAGGCACAGCTGGACAAGCTGGAAACGAGGAAGGAGGAAGTGTCGAACAAGTGGGACCGTCACTGGGAGTGGCTGCAGCAGAGTGAGTGGGGGCCCATACACACATGGCTCAAGGACACAGGGACCTTCTCCAGCGTGTTCAGAAAGGCCTAGAGGGTGATACAGGCATGCTTTGCACATTCCTCACGGGTCCCCAGTAGCAAACACGAAGGCCTGGCAGGGAGGACAAGGGGGCTGCCTTGCCATTGAAGCAGACATTTAGAGAAGCTGGTGCCCTCCCGAGGAGCCCCAGCCTCTTATTCCTACAGAACTCAGAGTGGCCCAGGCTGGCATGGAGGAAGCCGGGGCGGGCGGTTGTGGAGGGCCAGGGGAGACACCCACTGACCGATGAAGGGCCAGGTGTTCCAGTGCCCTTACCCCGCGTGTCTCCCCTCAGTGCTGGAGGTGCACCAATTTGCCCAGGAGGCAGTGGTGGCGGACGCCTGGCTGACAGCTCAAGAGCCGCTCCTGCAGAGCCGGGAGCTGGGCAGCAGCGTGGATGAGGTGGAGCAGCTTATCCGGCGACACGAGGCCTTCCGCAAAGCAGCTGCAGCTTGGGAAGAAAGATTCAGCTCTCTACGGCGCCTGACCACGGTCAGCCCCGACCCCCGCACCCACATCCGTCTGTATAAGACAGAAACGCTGGGACTTGGTGCTCAGGGTTGTGTCAAGTGAGGCTGAGACAAATCCTCACTGGGCTCCCAGTCTGGGGGGGGTGGTGGGGGAGTTGGGGGTTGGACAGACCTGTCACCAGACAGTGTCTGTTCAAGGCTGGGACGGGGAAGCACAGGAGCTGTGGGAGCCTAGAAGCACTTGGCCTGGCCTGGGAGAGTCTCATCTGAGACTTAAAGAATGAGGAGGAGAGACCATTGTAGTCAAGTCTTAAGGTCCTGGGAGAGGACCATTAAGGAAGGAGGCAATGGGGGTCAGAAAGGCACCTTAAGAAAGTGATGCTCTAGCTGATTCTTAAAAGAACCCTAGGTGTTTGCCGGAGAAAATAGGAATTAAGTTCCTAGCAGAGGTGCAGGCCTGGACAAGCCTGTGTTTTCACCAATGAAACTAATAACCTGGGTGGTGAGGCAGACAACCCAGAGTTGCCTTTCCGCCCCCCCCCCCACGCCTCTCTACCTGACCCTGGCCCCTCCGTCTCCAGATCGAAAAAATCAAGGCAGAACAGAGCAAGCAGCCGCCCACTCCTCTGCTGGGGCGCAAGTTCTTTGGGGACCCCACAGAACTGGCAGCTAAGGCGGCACCCCTGCTGTGGCCAGGGGGCTACGAGAGGGGCTTGGAGCCCTTGGCCCGTCGGGCCTCAGACGCGTTGTCTGCCGAGGTGCGGACCCGGGTGGGGTACGTGCGCCAGGAACTCAAGCCTGAGCGCCTCCAGCCGCGCATCGACCGGCTGCCGGAGGTCCCGGGGAGGGTTGAGCCCACGGCCCCACCAACTGCACCAGAGAACGTGGTGGAGACCCCTGGAACCCCCACCGTAGCGGAGCAGGTCCGGCCGCGGCCAGAGCGCCAGGAGTCGGCTGATCGCGCGGAGGAATTGCCCAGGAGGAGGCGGCCAGAGCGGCAGGAATCGGCAGATCAATCCGAGGAGACTGTACGGAGGCGACGGTCAGAACGGCAGGAGTCAGTGGAGCACGAGGCGACACACAGCCTTACCCTGGGCCGCTACGAACAGATGGAACGGCGGCGCGAGCGGCGCGAGCGGCGGTTGGAGCGGCAGGAGTCCAGTGAACAGGAGACACCTGCCAGAGGAGAGCTGGCCAGGGGGTGAGGCCTCATTAGTTCAGGGAGTGAGGGTGGGGAGACAGAGGTCCTGGAGCCAGCAGGCAGAGTGGAGAGGGTTTCAGTCCTCTGAACTGCCTAAGGATGGTGAGAGAGTCCTGGTACCCATTTTGCAGAGATGTAAACTGAGTCTGAAAGAGGGTAGATGACCTGCCTGCTCTCTCATAGCGCAGTTCTAACCGTTGAAGGAAAGGACAGTTAGCCAGAGTGTGTTGTGCAGATCCATCCAATCAGCTGTGTCCCCAGAAAGAGGTATCTGGGTCAAATACATTTCAGTGACAATGACTTCTTGACCCCTTTTTAAATTTCGTATTTCATGCACATTGGCTGAGTCCCCACCCTGTGTGTGCTGTGTGCTGGGGAGAGCATGGACAGAGGCAGCCCCTACCCCTGCTTTCATGGGCTCACAGTCCACTAGGGAAATGCACTTGTCCCCAGGCAGTGATGACCAGAATGATCAGGGCTGGAATGGGGGAAGTCCAGAGGGCTTGGAAGCTCAGGGGTGGGTGGGAAAAGGCAACAGTACGTTCAAAGGCTTGAAGGCACCAGTTTGCATTTTCCTCTTTGTGTTGCTTAAAACTCAAAAGGGAGAGAGGTTCTGCCCTCCATTCAGCAGCCACGTGCTGAGCACCTGTGGCGTGTAAGGCCACCATCTGAGAGGCAGCTGCAGAAGTGGATAAGGGCCAGGTTGGTCCCTGAGAGAAGGCACCCCAGTTCCATTGGGTCTTTCTGCCCCCACCCCCAGGAAGGCCACCCTGGCCGACATTGTGGAGCAGCTGCAGGAGAAAGAGGCTGGCCCAGGGCTCCCTGCTGGGGTAAGTTGAGCCTAAGAACGGGTGGGGAATGGAGAACAACTCAGTGTGGTAGTCAGGCTCCCAGAAACACCAGTGCCTAGCCCTGGGTAACCCCCTCCATTTGAACCCTGCAGAGAGGCTCTCCCGGGATGGAGAGGGTCCCCAGATGCCCCACCCACCATATTTTCTCCCTTAGAAAGATGAGGCCACCGACCTTAGAGATTACACACACACACACAGAGTCCAGAGTCTTCCCACATCTGCCCTGGACTTTTTCTCCAGTCCAGCTGGGAGTGGGGTGGGGGCGGGAATCTCAAATTTCCACGCGATAGCCACACACAGAGAAGAAAGACTAGATCCCTCCTACAGACAGCTGGGGCTCACAGTCCACCTGCCAACATCCCACCTTCATGACCCCTCCTCCCCAAGACCAAGAGGGATTCCAAACCTATGAGTCCTGGCAGACTAATTCCCTAGACCAGTGGGGCCCCTAAGAGTTGCGTCTCCAACCCTCAGGTACTCCCATAGTTGCCCGCAAGACATAATGGCCCTGCAGACAGATGGGCCCCCCAGACCCACCACTTTCTCCAGACAGATGGCCCCTACATCCCACTTTGTACAGCACCCCTCTGCCCCCTCCGTTCACACAGACGTCGCTGCCTCAGCCACGCGAGCTTCCCCCCGGCCGCCTACCGAACGGACTTGAGCCGCCCGAACGGACACCTCGGCCGGACCGGCCACGGGCGCGGGACCGACCCAAGCCGCGACGGCGGCCACGGCCCCGAGAGGGTGGTGAGGGCGGGGGAAGCCGTCGCTCACGCTCAGCCCCTGCCCAGGGCGGCTCAGCCCCCGCGCCTCCGCCACCGCCCACTCACACAGTGCAGCACGAGGGCTTCCTGCTGCGCAAGCGTGAGCTCGATGGTAACCGCAAGTCGTCCAATCGGTGAGCGTGTGGGCGTGGCTTTCGAAGACTAGGTTCCAAACTCAAGATATCCAGTAAATGAATAGGTGGGAGTGACAGGGGCGGCTAACCGGAGGGGGGCGGGGCCTGAAGAGGGGCGGGGCTTAATTTTAAGTAATCAAGCAATGAGCAGGAGGAGTGGGGCCTCAGGCTAGTGTGGCTAATAGGTGAGTGAGTGGCGCTTAGATGAGGGCGGGATCTGAAGAAAATACTCCTACAGTGAATAAATAGCGACCCAATATTATAGCAACCAACCCAGGAGTTAAAGCTAATAGCAAATTGGATTTGGGGTACGGTCTAGAGGGTTTCAATGGCTCATGAGGTAGAGCCTCGGAGAGGTCCATCCAACCAATTAATGGGATGGGTCAACACACGAAGTTTTAAATTGAGGGAAGCTATGAGAAGATGCAGAGCCCGAACTCTGAGGGCATGTCATATCGATGTCCAAATGGGGCCTAGCGGTGGTGTATTTACTCTTGGAGCCCAGCTGCTGGTTGCCCGACCCTTTTTTGTCCACCTGGGAGGCAGAAACTGGAAAGTGGTGAAGCCAAAAAGGGTAGCAGCATTGGCCAACGAGCAGAGTGAGGCCTAGATCCATGACATGAAATGGGGAGAACAGATTAAGATTGCCTGTGGGGTCTTAGGTAGTCTTTTTTTGTGTGCTATAACCAAGATAGGAATAACCAGGGGTACTTAGGTGTATTTCGCTCTTGGGGGACTCCCTCCTCCCTGTTTGGGGCTTTGGCTGAATGAGGAGTTGAATTCCTCATTCCAAGCAGTAATAAGCTTCCCTTTCAGGAGATTGCGTGGCAGGTAGAGGAGTGGCTGGGAACATGCCCAAGCAAAAAGCTTACAAAGGAGACAGCTTAAGCCTTGCCTTTTAGAAATTCGGTGTGAGAGCATATAAGGAGGGACAACCCCTGCAGGGCCAGCCTGGGTAAAGACTGGGTGCTGAGACACTTAGACCCTGCCATCAGCTCAGGAACACCCAAGGCATATGGCCCCAAGGGAGGAAGGCTCTGACAGACTCAGCCCATGAAAGCTATTGATGAAGAGGACCCAGGCAGAGTGCTGCAGCGCTGCCTTGAGCTCTGTCTCGTTGCCCCAGGTCGTGGGTGAGCCTGTACTGCGTGCTCAGCAAGGGAGAGCTGGGCTTCTACAAGGACACCAAAGGCCCGGCATCTGGGGGCACTCATGGTGGGGAGCCACTGCTCAGCCTGCACAAGGCCACCAGCGAGGTGGCTAGTGACTACAAGAAAAAGAAGCACGTCTTCAAGCTTCAGTGAGACTCCCAAAGGGCCAGAGGGAGGGATCCAAGTCCCAGCTGTCCCCTCCCAGCAATCCCCTGTTCCCTTGGAAAAACAGTTGGTGGAAGGATGGGCCAGGCTCTTGCCCCAGATCCCACAAGTCCTGTGTTTCCTCCTACAGGACCCAGGATGGCAGCGAGTTTTTGCTCCAGGCTAAAGATGAGGTGAGATCTGTTTTTTTCTCTCCCTAAATAAGGACCTCAGAGATCACCTGGCTGGCTGGTTCCTGGCCCAGAGTAATGGGGCTCTAAGAGGGAAGCACAAGTTAGAGTTACTAATGCTGTAATGGGAAAGCCCGTGGGCAGAGAAAGCCCAGAAGTTCCTAACCTAGCTAGGGGGGCAATCAGCGAGTGAGGGGAGACGTGGCCCATCAGGAGGCCTGCCTGGAGTCCCCAGGACAAAGTCCAACCTCCTTGCCTCTGCCTATGATCTGAGGTTGGAAAGATAGGAGTGGGAAATTAGCTATAAATTAAGTAAGTAAATAAATAAATAAATAAATAAATAAATGAAGGAGGCTGAGGGGATTGATACAGACAGAGGGAACAGCAAGTGTAGAGAACTAGAGGTGCAGAATTGCAAAGCATTAACTATGCTTGAGGAGTGTCCGGGGAGAAATTTCATGGCCTGGATCTTATGGGCCAGAGGACATTGGGTTTGTCTTAAGGGCACTGGGGAGCCATGGCAGAGTTTTGAGCAAGAGTGGGTTACTGCGATACATAAAAAAAATCCCTTTGACTACTATGTGCAGGGTAGATTGGAGAGGGCAAAAGCGGAGATGTGTAGCCCTAGAGGTGGCCAGGACAGGGACACAAATGGTAAAGCACAGGCTAAACCTTGACAAGCCTGTGTCAAGGGGAGGAAGAGGTGAGTGAGAAAGACAGAATTGTGAGTGGACCTTGAGACTAGGGCTAAGGGGGAAAAGGTCAGAGGAGGAGGAGCAGGCATGGAGGTGGTTTGAAGATATGTTGAAAATAATTTTTTTGTTTCATTCATCCTCATAAGAGGTTATGAAACAGGCCTTTATTCTCTCCATGACTCCTTTATTCACCTTTAAAATGGAGATAAAAATAGTTTTTCATCATAGGGTTATTGTGAGAATTAAATAAGTTGGTACATGTAGAGTACTTACAGGGCCTAGTAAGTGTTCTCTCTCTGTCTGCTGTTATTATTGTCATCACTCTATAAGTGTCTCCTTATATTAATTGGCCTCCTCTCTCACAAATACCGATTCTATACTGTTTCCTATCTTCAGGAGGAGATGAACGGCTGGCTGGAGGCTGTAGCCGCCTCCGTGGCGGAACATGCTGAGATCTCCCGCTGGGGACAGACACTACCCACTACCTCGTCTACAGACGAGGGCAACCCCAAGCGGGAGACAGGGGAGCGCAGGGCCAGTGGGCGCCGGAAGTGACTTCCCACCCCCAGGACCTGACACAACTCCCGGCTCCTCCTCTCCGCACTGTGGGCACGAAGACACTTTCTTCCGCAGGGGCTGGAGCCCCTAGTTCCACCAACGCTGCGGATGCGCTTTGACGGGCACTGGAAAGGAGGGGACTTCTCCTGCACCCCAAAATGTGGTGGGGGGATTGCTGCCCCTATAGCCATATCTCGGCCACTTCCCGCTAGCCACCCCCACCCCAGGTGCTGGGGCTCCATTATTTTTATGCAATAACTGAGCTTGGGGGAGCGGGCAAGGGACCCGTTGAGCCAAGCCCCCTGCCTGGATTCCCAGATCCTGCCCCAGGAAGCTGGAGTGGTAGGGGCGATAATTCCTGCACCCCTCTCCGCCCTAGGGATGGGTATGGGGGCGCTGGTGAGGTCCCCTGGACCATCCAGGGTGCTAGGGGGTGGGGAGGGGACGGCCCCTCCCCGCCTTTACCTCACTTCCAATGCTGCCTTGATCTCTGTCTGGGAAGGGGGAGTGAAGGGGCCCAAGGCTCCGCACTCCGCCGCCTCAGAGCCATGCGGTTAATTCCTGACTTAGTTTATTTTTGCAAAACGTGGACCTCCTCCTCCCACCCCACACCCCCGCCCCGCATCCGTGAAGGCATTTAATGGGAGGGATGTCTAAGCTCAAAACGGTCTCCCTCTCTCCTCTCCGCTCCAGCTGTCAATGCTACTTCGTGAGGGGCGGGGCGAGGGGAAGCCCTCCCCCTGCATGCTTCAGGCTGAAGCACCTCCCAGGAGAGGGGGGGAACCGGATTGTGGGCAGCCCCCATGACCTCCTGGAGAATCCGCTGGGGCCCGGGGTGTGGGGCGGTGTGGCAGGCGCACACTGTATGTACCTATAATAAATTCTTTGGCTTTGACGATCTATACTGGTTTGTTCGCGTTTCAGGGGCTGCGCTGGGGCCGGGAGCGGGGGTGGGAGGCAGGGGGCGGGGAGAGACTGTGGCTGTGGAGAACATTTAAAGGTCCTCCTTGGTGTGGACTAATTTCGGGGTCTAAACACGTGCCCCGGACGAAGCATTTAGACGCCGTTCCTAAAATGGGAACGCCGAAGTGATGGAGGACTGTTTTGCTATCCCTCTTAACTGAACTTCCCCACAGGAGCCGCCGGGTCCGCCCCGGGTCCGCCCCGTCCAGGACAGGAAAGGCGGGTCCCTTTAAGGAGGCGGAGACCTTAACCGTGACGGATGAGTGCTTTGGCCAATCGCCGGCGGCTTCTGGAGTTTCTGGTCCAATGAACACGCGGTGAAGGCAGGGGGGCGGGGAGACACCCGGAAGCGGGTGCAGACCGGCCGGCTCGCCCCCGGGCCATGGCAGCCGAGGCGCCTGCGCCCGCGGCGGAAGGGTTCCCAGGACGGGGGCCTCCCGGGGAGGTGATTCATCTGAACGTGGGAGGCAAAAGGTGAGTTTAGGAGATTCCTGAGGCCCCACACTCGGGGGCAGGAGAAGTCGCTTCTCCCGGGAAGTGCCGTCCTCAAGGATTGCTCCGCCCCCTGCGGGAGGCGCGGGAGCCTCGACGGGCGCCCGCGGTGGGTAGGGGATTCACCGGGTCCTGGGGTAGGGGGCCGTATTGCTCACCCTCCCTACATCATCTCTCGTCCGCTCACCTTCCCCGCACAGATTCAGTACCTCTCGCCAGACTCTCACCTGGATACCAGACTCCTTCTTCTCCAGGTGGTTGGTAGAGCGAGTTTGGGGTGGAGGGCGGGAGGAGACGATATGGGGAGACCTCATGCCCCCACCCCTTACGCACACACCCCGACCTGTGACACCTGCTCTGTGTCGCCTCCCTGCAGTCTTCTGAGCGGACGCATCTCAACACTGAAGGATGAGACCGGAGCTGTGAGTAGGGCAAGACCTGAAATGGGGCGGCGGGTAAGAGGAGGGACAGGACCCCCACTCAGCCCCTCTCTTTGCCACATCCATCCTCTGCACCCCTTCCCCGCAGATCTTCATCGACAGAGACCCCACCGTCTTCGCTCCCATCCTCAACTTTCTGCGCACCAAAGAGTTGGACCCCAGGTTGGCTTGGAGGATGAAGGGGGAGTCCCAAACCGTCTTCACCCCCTGAGAAATTTCTTCTTCCCTTCAGAATGTTCACTTAAGCTCCTTGATCATATTTAAATTGTGTGTTCTTACAGTTCCCCACAAACACACATTTTTACCAGTCATGTCATCACCCATCAAAATTTGCTACATTTTGGGATTCTCTGCGGTTTTAAAAACTTTCTCCTCCGAATTCTATGCCCCCTCCCACTACCCGGTCCCTGACCCCTGGTCATTTCTACTACCCAGGGGTGTCCACGGTTCCAGCCTCCTTCATGAAGCCCAGTTCTATGGGCTAACTCCTCTGGGTAAGTGGGGGCCTCATTAGCATCCTCACTGAATAGAAAGCCAGCTCTCTAGTGATGTCCCTTCACCCCTCTCCCTCCTGAAAGAAGGTTGGGTTAGATAGAGCTGACAGCCCTGGATGTGGTCCTGGGTCTCGGAATTGGTGGTGGTATTCTGTGGAGAAAGAGATGGGGGAGAGGGAAAAGAATCGGACTCAGCACCTGCCAAGACCCATCCTTCGAGTCTTTCCACTTCAGTTCGTCGTCTGCAGCTGCGGGAGGAGTTGGATCGCTCTTCTTGTGGAAACGTTCTCTTCAATGGTTACCTGCCTCCACCAGGTGGGGACTACTAAGGGATGGAATGGAGGGTGGATAGAATAGAGACTACATTTCCCATAAGGCAGGCAGCCCTTGGGTGCCTGTGCTGTGAACCCTGAGACACTATGGGAGTTGTAGTACTGTATCAGATGCTTGGCATGATGCTTAGAAAGGAAGTAGGAACGAGCATTCCAGTGAGGCAGTGGGCCCCTTGAGGCTGCATTGCATGCCCTAGAGCACAATGGCAGTTGTAGTCCAGGTTTGATTTTCTTGTAGGAAAGCTTAGGAAGAACTGGGTTCCTTTGCATGGAGGGGAGAACTAGTAACGGGGATTTTTGACTATAATCTCCATGAGACCTTGGTGCAACCAACCCACCGGCCATGGAAAATATGCCCCAGTGGTTATTGGGGTCTATAGTCCATGAAGCTTCGTTGATTGGTAGAAGGATCAGAGGGGGAAATTCAATTTATGTCTTTATTTCCCTAACTTTAGTCAATATCTACTACCTTCATGAAGTTTGTCAAATGTGAAGACTGTTGTTCTCTTAACTGAGCTCTGCCCTGTTTTTTTTTAATCCTTTTAAAAAAGATTTTATGTATTTATTTTTAGAGAGGAAGGGGAGGAAAGAGGGTGAGAAACATCAATGTGTGGTTGCCTCTTGCACGCCCCTACTGGGCACCTGAACTGCAACCCAGGCATGTGCACTGACGGAATCAAACCAGCGACCCTGCATTGGTTTGCTAGGCCAGCGCTCAGTCCACACCAGCCAGGGGGGAAAAAAAAATTTTAAATAGAAACTTTTCATCACTACCTTTATACCACAAATACATGAACACAAAAATAAAAGCCAAACATAAGAGTGTTATTAAACTTTGGCTAGATGCTGTTGCCTGCCAAGGGGACAGGCTTCCATATCTTAAAAGGAAAGATTAGCAAATATTGAAGAGATAATCAATGTTGTGACTTTACCAAATTGATTCTTCCTTTGTGATGGGCTGAAAGGAACTGAAAAGGGAGTAACTTGCTGTGTGATTTTCAATTTCACTTAATGCGGTGTCCCCACACCACCTAAACTCTTTTCATCAAAAGACTGTGTTCCACATCTGGGGAAATCAACATCTGGCATATTTTAAGGGCTTGCTACGTGGTCACTATTACAGTTCTTACAGTGATTGTCTGTCTGACTCTTCTCCCTGCCATAGTGTTCCCCATGAAGCGGCGGAACCGGCACAGCCTGGTGGGACCCCAGCAGACAGGGGGACGCCCGGCACCCGTTCGGAGGAGCAACACCATGCCCCCCAACCTTGGCAATGCGGGGCTGCTGGGCCGAGTGCTGGATGAGAAAGCCCCTCCCTCCCCATCAGGTGTGCTTCTGTCTCCTGGGAGGCTAGGACTGCCAGTGGAAGCCCTACGACCCTGTGCTGATCTTTGCTCTCCCTTCCAAGGGCTACCGGAAGAACCAGGGATGGTGCGCCTAGTATGTGGACACCACAACTGGATCGCCGTGGCCTATACCCAGTTTCTTGTCTGTTACAGGTGCTTGGGGAGGGTGGTAGCAGGAGGCTTTGAGCCCTATTGATGCAGAGGGCTTGGGGTGAGGATTGATGATGTCCCCCAATCCTCTAGGCTGAAGGAAGCCTCTGGCTGGCAGCTGGTGTTTTCCAGTCCCCGCCTGGACTGGCCCATTGAGCGACTGGCACTCACAGCCCGGGTACTTGGTGGGGCTTTGGGTGAGCATGACAAGATGGTGGCAGCGGCCACAGGCAGCGAGATCCTTCTGTGGGCTCTGCAGGCAGAAGGCGGTGGCTCTGAGATAGGTATGGAACCAGGCTTTTTCCATAAGCCTTTGCACTGTAGAATTCTATTGCAGTCTGTGACCTGTTAGAATTTTCTACCCCATTAGCATTCTGTGGCCTTTTAAAATAACCCTGCTATACAGTCCTCCACCCATAAGAATTCTTTGCGTTATTAGGTTGTTCCAACACTTTAGAATTCTGTATCCTGTTAGAATTCCTTGGCCTGGTAGAAAAATCCACCCACATACAATTTTGTCTTCTGTCAGATTTCACTGCCCTGTTAGATTTCTCTGCTTTGTTGGAATTCTTCATGCCAGTGGAATGCCAAGCCTGTCAGACTCTGTGTTCTCATTGGAAATCTCCGGCTTGTTAACTAATCTGTTCCCTCCTCCAGGAAGGCCTCCCTGGTGCTCCTTAGGCCTTTAGCAAATTTCAGTCCTCAGGAGAACCTCTGTAATTCCTGCTGGAATCCTCTACCCTGTGAGGGTTCCATGGCCAGCTGACTTCCTGGACCTCAGAACTCTTCCTACCCCCCTTCTTCTCCCCCATCAAGCAGGGTCCTGGGTGAATGCTCCTTTCCCTCAACAGGAGTCTTCCGTCTGGGGGTGCCTGTGGAAGCCTTATTCTTCGTCGGGAACCAGCTTATCGCTACAAGCCACACAGGGCGCATCGGGGTGTGGAATGCCGTCACCAAGCACTGGCAGGTCAGACGGCTGGCTCTCCTTTTCCCCTGGTGTCCAGACGGTGCAGACCTCTCGGGAGGGGCTTCTTTCTGTCCCACCCCACCTGGAGAGAGCCAGCAAGCCCAGCACTGGGCCAGAGCCTGGGCGTGTGTGTTAAAGGCCTAAGAAGCATCAGGGAGGCCTTCCTGGAGGAGGGACTGCCAAGCTCACAGGAAAGATGGGTGGGTTTGAAAAGAAGAGAGGATTCTCCAGGCACTGGATAGGGGAGCAGGTGAGGGGAGATGGTGTAGGAGACAGAAACCAGAGAGACAGGTGCAAACGTCTGACGTTCTCTCTACATCTACCCCTAGCCATGCCCAAAATGTAAAAAAAAGTACACTTGCAGTGTTGTTTTGTTCTGCTAAGGTATGAGTGTTTGAGAGACAGAGAGACAAGCCAGAGAAAGGAGGGAGGAAGAGACAGGCTGGAGGAGAGAGACCGAAAAATGGAAAGACGTGACAGGGAGAGAAGGGTGGACAGAGAGGAACCAGGGTGGAATGCCTGTGGCAGAGGAAGGGACTCAAGGAATGGACGGAGATGAATAGGGAAATGTCAGAGATGCAGCATCAAGGAGAAGCCCAGAGACGGAAGGAGCACTGACGAAGAGATGTTTAGAGACAGGGAGAAACAGATGGAGACAGGCCTAGAGCAGGCAAGGCCGGAGAGAAGTGGCCCTAGAAACTCGGTGGGCTCTTGGCAGGGGGGTGAGGGCATGCCAGGAGCTGCGGAGGCACAGGCAGGGAGGGACTCCTGGCACAGTCCCCTGCCCCCAGGTCCAGGAAGTGCAGCCCATCACCAGCTATGATGCCGCAGGCTCCTTCCTCCTCCTGGGCTGCAACAACGGCTCCATCTACTACGTGGGTGAGCAGCAGGTGCCTGAGCACCTCCCCTGGAAAGTGGGAGAGGAGAGGAGAGGAGGGGAGAGGCTGGGGTGCCTTGAACAAACCTGCTGTATTCTCCTCGCCCACCACAGATGTACAGAAGTTTCCCCTGCGCATGAAGGACAATGACCTCCTTGTCAGCGAGCTCTACCGGGACCCAGCAGAAGATGGGGTCACAGCCCTCAGCGTCTACCTCACCCCCAAGACCAGTAAGCTATGGCATGGCTCCCCGCTGCCAGCCCCAGCCAGCCCCAGCCCATAGCCGCCTCCCCACTGCTTGTGCAGTGTGACCCAGTAAGATTTAACGGAGAGGGGACAGATTTACCTGTCACTTAGTCATTCCAACAAATCGAGCGCCAGCTATATATAAGCACTGTTCTAGACACTGAATGATGGCAGGCCTCTCCACCAAGGGCAAAACTGACCACTAGCCATTCATCTGAGGGTTTCTTTCCCATCTCTGCGGTTAGGGCATGATGCTTGCACGCCCCGAAAACAAAGAGGAGGTACATTGTACAGTGGACAAAGCTGGGTTCTCTCACTTGGGACCTTTTTTTGTTTTGTTTCCTTGACCTCAGATAGAAATAACTTGATTTTTATTTGCTTCTGTTGAGATATCATTTACATACCATAAAATTCACCATTTTAAAGTGTACAATTTGGTGATTTTTTAAAAAAATTTTACCTTTGTGGTTTCTTTTTAAGATTTTCATTTATTTATTTATTTATTTTAGCAAGAGGGGAGGGAGAAAGAAAGAGAAACATCGATGTGTGAGAGAAACATTGATCAGTTGCCTCTCACATACCCCCAGCCAAGGGCCTGGCCTGCAACCCAGGCGTGTGCCCTCCCCGGGAATTGAGCCAACACCCTTTTGGTTCACAGGCTGACAGTCGACCCACTGAACCCCAGCAGCCAGGGCACTTGGGTGGTTTTTAGTAGATTCACAAGGTTGTGCAGCCATCACTACTGCCTAGTTCCAGGATGTGACATTTTGTCACCCCAGAAAGAAACCCTGGATTTGTTAGCAGTCACACCCCATTCCTGCCTGCTGGCAGCCCGCGGAAACCTATTTTTTTGTCTCTGTAGATTTATCTCTTATGGACGTTTCATGCAAAGGGAATCATACAATATGCGGCTTTTGGGTCTGGCTTTAATGATTAATTATTTTATTTTTTAGTTTATGGTTAGTGCGTTCTGGATCTTAAGAGATCTTTGCCTACCCCCAGGTTGTGAAGATCTCCCCCTGTATTTTCTTCTAGAAGCTTTGTAGTTTTAGCATTTACATGTACGTCTCTGTTTCACTTCAAATTACCTTGTATATATGGTGAGAGGTAGAGGTTATGGTACATTTTTTTCTAGCGGGAATAAATTAATACTATACCTAACTTCACAGCTTGTCATCATGAGAGGCCCCTTTCTTTTTTTAAAATTTACATATAGTTGGTATATAATATGTTAGTTATATTAGTTTCAGGCGTACGATATAGTGATTTAACGCTTTTATACCTTACAGTGTGGTCACCCTGCAGTTCTGTCAACGTGCAAACTATCACAGTTCTATTGACTGTCCTCCCCTTCACCTCTTCCCCCATTCCCCCCACCAGGAAGACCCCTTTCTCATTTCATTAATTTGTCCCTT
This sequence comes from Mormoops blainvillei, assembly GCA_004026545.1. NCBI lineage: Eukaryota > Metazoa > Chordata > Mammalia > Chiroptera > Mormoopidae > Mormoops > Mormoops blainvillei. The sequence continues at coordinate 288,941 of PVJD01000079.1, read as the reverse complement.
CCCCCCACCATATATGCTTCTGCGCTGTCATGAGTAGCATGTGTCTTTTCATGTGCATGTATCCTTACAAAATGGGCGCCCCAGAGAGGTTTTGAATTTGTGTGAACAGAGCTGAGTGTCTCTCTCAGTGGCTCTCTCGTTTTGCTCTCATTGCCCAAGGGCTAATGTCCATCCATGTGGTGGTGTATAACCCTCATCCATTGCTTTTAACTGTACACAATGTTGCAGCCACATTTTCCCTACCCCCAGTCTTTCAGATGGTTCCTGGAGTTTCTGGCACTTGAGAAATAACTCTTCCCTTCTGGAAAGTTGGCGAGGGCAGGGAGTGCCTCAGACACACTGGGTTGCGCTTCCTTGTCTTACTGTCTGTCTGTTCATATATGTCTTTACTTTTTTCTTTCTCTCTAATTCCATCTCTGTCTATGTCTGTCTCTGTGTCTATATCCCTCCCTGTGACTCGTTTGCTCAGTCCCATGTCTCCCCATTTCTCTAGCTTCTCTCTCTCTTCCCTCTCATGTTAGGTCTGCCTCTCTTCATCTTAACATCTGTCCCTGGTTCTCTTTTTCTCCGATCTGTCGCTTTGTGGCCCTGTTCCTCCTGCTCAACACCTCCTCACCACATACTTTCATCTTTCCCTCTCTCTTTGCTTCCTGACTCTGTTTTTCATCTGTCTCTCTCTGACCCTGTCCCTGTCTTCCTCGTCAGGTGACAGTGGGAACTGGATTGAGATTGCCTATGGCACCAGCTCAGGGGGCGTGCGTGTCATCGTGCAGCACCCCGAAACTGTGGGCTCCGGGCCTCAGCTCTTCCAGACCTTCACTGTGCATCGCAGCCCTGTCACCAAGATCATGTTATCGGAGAAGCATCTCATCTCAGGTGGGCCTTCCAGGCTGCTCCGTCTCCTGACAGGAGGGGTGGCTTCGATAGGAGCATGAAACCAGGTGGTCGAGGGTTTCCACTGGCGAGGGACGTTGTGTAGGGGCAGGCCTACAGGGGAGAGAAGTTTCACCTGCGACAGTAATTGCAGAAGTGAGAGGATACTATAAAGAGGACCAGTTTGAGGGAGTGAATAGATTATCGATTCAGTAAATATCTGTTGAACGCCTACTGTGCACCAGGCACACACAGTGAAGAACGAGACAGGCCGAGTCCCTACCCCCCAGAGTAGATGTTCTTGTGGGAACAGCAGACAAATTAATAAAAAAAAGTAAATCGATATCAGGCAATAATCAGGGCCATGGAGAAAAACAAAGCTGTGTGAGTGGCTAGAGAGTGTCAGGGTCACAGGACAGCGTGTGGTTCTGGGAAGGCCATTTGGAGCAAGGACCTTTAAGCAGAAATGAGGAAGTGAACAGTGCAGATCGGCGAGGACCAGCATTACAGGCAGAGGGAAGAGGCATAGCAAAGGGCATGTGGTGGGAGGAGGTTTGATATAGCTGAAGAAGAGCAGGCAACCCCCTGCGCCCAGAGTGGAGTGGGCGAGGGAGAGGGTGGATTGATGGGAGCAGGTCAATAGGACCCTGTGAACCACAGAGAAGACTGTGTCCTTGGCCCGACTGAGGTGGTACCACAGGAGGGCTCTGGGAGAGGAGGGCTGTGACCTGACGCAGGCGTGCATAGGCCCCCTCTGGCTGCATGTGGGACAGGCTGTGGGGACAGGACAGGAGCAGGGGGTAGAGGGAGAAGGATGCTGCCATGGTCCAGGCAGGAAGTGAGAGGAACAGGAGCAGCTGGAGGCAGCGGACAGGGTAAGGCGAGATTAGACTCCGAAGGATTTCAGGGGCAGAGCCAAGGATTTTTGACCATTTGGAATTCTGGGAAAGAATTCAGAGGATCTGAATCCTGACACCTCTGAAAGTTGGCCGTCCTGAGGCTGGGGGAGTTTGGGCACAGCCTGGCCTGGCCTGACCTGCGCCCTCTGCCCCTCAGTCTGTGCCGACAACAACCATGTGCGGACGTGGTCTGTGACTCGCTTCCGTGGCATGATTTCCACCCAGCCGGGTTCCACCCCACTCGCTTCCTTCAAGATCCTGGCTTTGGAGTCGGCCGACGGGCATGGCGGCTGCAGTGCTGGCAATGACATTGGTGCTTCCTCCCCCCCAGACCCCCACTGGCCTCTACTAACTCCTTATCTGACCCCTTTTGACCTTCCTTTACTCCCAGCTCCTTCTTTGGAATTCTGTTGCCCCCACTGATTCCTGTTAACTGCCACCTGACCTGGGACCACCCCCATCCCTGATGTACCCCACCCCTGTTGACTGTTGCTGACCCTAAACCCTATCTGACCCCACCCAACTTCAGCAATTTAGGGATGAGCACCTAGTCCTGGGATGGGGCAGGGCCTTGGGGTCTGGAGGTCCCAGGCACCCAGGAGGCCTGACCCTCATCCCTGCCTGGCCCAGGCCCCTACGGCGAGCGGGATGACCAGCAAGTGTTCATTCAGAAGGTGGTGCCAAGCGCCAGCCAGCTCTTTGTGCGTCTTTCATCCACTGGTCAGCGGTAAGGACCATCTGTCGAACGGGGAGGGTGGTCAGAGGGGAAGGCAAGAGGCCAGCTGTGTTATGGAGGGCAGAAGGATGTCTCAGCCAAGCGACACTGAAGAAGCAAGGGCTAGGAGGGAGCAGAGGCCTGGTCCAGATTTGGGGGCTGGAGGTATCAAAGTTGTGACACATACTGGCGGGAGAGAAGTTGGAGAAGATGGCACCTGTGGCGGACCTTAGATAGAGACTGCGCACTGTAGTCAGGGTGGTACAGGGGGCCTGGGCAGAGGGATCGGACCAGGGCGGGGGAGCGTAGGGGTCAGAGTGGGATTGGGGAGCTGGCTAGGCAGCTGTAGAAGAGGTTTGGTTCTAGCCTGGGAAGGAGGCCTGAGATGGTTTTTCTTGAAGAAGAGACTGAGCTGAGACCTTGAGGATAAATGGAAATGTGTGCCAGGCTGAGGGAACGGCATATGCCAAGGGGAGGAATGGCTAAGTAGGGGAGCCAGGGAAGTGCCCACGGTCTCTGGGGACCAGAGCGCAGAACTGGAGGTGAGCCGTGGGGCTGCAGAGGGGCAGGGCCTTGCCGATCGCATGGAGGAGCTGAGACTCCTGTAGGTTCTGGGAGCCATGGCTGCTGTGACGGGGAGGGACTGGAGTTTGGGCAGGAGGCCGAGAGCCCAGTGTGGGGGCTGGGCCGGTGACTGGCTGGAAAGGGCAGGCTTGACCAGGGCAATGTGCTGGGCTGGGAGGAGGAACCGCGGAAGAGACGCAGGAGACCGAGGGACCAATACAATGAGATGAGGGGGACACCGAGGGTGAGACTCAGGCCTTCCCTGAGGTGGGAACTGGGCGAGCAGCAGATGTGGGGGAGAGTCCTGAGGCTCACATGGGACACCTGGCAAGTGTGAAGGCAGGGGCTATCCAAAAAGCTGCTGGCCCCCCATGGCTGGGACCCAAGAAAGTAGACCGGAGAAGAACAGAAAAGCTTGAGGGTGGAGAGGCAGGAATGGAAGCCATAATGGTGGGGACTGTGGCCCCGGAAGGGTGTAAGGCTAAGAGGGAACAGGCTGGGCCCTGGTGTGGCCAGGGTGACACCCCCCTGCCCTCCTGCCCCCCTGCAGGGTGTGCTCCGTGCGCTCGGTGGATGGCTCGCCCACCACCGCCTTCACTGTGCTCGAGTGCGAGGGATCCCGGCGGCTTGGCTCACGGCCCCGGCGCTACCTGCTCACTGGCCAGGCCAATGGCAGCCTGGCCATGTGGGACCTGACCACTGCCATGGATGGCCTCGGCCAGGCTCCTGGTACTCCCCACCCCACCTCCATCCTGTCTCAAGCCTCACAGACTCACCCCGAACCCCCCTCCATGTCCTTCTTCATCATGATCTCCCTCCCCAGGCCCTTGCCCTCTGACCCCTTGCCCCCCAACCCCTCCTTGCCCTGACTTTCTAACTCCTCTCAGTGTCTGACCCCTGTCCCTTGACCTCTGCATCTTTTCTCCTGTCTTGACCTCAGTCTTTGCACTTGACCTTTTCCCCTTGCCTGCAGTCCTTGTCTTGCCCCCTGACCCCGCTTCCTTGCCCCCCAGCAGGTGGCCTGACAGAGGAAGAGCTGATGGAGCAGCTGGAGCAGTGCGACCTGGCCCCACTGGCTTCCTCACGGGGCTCCCTCCCTAGCCCTTCACCCCGTACTTCTCTTACCAGGTAGGCATGACTCCACTTCCCCTTCTGTGGAGTCCCGCTAGGGGAAAGGACAGAACATGGTGGCCTTGGTGGGGATGAGTGGCCTAGTTGCCTCATAATGGCGTGCACTGACTCTCATCACCCTCTCAGTCTCCACTCAGCCTCCAGCAACACCTCGCTCCCTGGCCGCCGTGGGAGCCCCAGCCCCCCACAGGCCGAGGTCCGGCGCCGTGGGGGAGGCAGCTTCGTGGAACGCTGCCAGGAACTGGTGCGCAGTGGGCCAGAGCCCCGACGGCCACCGACACCTGCCCCCCGACCCTCCACGGGTCTTGGGGCTCCCCTTGTACCCCCCAAGATGAAGCTCAGTGAAACTTCCTTCTGAATGCAGCTACCATGGTGCCTTCGGATACCCAGGTCCTTGGGACTGTGGTGTCTCCGCGCTTCCCGTCAGAGCCCTGGGTTCAGGGCCAGGGCCTCCTTGGAGCGGTCGCTGTTACTAGATCCCTCTACCCCCTTTTCTGGAGCCAAAGTCACCCTCGCCTAATTAAAGTTCTCACTGCCAACATCTTCCTTACATTCTTAGAGCATTTTGGGACCCCCAGGGAAAGGGTGGGAGAGATGTGGGGCCCAGCCATGTCTCTGGCTATAGACTCAGAGACATCTGTTTCTCCTGGTTTAAGCAAAGAAAGGAAATGATAGGCTTACACTCCCGCTTCAGGCATGGCTTGAGCCAGCGTTTCTCAGTGAGGCTTTCTCTCTCTTTGCCAGAATAACCCCAGGTAGTTCCTTAGCAGCTGTCTTCTCTCTAGCAACCACAAAAATCACAAGACTGAATTGGCTTGACAAGTCAGATGACCATCCCTGAACCAATCATTATGGCCAGTGGACGGAGGTCTTCCCTTGTTCTAGGGGTCATGTGACCTCCTCACAAGCCAGGATGTGACGTCACTTCCATGTTGACAGAGTGGAGGAGGATTTCCTGAAAGGTGAATCAGGGTTTTGTTACCACAGGTGGGGATGAATGGCTACAGGTCAGCATAAACACAGGCGTGTCGCCACATCCTTAACACTTGTACTCCAGACCTCACTATTACAAACACCGTTGCCCCTATCCCTCGCTACCCAGTGTTTCACCCCTTTGCTGCCCACGCCTGAGAGGATATGTGAGACAGATAGGTTCAGCTCACCCCAGCCTGACGTCCTTGGGATCTTCCCCCAAATAATACCTGTTCCTATGGAAACTCCTCAGAGAAATTTTCAGCATCTTTTCCTTGGACCAAAGTGGGTCAGTAAAGGATTTCAGAAATGCTAATTCTAGAATCCCAGTTTCTGGAATACCAGAGCTTCTGTAACATGGTGGAGATGGGTCTAGAATGTTAGAGAATCTAGAACACAAGGATATTCTAGAGTTCTAGTGGATGGACAATGTTAGGGTTCTCCCCTGCATTTCAGAGCATCGAGGCTGTAGAAGTGTCTTGACAAAAGGGACCTGGAAAGTGAATAATTCTAGAATGGGAATGTTCTAGAAGGCCTATGAATCTACACCAGTAGGAATATTTTCCATGCAAGGGATTATAGAATGCTGAGACTTATAAGAGAAAAGAATCTGGATTGATAGAAAATCTAGGACTATTCTGGAATGTCAACTTTTCTAGATCACTAGAGGGTTTGTTTGCATCCCAAGAGATCTCTAATGGCAGGGGGCTCTAGATTGTCAGAGAGTCTAGAACACGAATGGGAGGTCTAAAAGGTGAGTGATTCTAAAATATGAATGTTCTGGGATGCCTGTGATGCTCAAACTCTAGAAATGTTTTTTTAAATCCTCACCCAAAGATATGTTTATTGATTTGAGAGAGAGAGAGGGAAAAATAAAACATCGATGTGAGAGAGAAACATTGATCAGTTGCCTCCTGTATGTGCCTGATGCGATCCTTTGGTGCACAGGATGACTCTCCAACCAACCAAGCCACCTGGCCAGGGCTGGAAAAGTTTTTGTATGCCAGGGCATTCAGAACACCAGGGAATGTTTGAATGTTAAGAAGTCTAGAACATAGGAGGGTGTTGGGATGTCAGGGAATCTAGAATACAAAGACGTTTTATAATGCTTGCAGATCTGGAATATTGAGAGTTTGTTTTCTTCTTCCCATGCCAGGGAATCCAGAACACATGTGTTTGTGGGATGCTGGTGATTCTAGAACCAAGGGGTAAAATGTCAGTAAATCTAGAACACCAAAGAGATTTTTGTTAGTTTCTTTGTTCATTAATACAAGGGATAAAACGGTGTTTGTGAGCGCACACTGGGAGGAAGCTTCTGGAATGCCACGACTCCAGAACTCTGGCGTTTCTGGAGAGTCGAGAGCAGATCAGGATCCAAGGAGTGACATGGAAATGACCCTGGGAGGAGCGTTTGAGATCTTGCTTTCCTGCCTGTGTCATCAGTTTGGCTCAAATTAACTAATTAACTAATAAATAAATAAAACGACCCTGGGAGCTCTAGGAGATAGTGGCTAGGACTGGGATTGAGAGGTGGGGATTACAAATGCTGTAGGGGGTTGAGCAGCGGGCGGGAATCTGACGCCATCCCCGGAAGTTGCACTGGTGAGCCAGTGGCTGTTGCTTAGCAACGAGCAGTGAAGATGCCCTGGATCCCAGGCAGAAGGGAGAAATTTCGGCAGCGCCCCTGCAAATGCTCCAGCCACAGGGTAGGATGTAGGGAGGGGGCCTACAGGGGGCAGGTATATGCTGTCGTGCAGGGCTGTTAGCAGGGGTTGCTGGGGCTTCACAAAGACAGGGGCAAGGAGTACATTCAGTGGACAGAACCAGGCACTCCATCATCACACTGGGACAGCCCACAGATGCCCGTGAATGGGGCCCGAGTGCCGCCGTTACTGCCTCAAGGCACTGTGTGTTGCTAGATGGTGGATGGGCCCAGAGTTCTAAGCGTCAGTGTAGGATGGAGGCATAGATTGCAGTAGGTAGCAGTGATGGTATGAGGGTGGCTATGTGAGTCAGCCCGGGTGCCTCACTGTACCTGGGAGGGTGAAGGGGTCCCCCATGCTTCCTGTACTCCTTCCATTGGAAGAAACAGGGGATGAAGACAAAGCTGGATCTGTTGCTATGTTAGCGTGGGGTCAGCCCACTGGCCGGGGTGGGTCCTAAGTACTCTATGTGGGTAGACCCTCGGGGAGAGACTAACACTACAAAACTGAAAACCTTAAGAATTAAACTGCAGTGAGACAGGGCCTGGAAACCCTGGAGGAGGGGCAAATGTAAAAGGGGTGCGGCTTGGGATACTAAGTGTGGGGCCACTCCCAAATTATCTGTGGGAAAGAGTGTGACCTGAAACTTAGAGAAGAGGGCAACTAGGGGTCAGGCCTAAAGCTCTGGGGCGGTGCCTAGGGGAGAAGAGAGAAGGGGGTTGTAATTCTATGGAAAGAAGGTGGGGGCTTAAACCTTTAATCTGTAATGAAGAGAGGGGACTGGTCTTGATACCCTCTGAAGCCCTGAGCAGGGCTTGGAGCCTGGAACCCTTAAAAGGGAGTACAAGGGGGGCCTGAGGTCCTCTGCGGCTTGGGACTCCTAAAGGTATGGGGTGGGACTGTAATTTCCTAGGGAGAACTTGCAGTTCTGGGAATTGGAGGGGTGCTCTTGGGAGTTTTTGAAGATTCAGGCAGGGAAAGGGTTCTGGTACCCTCTAGGGGTGGCCAGTGGAAAGGGGTTCAAAGAGGAGAGCAGAGTCAGGGGCTCTGGGGGTGGAGTCTCTGGGTCAGAGACCACAGCCTTCTGAAGAACCAAGCTATTGCTTTTTGAGACAGGAACCCTGCAGCCCAGGTCCTGTAGAAGGGGTGAATCTTTTGGGAAGGTCCAGAGTGGGCCTGGAACCTTCAGAGGGGTGGGACTGGGGTCCAGTGCAGAATGCTCCATCCCCAGAATCCTGAGTGTCTCGCATGAAGAATAGACATCTTTTGGGACTTCCAGCATCTACACCAGTCAGGAGCAAATTTTGATCGGATTCTCCCACAACTGAGAGCTGAGGGATGAGGCCTGCAAGTGGAAGTCTATTTTAGGGGACCCTGCCTATGCATGACTCCCAGTGGTGGGATGGGTCAAGCACCTCTACACTTGGGTCTCTCCTTCACCAGAAGGTTCACTGAGTCAGTAACCGACTCCCGATTCTCCCCCACCGTAGGAGAAATCTAGTCAGATCCCAGCGCCCCCCGCCCAACACCTGTCCCTCTAGCCCCGCCTCTTCAGCCTTCCGATTGGCCGCACGGGCAGCGCCCCGGCGGCACCGGGCTCCGATTGGCGGGAAGTTAGCAGCCCGCGACTGGGACAGTGGAGAAAATGAGTCGGCCTCGGGCGGGGTCGTGGGGCTGGGCGGCGCCGAGCCGGACCTGCTGGACAGACAGCCTGCCTGGAGCGGGACTCCACGCGGGACACGATGCGGCAGCATGGCCCCAGCGTCCGCCGCCCCCTCCCGCTGGTGCTGCTGCTGCCCTTCCTCGCAGCCGCCGCCTCCGCCTCCGCCGCCATCCCCAGTCCCAGCCCCAGCCCCAGCCAGGCCGTCGAGGCTGCAGTGATACCGGGCCGCCCGGCCGGGTAAGCCCCGCTGCAGCCCCTCTTCCTTGTGCCTCCTCCACCCAATAAGAGTTGTGGTCCGGGAGGCCAAAGATTTTCCAATGCAGGGGGAATCGAACCCACTGCTTCGGGGTTGGGATGAAAGAGCGAGAGCCTGTGGGCTTATTAGGGCCCTCTATTTTGTAGGGGTTAGAATCCGGGAAGAACTGAGATTTTGACTGGGGAGATTCCCTTCGGGTGTGTGTGGTAGAGATAGATGTGGCTCCGGGAAATTCTAGGGATGTTTTTGTTTTTGTGTTTGTTTTTGTTTTTGTTTTTCCTGAGAAGGGTCGCAGTTTATATGGGGGCGGGGCTTTGATTTCTCCTAGGATGACAGATGAGTAGGGCCCTCGAACTGGGATCCCGTTCCCCAAGTTTCTTGGGTGCTTAAGGAGGAAGAGAATGGCAGGTTGTGAAGGGATTTTATGCGGGAGTGAGGATATGCTGGTTTTCTGGGGGTTGGGGGCTCCTGGATTAATTAAAAGAGACACTTGGATTTTCCTAATGAGGAAGACGTGGGTTGTTGGGTTGATGGCGGAAGGACTTCCAGGGAATTGTGCCGACGGGAATATTCCTCGGGTTTCACTAGAGTTGGAGATGCTCTAGTGTCCTAGAATTAGAGGACTTCAGGTTTGAATGAGGTACCAGTGATTTCGCGGCAAGAGACCCAGAATTTCCTATAGATTTGGGGCTTGCAGTCACCCTTCCTGTCTACGGTGACGAGATCGAAGGAAACAGTCTGCCCTGCACCCCCACCCCCCGCCCTGCAGCCCAATTCTCCGTTACAAAGGCCCCGGGCTTCGCTCCCGCCTCGGTCTCTGCGAATGCGTTTAGTAACCCGAGCCGCGCGGGGGGCGGGGCTGGGAAGGGGTTAACCCGGAGAAAAGAAGGGAGGGATGACGGCAAGATCAAGGGTCCTGGAGGTTCCCACCCTGCAGCCTCCTTCCCCACTGGACCCCAACCGCCTGGAAAGAGTCCACACGCCCTACGTCCCCTTCGCAGCATCCCCTCACTGCCCTTCTCTCGGAGCCTGCACGCGCTCCTTCGTCCCTCGTCCCCCTTAGCCTAGCGATAATGGATTTGCCTGGGGCAGGGGGCCCACGGTTGCGACGCACTCGCGTCTAAGCTGAGGGCTTCGCTACCCAGAATCTGAGATCCACTGGGCGCAGAGGTTCCTTCAAGAACGACAGGGGCAAAACCGCGGCCCAAGGACTAGGAGATCCTGGCTCCGGGACACACGAGCTTGCAAGGGCAGGAATGGGCTAAAACTCAGGCCTCGGGATTCCCAGTTCCTGGGCTGTGGCTCCTTCTGTATCCCCCTCCACCTCGGCACCCTGCAGGACCCACAGCCGAAGGAGGACCTCCCTTCCCAGACGCAGAGGCCTGTGGAAGTGGCGCCACCTGCCGGCCATGCGTGGGATGACGGCTGAGTCCATCCAGTACAGGGATGTGCCGGGAGGGCAGGGTTCTAGATTCCCGGACAGTTGGGAATGGGGTATCCGCTTAGAAATCCTCTGAGTCCTTCTTTAAAAATTATTTTTAAACGTACTTAAAATACACTTTAAAATAATACTTTACCTCCAAACATTTCAGAAAACAAGTAAAAATAAAGCGGCTGTGACCTTCGTTCCTGGAGAGGCTATGCCAATTTGCCCCTCATCCCCTCATTGTACAGATTAACAGAGGCGTCAAGCGCAGTGTCTCAGATTGACCACACATCTATTTCCAGCACTCTCAACGCTTACCTTGGCTTTTCCTCCCGCACCCTTATTGCTCTCCTGTGGGGAGTTCTAGAACCCTAGGGACCTGAGTGGCTTCTGCCTTTCTGTTTATAGCGTTGCCGCTTGTCGCTGCTGTCCAGCCCGAGCACCCAGGAGGAGTCGCTGCTTCAGAGGTGGGTTCTCCTAGGTGGGGAATAGGTAAGGGTGAAACAGTAGGACCAGAGGGGCTGGGGCTCCCTTCACCACCCCTCATCCCAGCTGGAGATCTGGGTGCACTTGATGGAAAGAGGGGCTCAGTCACATCCTTCTCCACTTAGTCCCTGGCTCTCTCTGAAGCCTCCTGCAGGGTTCAGAGCTGCCTGCCTGAAAAGTGTGCAGGCTCTCAGCGGTGCCTGACACCAGTGCCCCCTGCGCTGCCGAGCCCCAGCCCCAGCGTGAGGAAGAGACAGGTGTCCCTTAACTGGCAGCCACTGACGTGAGTGTGCAGTCCCTCCCCTAACAAATGCTCTGGAGCTCCCAGCTCCTCCACCATTTCTGGCTCATCTTTTGCTTTGCTGTCTGGGTCTCCTCTCACTTGTTCTCTCTCTCTCTCTCTCTGACTATCAACTTGTATCTGTTTCTATTTCTCCTTTCCCTACATATCACAGTCTCGTCCCTCTCTATTTGTTCTCTTCATCTCTTTCTGTTTCATTGTTATCTGTTTTCTTCTGCATCTCTCCTCTTTCTCCTTCCCTCATCTTTTTCTCCCACCGTCGTGTCCTATGTGTCTCGCCAAGCCTCTAAAGAACGCTCAAGGCCTGGTTCCTGTAGTGGGGTGGGAGGGGTAGGAGGGTGGGCAGAGCCGCTACTGGAAGACCTCCTGGATGGGAGGCCCCTTCCAGCTGGGGGGTGGGTGGCAGCCTAACCGCGGTCACAGCTCCTTCTCTGCCCCCTCCCACCCAGGCTGCAGGAGGCCAGAGCTCTACTGAGGCGACTGCGGCCCCGCGGGCCGGGGGGCCGGGCACTGCTGAGAAGGAGGCCCCCACAGCGCGCCCCTGCCGGCCAGACCCAGGGTAAGAACATCCGCCTTTCCTCTGCCGCCGGGGGGCGGGGGGTTCCGGGCCAGATAAAGCCGTCTGGTTCCCACGGTCCAGCCACTGCCTAGCCGTCCCCCACTTTAGCTCAGCACCCTACCCCAGGACACAGCCCCCTCTAGGGACCCCGGCGTCCGGCCTCGAGAGGTGAGCCCGGGACAGAACCAGACGCTGGCCAGAGGCGCTGACCGGCGGGGGTGGGGCCGGGAAGCCAGGCGTCCGGGCTCCCCTTGGCCAAAGAGGGGGGCACTGTCCCGGCAGGGAGTGCAGCCCAGCTAGCCCAGACAACAAAAGCGATTGTGCGGATTGGCGCCTGCCCGTCACTGAATGCCCAAAATTGCCGGTCGGCTAGAGGCCAAAGGCCTCCCCCTGTTTCCCTTGCTCTCCTCTCGCTCGAGCTCTTACCCCTGGGTTTGCACATCCCCTAGTTTTAACCACCCTCAAAAGTCCCCCTCCTGCTGTGGCCTTCAGCCCAGATGTGTCCCCTCCTCCCTAAAGTCTTCCAGATGTGGGCCTCTGGCCAGATGTAAGGACCCCCGCCCACAGCCTCAGTCCGCCCTTTCCCCTTATCCATCCTGACTTCTTCTACCAGGTGTGGGGAGGGGGGGGCGGGTTCTGGCCAGATGTGAGTGTATCCTCAAATGACCCCCCACCAGCGTTCTGCCCACCATCCAGACCCCCAATTCCTTCATGTGTTCAGGTGCACTGACCCTTCTCTCCCCAAGATGTGCCACCTGGCTGCCCAGATGTGCCATGACAGCCCCTTATCCATATGAAGCCCCTTTCTCTGTACCTAGGGCAGAGAATCAGTCCTTAGCTGCCACCCCAAATGCGGCCCCCACTTCTCCTTCCTCTTTATGGATTCAGCCCTGTCTGGGGAGAAATGGGCCCGCCCCCACCTGTTCCCTTCCTCGCCGCTCCCCTGCGGGCCCCATTCACTTGTTGGTGCGAGGGGGAGGCAGAGGGGGCGCCCCCCTCCCCCTGCGAGTCTAGCGCCCAGCCTGCGCGCCTCTGGCTGTGCGCCCAGCCCCACGCGCCCCCGCGCGGCCGCCGGGGAGGGAGTGGTGGGGAGGGGGGGCCTGAGCGGGGGCGCGGCCGTCCTCCCCCGCGGGCGGGCGGGCGCGGCCGGGCCCCTCGGGCGGGCTGGGGCGGCGGCGCGGCGGAGCGCGGCGCTGCAGCCATGGCGGGCGGCGCGCGGCTGCTCTGGGTGTCGCTATTGGTGCTGCTAGAGCTGCTCCGGCCGCAGCCCGGACAGAGCCAGCTGCGAGAGCGCCTCCGCGTGCGCTTTACTCCAGCGGTGTGCAGCCTGCGCTGCGTCCATGGGCCCACCGGCCCTCGCTGTACCCCGATCTGCGCGCCCCGCAACACCACCAGCGTGGACAGCGGCGCGCCCGGCGGGGCGGCCCCGGGGGGACCCGGCTTCCGCGCCTGTGAGTGCGGGGTGGTGGTCCCGAGGGAGGGGTTCCCAGGGGAAGGAGAAACCCTCTGGGATGGGGGAGACAGTCCCCCAGGGAGAGGGAGCCCAGATTCCCTGTGCTGGGGGATCTCTGGTTACTTAAGGAAGGGAGCTTCAAATTCCTGGCATTTGGGGTTGGGTCCTTAGGGTCCTGATTTTTCAAGCAATGGGGCTTCTCAGGGACCTGTGGCGTCCCACGTGAGGGGACTGAGGCTGACTTTTGAGCCTTTGAGTCAAAGTTGGGGTACCAGAATTGAGGGCCCTGGGAGCTTGGGAAAAGGGGGCCTGAATTCTGAGACTGTAATGGGTCCCTGAAGACCAAGGGAGAGTTTCAGGGCCCTGGTTGGGGTGGGGGGGTGGCAGTTTCTGTGTCTGTGAGTGAGAGAGATTAGGAAAGTCCAGGAAGGGGGTGCCTGTGTGGAGGGGGGTTGGGATGAAGAAAGTGGATCAGGAGAGCTGAGATGGAAAGGGTCCACAGGAGAGTTTCTGCAGAATCCTGAGTTGCAAGGGTCACACGTGGGAGAGAAATCCATATAGGAGGCCTAGGGGATGGGGTGATCCCCTGGGGGCAGAGGGGACAGGAGGAGGGTTTGCACCAGGCACCCCTAGAGATAGGTAGCCCCCCAGGGCTTCAGGTGAGGTGGAGAAAATGGGCCACCTGTTTGCCCCAGGATGTGGGGACGAGGGGGCTCTCAGGGTCTGGGCCTACCTGCCCCCAACCCAAGAGGCCCTCTGGAGTGGGGAGTGGGGGCCCCTGGCGCCGAGAATTCGCCCAGCCTGGCCCCCAGCCAACCCAGCCCTGACGGCGTGAGCTCATCTCCCGCCTGAGCCCCCGCCCGCTGCCACTCCTTCTCTCCTCCCCTTCCTCCCTCCTTCCTTCACTCCCTCCCTGCCCAGCCCCAGTGCGCCCGTGCCAGGCGCCGTGCCCAGGCGGGTGCCAAGCCCCTGGAGGCACAAGGAGGGGCATGTGAAGGGGACCTGACCTCGGCAGGACCCCAGTGTCCTCAGCTCCTCACTTCTCCAGGGGCGAGGGGAGTGGGGTTGGCCGTGCACATCTAGCGGCTAGCCCAGGCCTGGGAGCCCTCAGGGAGCTGGGCGGGGGCCCACATTCAGGCCAAGCGAAGGTGGAGAAATGCTCTCAGAGACGGGGAAGCGCCCCCCAGACCTAGCTTGATTACCACAACCCCCAGCAGAGACCTTTCCTATTTTGGAATCTTGATTCCTAGTGAAGCCTCTCCTGGGCTGTCACTCACTTAAGGACCCCTATTAAAGCACCCTGGAGTCCTGGCCTGACTTCCCCAGTTGGGGGAGCCCAGAGCCTCTGCCCTCAGACCTTAATCACCCCCAAACAATAGACTCCAGTGAAGTTCCCCTCCTCCCATTCTTCTGAGGTAATCCCCCAAACTGTGCTCCTCACCAGAGAATTGTGTAGTGTTTTCTCTGAGCGACTGCTCCCCACTTTCTGGAGAAGCCTCAGGTTGCAAACCCTATGTATTGATAACACCACTTCCTAGCTGAATTCTCTTCCCACAAAGACTACCATTTTCTTATATTTCCAACTGAGTCCCGTTAGAGATTTCTAATTCCAGTGTTTCCAAGTCCTGCTCTTTCAGCTGACCCCCTCCCCAGGAACTTCCGGTTCATCCATCTTCAGAGAACTCCAGAGTTGGTCTTGATCAACTGATTCTCCCAGGAGGACTCCAGACACTGTGCTCTCCCCAGGCAGCCATTAAACAAGATTTGGGCACCTAATCCTTTAGAGAGGAGGGGAGGGGAGAATTCCACAGTATCTTAGAGTTTTCCCAGGCTGCTGAGGCTCTCCTGTGCTGGGGACCCACAGAAGTTCTATTTCTCCTTCTTAACCCTGTTCTCAGCACCCTCAAACTGGCTATCCCCTAAAAGGCAGTACAGTCCTCTTTTCTAGGTAATTCTCCCCCAAAGGACTTCACGGACTCCCATTGAATGGATGCCTTAGTTCCTCTAAGCTAGGCCCTTTCCCTTTCAATTCCAGAAAACTTGAGCCCTCTTTGAACCTGAGTGCTGCCCTTTAGCCGATCTCCCCCCAGGAGTCCAGTCTCTTTACCCTTCTAAATTGAGGGGCTCTGTCTGTGCTTTTCTCTCTCCAGTGTATGGCTCAGAATACCACACACGCCTTCCCGGATGGCCCCGGCGCCTGCCCCCGGCCTCCCCTCGGCACAGCTGTCTCCAGCTGTTCTCGGTCACCCTTGGAGAGAGAGGGAGGGGGTGCCCTCGAAGCGTATGTCCGGCCTTCTTTGGCTCAGTGGGCCGGGGCTCCCCAAGGATCCGGAATGTGGAGCCACCGCCCTACTCCTGCCGCGCCCCTCTCTTTGTTTACCCCGCCGCACAGCTGGCAGTGCCCCTCCCAGAGGTGGCCTGGGGCCCAGCGAGGGCGCGCAGAGAGAGGAGGCGCGTTCCCGCTGGTGGCCCCGCCCGGGCGGTCCTGGAGGCGGGAAGGCAGAGCTAGAACTCTGGAGCCTGAGCCAAAGGGGAGGTGGGCGGAGACATAGTGCGGTGGGAGGGGCGTGAACGATTGAGCCCCGGCAACTCAGCGTGTGGAAGGGAGGTGGGCGGAGATAAAGGCAGCGAGTTGGACGACTTGATAGGCAGAGTTTAGAATTCCGCGAGTAGAAGGTGATGTGGGCGGGGCTGCAGGGGGGCGTGGTGCCAGGGAGTGACTAAAATGTGGTTTTAGTCAGTGCAAGGGACCAGCGGGGATTTCGGGGCTGGAACAGCAAAACTCGCAGCTAGACTAGGAGGTGGGCGGGGCTAAATGCTTATGGAAAGGGGGCCAAATGTGTGGTGACAGAAGATGATATGACTTTGGGTGGTGGGCACACAATGTAATATACAGATATGTATCATAGAAATGTACACTTGATATATATGATCTTATTAACTAATGCCACCCCAGCAAATGTAATTAAAAATAAATACATAACTTCTGGAAAGCTGGAGTGGGCGGGGCTAAACAAAATGGGCGTGGATAACGTTGTGTGGGCGGGGCTGGCCTTCTGGGAGCTCGGTCTGAAAGTCCGACTCCAGAGTGAGGGTGGGGTAACCTGAAAGTGAATGAAGAGCTGGAGGGCTTGGCGAGCCGACCCAGTGGGCGAAGCTATACCACAGAGGACTGGAAAACGACCCAGCCAATGCAGATAGCCAAAGATTGGTGGCTGTGGCACAAGACAGCTCAGCGTGTAGCGACTAAGCACTGACTGATACCTTAGAGGGTTTTGTTATAATGTTAGGGGCCGAGCTAGTTTGGGTGCGCTGACACCAGGGATACCTGCCAGGAAATTGTTGACTCTGAGTGTCCTCGCTCTCCCCCTAGTCCTGTGTCCCTTGATCTGTCACAACGGCGGTGTGTGCATGAAGCCTGACCGCTGCCTCTGTCCCCCGGACTTCGCTGGCAAGTTCTGCCAGTTGCATTCCTCGGGTGCCCGACCCCCGGCCCCAGCCATGCCAGGCCTCACCCGCTCGGTGTACACCATGCCACTGGCCAACCACCGCGACGACGAGCACGGTGAGGAGAGTGGGCCAGGGTCCTCTCCTAATCCTGTGTCTACCACCTCGCCATTCCTTTGACCCCCATCTTTCCTGCCTTCCCCCGAGGACCCTTCTCCAGCGCGCCCTTCCCCCCATTCCTAGCCCGACTCTGTCAGAACCCGGGTAGACTACCCTTTGCCCCGTGGTCCCTCCCTCCAGGCGTGGCGTCTATGGTGAGCGTCCACGTGGAGCACCCACAGGAGGCGTCCGTGGTGGTGCACCAGGTGGAGCGTGTGTCCGGCCCTTGGGAGGTGGCGGATGCCGAGGCAGTGGCCCGGGCGGAGGCGGCAGCGCGGGCCGAGGCCGCGGCACCCTACACGGTGCTGGCACAGAATGCTCCCCGTGAGGACAGCTACTCGGACGCCTCAGGCTTCGGTTACTGCTTTCGGGAGCTGCGCGGAGGCGAAGTGAGAGGAGGCTGGTGGGGAGGGGCCCCACGTGTGCGCAGGGACTTGCTCACCCAACACTTCCCCACAGTGCGCTTCCCCATTGCCCGGGCTCAGGACGCAGGAAGTGTGCTGCAGAGGGGCCGGTGTGGCCTGGGGCGTTCATGACTGTCAGTCGTGTTCGGAGCACCTGGGTAAGCCCCAGGACACCCCGGAGGTGCTCGGAGCTGGGGAGGGGTGAGAACCGCTCCCCCACTCCTTGCTCTCTGGCCACAGATAAACCCAGTTCACAAATTAACCATGCTTACCCGATTGTGGTGATCACTTCCAGTCTAGACCCACCCATGTCGTTCTGGGACTGCCCACTCCGCTTTCTGAATTCGACTGTTCTGTTCTCATCCTGCTTTTGTGCCATGGCCCCAGTCATATATTTTTGGAACCTCCCGCATTGCCTACTGTCAGGCTGCCAACTTTAATTAAGGCTGACTTTGCACTCAAACAACATTCAACATCTTTTAGTCCCTTCCAACCCACTTTCGTCCCTGCCCACTCCATTCTCCCTCCCCTTGCCCGTGACCCACCCTCCTCCTCTCTTTACAGGGAACTCCAATCGAGTGGGAGCCCCAGATGGTCCGTGTCCAACTGGCTTTGAAAGGGTTAATGGATCTTGTGAAGGTGAGTGGGGCAGGGATTGGAGGGACCTAGCTCTGGGGGGCGGGGCCTGCAGGGAGCCTGACACCCCTGGGACCGCTCTATCCTTCCTCTCAGATGTGGATGAGTGCGCGACCGGAGGGCGCTGCCAGCACGGGGAGTGTGCAAATACGCATGGTGGATACACGTGCGTGTGCCCTGATGGCTTCCTGCTGGACTCATCCCGCAGCAGCTGCATCTGTGAGCCACCAAGAGGGGGCTGAGGCTGGGTCCCATATCCCATTCAGCCCTCAGGCCTCATCCCAGAACATCCCTGGACCTTTAATTCCCTTAGACACTCCGAGGTCCTCCAAGACCCCCGGGTCTCTTATTAGATCCCTCTGAGGCTTCCTGGACATTCTTCAGCCATTTCTAAGAAGGCCTCGAACCTTTTGGATCCAGTCCCTTGAGATCCCCAGGCTTTCTTCAACTCTCTCAGCCCCCCAAGTACCTTCACCTTTCCCCATCAGACTCTGAGATCCTTCTCAGGTTGTCTCATTCACCGCCTCAGACTCTCCTCAGACCCCAAACCTTTTTCTGACCTCCAGACCCTCCTGAATGTCCCTCGAACCCACCAAACCCTCCATGGGCGCGGTACTTCTCAGCAACCCTACCCTCCTAACCCCTCACTGAAAAATTTCCTTCTCCTCCCCCAGCCCAACACGTGATCTCAGAGGCCAAGGGGCCCTGCTTCCGCGTGCTCCGTGATGGTGGCTGCTCACTGCCCATTCTGCGCAACATCACCAAACAGATCTGCTGCTGTAGCCGCGTGGGCAAAGCCTGGGGTCGGGGCTGCCAGCTCTGCCCACCCTTCGGCTCAGGTGAGGGCCTCCTGCTGGACTTACCCCTAGACTTGACGTACACTGTGCCCACTCTAGGCCTGCCCCAGGCCCCACTGCTCGAGCCTCTGAGACCAGCTACCCTCAGACTGAACTCCTCCCAGGCCACGCCCATCCTTGGCCACACCACCTTAAAGCTAGGCTGTGTCCTCTGAGCTGTCACCTCCAGCTTTGGCTGCTCCTAGCTCTTGAGATATGCTGCCTTCCCTACCTTGTCTCCTTGCTTCAGCCAAGCCCACTGCCTTCAGCATAGGCTCTGCCTTAGGTCCTGCCCCAGACATGGCCCTCCCTGAGGCACTTCCCTGGAAATCTAGCTTCTGCCTTAAACCAGACCCCACAACGGGCCTATTTCTTGGCCTTCAGCCTAGTCTCTGTAGACCTCAAAACCAGACCCCACCACCATCCCAAATATGGAAAACCATCCTTGGTCTCACACTTGGCCTCTGAGACATTCCATTTCTTGGTAAGGGTACCACCCCATCCCAGCATCTAATCCAAACTCCTGACGCACTCCCAGGCCAACCCCCAACCCTAGCCAAGGCAAGACCCGTGTGTGTGTGTGTGTGTGTGTGTGTGTGTGTGTGTGTGTGTGTGTCTTTCCCTCCTGCTTTCATGTCCTCTCTCTGCCCCCTCCCTCCCTTTTCTGTTTCCAGAGGGCTTTCGGGAGATCTGCCCTGCCGGCCCTGGCTACCACTACTCGGCCTCTGACCTCCGCTACAACACCAGACCCCTGAGCCAGGAGCCACCCCGAGTGTCTCTCAGCCAACCCCGTGCCCCACCCTCCACCCCTCGGTCACCCGCAGGTGAGCTGGCTTCTGGAGAGGGGGATGTTGTCTCTCATAGGAGAAGGAAGAGAGAACGGAGCAGGGACACCCAAATCCAGGTCTCCACTCAATGATAGCCTTTCTTTACCAGGATTCCTGCCCACCCATCGCCCAGAACCTCGACCTGAGCCCCGGCCAGGCCCTGAGCTTCCCCCACCAAGCATCCCATCCTGGATTGGTCCTGAGTTTCCTGAATCAGGTTTGGCAGAGGGAATCCAGGGCACTGATGGGGGCATTACAGGCGGGGGGTCTTCGAGGAAGGCTTCAAGGATAGAACGAGCAGGGGTGCCACAGCCAGGGGAGTCAAGGGCGGTGGGAAGAGGTAAAGGCATGGAGGGTTGTGTGGTGGCGACTTCAAGAGCTGGAGTTGGACAGACCTGGGTTCAAGTTCTCTGTTAGCTGGGCAAGTCACTGAGCCTCAGTCTCCTCATCTGTAGAACAGGAATCGCTGTGAGATTTCAGTGAGCTGTCTTAAAGTGTCTGGCATGTGGTAAATGCTCAGTGAATGTTGTATAAGTACTTATTTTCATGAGGGCACTAAGAACGTATCTGAGGCAGAGAATTAGCAAAATGTTTTAAAATGGAGATTTTAGGGTGGTATTATGGGGAAATTTAGGGAGAGGATCTGATGAGAACATCCCACGATAAAAAAAAAGGGTGCTCACAGGTGGAAGACGGCTTTGGGAGGGACGTCCATGAAGGTGTTTTAGTCAGAGGATCTGAGGGGATCGTACTGGGATGAATGGGACAGAGGATTCAGAGATGGGAGAACCCTGGCTGCCTGGACCCCCCAGGTTCCGCCGCGGGCATGTGTCAGCGCAATCCCCAGGTCTGCGGCCCCGGACGCTGCATCCCACGGCCCAGCGGCTACACCTGCGCGTGCGATTCCGGTTTCCGGCTCAACCCGCAGGGCACACACTGCATTGGTGAGCTCGACGGAGTGGGGTGACGGAGGCGGGGCGGAGGACCGGGCCGGGTCACCTCCTGACAAGCCCTCTCCGTGCCCTCAGACGTGGACGAATGTCGCCGCATGCCCCAGCCCTGTGCCCCCGGGCGCTGCGAAAACACGCCAGGCAGCTTTCGTTGCGTGTGCGGCCCGGGCTTTCGAGCCGGCCCGCGGGCTACGGAGTGCCTGGGTGAGAAACCTGCCCTACCTGGCTCCGGATGGCATCTCTGCACGGATCTCGCTCCTACTATCCCTCCCCTACTCTCCCCCTACCCCCGAGCAGTTCCCGCCCTCTCACGCTTCCCCAAACCCCTCGGACCCTGCTATTGCAGCCCTGGCCCTGGCCCCTGGCCCTGCCCCGCCCCCGGACTAGCTCACGCTCTCTTCGGCCTCTCCACTGCCTCTTCCCCGCCCAGTTGGCCCCTTTTGGTCCTGGGCGGATCCCTACTCTGCTACTACTCAGCCTTTTTCTCGGACCAGGTCCTAGCTCGCCCTCTCTTGGCCCCGCCCCTTCCATGTGCCAGACTGGCTCCCGCCGGCCCCCTGGCTCCCGCCCTTGTCCTACAACTGCCGAAACCTGTCTACTGAGTACGACCCCCCGATTCGCACCCTGCCACACCAGTGCCCCGTCCCAGGATCACCCCTTCGCTCTCTCCTGCCACCCCTTTGCTCGGTGCCCCAAACCTTCCTTCCCTTCCTTGCCCTGCCCAGGCTCTGTTCTTCCCACATTGCCACCTTCACGGTTCACCTCTCGGCCTCTGCCCTGGTGGGGACCCCAGACCCTGTCCTGCCTTCCCCACTCATGTCCCACTTTCGTCTTCAATCTACCTATTTCGAACCCCTCCTTACTGCCCTTGTCTCCCGCCCATCCTGGCTCCGGCCCTAGTTCGGCTCCGCCCCTGCCCACCCCGCCTCCCTGAGACTGCGGGGCCTGGAGCGGCGGCGGGAGGAGTGCCTGCCCCAGTTTCAGCCGCCCGGTTTTTGCCCGCAGACGTGGACGAGTGCCACCGCGTGCCGCCGCCCTGTGACCGCGGGCGCTGTGAGAACACGCCAGGCAGCTTCCTGTGCGTGTGCCCTGCTGGGTACCAGGCTGCGCCCCACGGAGCAGGCTGCCAGGGTGAGGGACTGGAAGGGGCCAAGGGGAAGGGGTTGTGGGGGGAAGGGCAGAGCATAGTGGTGAGGGCTGGAGGGACTGAGCGATAAGGCTGACTGATGGGAGACAGAGGCCAGGCTCTGAGAACCAGACGTGCAGCCTCATGGCTGTAGCAACAGTGACATGGGGATAGAGAGGCCAAGTGATGGGAAACAGAACGACTGAGTCATGGAGGATGGATATGGCAGTTATAGAGGACAGAGTAGAAGGAGGCCCACGCTGGTGGGGACTAGAAAGGCCGAGTTCTACGAGGCAGACAGGCAGCTTGTAACAGGGATTGAAAAGACAGAGGGGTGGAGGATGCAGAGTTAGAATGATGAGAGATAGGGTGGCCAAATGATGGTGACAAGGAGGAAGAGTGATGGAGGATGGAGTGCAGAGTGATGGGGACAGTGTGGTAGAGGGTGGAAAGTCAAAGGGATGAAGGTCAGGGGGGCAGAGTGTAGGATGAGGGGCAAAAAGGGGTCCCTCGCCCCCTGCAGATGTGGACGAATGCCTCCAGAGCCCGGGCCTCTGTGGCCGAGGGGCCTGTGAGAACCTGCCCGGCTCTTTCCGCTGTGTTTGCCCGGCTGGCTTCCGGGGCTCAGCGTGTGAAGAGGATGTGGATGAGTGTGCCCAGGAGCCACCACCCTGTGGGCCAGGCCGCTGTGACAACACAGCGGGCTCCTATCACTGTGCCTGCCCTGCCGGCTTCCGATCCCGAGGGCCAGGGGCCCCCTGCCAAGGTGAGGATGCTGAGTCCAAGCACACTCCACCCCCATTTACTGTGGGGACTGGAGAGACATGACTGGAGGACAGAGAGGCAGGGTGACGGAGCTCAGTGGTGAAGGATGGGTCAGAGGGTAGAAGGGACAGAGAGGGTGGGGAGAGTCTCACTCCAGAGTCCTCTCCCCTTTCGCCAAACATGAAGGTGTTCTCCATATCACCTCCTTTTTTCGATGATACTCTTGTGCTTGTGGGACCCTTGCAGAGGGGACAGCTCTGAGGCAGGAAAGCCACACGCAGGAGGTGGCAGCTGTGGAGGGACAATTAATGGGGAAGCGGGGAAGGAAGGCGCAGCCCGGGTGTAGTCCAGGAAGCTGCCTCCGGACTGGAATGCCGAGGGGGGCGGTGAGTGGCAATGCGGATGGGTCCCAGCCCCTTCCTCAGCCCCTCTGGTTCCGTCTGCCGCAGATGTGGATGAATGTGCCCGTAGCCCGCCGCCCTGCGCCTACGGCCGGTGCGAGAACACAGAAGGCAGCTTCCAGTGCATCTGCCCAACAGGCTTCCAGCCCAACTCTGCTGGCTCTGAGTGCGAGGGTGAGGCCGGGGAGGGAGGGGGGGCAGTGGATAGGTGAGGGGACTGTGGGGTCACTCCTTCAAAGCCATACTCTCCCCTGCCCCCAGATGTGAATGAGTGTGAGAACCACCTGGCGTGTCCTGGGCAGGAGTGTGTGAACTCACCCGGCTCCTTCCAGTGCAGGGCTTGTCCTGCCGGCTACCACCTGCACCGTGGCCGATGTACTGGTGAGACCAGGCTCTGGTTGGGACCTTGGACCTCCATCATGACTTCTCACCTAGATGGTGACCCCTGTCCTGGACTGTAATCCAGACCTAGTCCATAATCTCCTGACCTTGACCTCAATTCCCATACCTGAACCACAACCCCCAAAGCCTGACTGTGACTTTTAACACAGACTGTGGACCCCTTTCTCAGACTGCAGTTCCTGGCCTGAACCACAACCCATGACCCTGCATGTGATTTCTTATTCTGTGTCCCATGAACCCTTAACTTGACATTTGACCCTAACCATGATCCTTACTAATAACCTGACCACAGCACAATAGCAAGTGTGACCCTCCTGACCTTGCTTGTTTCTGCCCTTGTATGGGACCTGTGACCTCTGAACTTGACTGTGACATTTGACCTAACCATAACTCCTGACCATAACTCTGACCACAACTCCTGACTCTGTGTGACCCTTGATCCTATCTCTTTCACTGCCCCTGTCTCTTCTCAGAGTCCTTTCCTCGGGGCCCAATTGGGTTCATGATCCCTGGCTCCAACCCCTGAGCAAAGGCAGAATTCTGGACCCTGACTATAGCCCCAACCCCTGACCCTAATTTGTCTCAGATCCCAGTCACTGACTCTGACCTCTGACTCATCAGAAAGCCATCCAGTGATCCTGGTTTATAATACCTGACCCCTGGCTTTATTTGTTTGTTTATTTATTTATTTATTTATTTATTTATTTAATTATTTTGAGACAGAGGGGAAGGGAGGGAGAAAGAGAGGGAGAGAAACATCAGTGTGTAGCTGCCTCTCGCACGCCCCCTACTGGGACCCGGCCTGCAACCCAGGCATGTGCCCTGACTAGGGAGTAGAACCCGTGACCCTCTGGTTCGCAGGCCAATGTTCAGTCCACTGAGCTACACCAGCTGGGGCCTAACCCCTGACTTTAATTAATTTCTGACCCCTGTACCAGTCCAGAGTCCCTTTACCTGACCCCAGGATACTGGCACAGTGAGTTCCCAGAAACCCAGACCTGCAGGACCCCCAATTGTGCTCCCTGGAATCAGGGAAAGCTGGTCTCCCCAACCCACTCCTGCCATGGAGCCTTCACCTCATATTCAATGGAAGGCACTTCTCACCACCTCCTCCAGACCCCTTGCCCAAGGGGATCCGTCCTGTATGTCTCTAGACTGGACCCCTTCTGAAATTTCCTTTCCCACAGATGTGGACGAATGCAGTTCAGGCGCCTCCTGCGGCCCCCATGGCCACTGCACTAACACCGAAGGCTCCTTCCACTGCAGCTGCGCGCCTGGCTACCGGGCGCCGCCTGGCCGTCCCGGGCCCTGTGCTGGTGGGCAGGATGGGGCGTGGGCAGGATGGGGCTTGGGCAGGATGGGGCAAGGGCCGGAGAGCCTGCGCGATGGGCCTGGGTTCCTGGGCGAGCCTGTTAAGGAGATGGAAACTGGACTGAGGAGCTGTGGGTTGGAGCTTAGAAACCCACCATTTAGGATGCGCCTTGGGGGCAAGGCTACCTCTTTGTGGGCGGGGTTTGGGTTTCGGGGGCTCAGTCCGGTGACCCTCAGGTCTATCTCTCGGATATCCTAGACGTGAATGAGTGCCTTGAGGGCGACTTTTGCTTCCCCCACGGCGAGTGCCTCAACACCGACGGCTCCTTTGCCTGCACTTGTGCCCCCGGCTACCGACCCGGACCTCGTGGAGCCTCCTGTCTCGGTCTGTACCCAGGCTAGGCCAGGACCCGGAAAGGGTGATCTTACACCAGGAAAAGGCAGGACAAGTGGAAGGTGGAATGGGGAATCTGCGTTTTGGACTGCGTTTTGGGGGCGGGGCTTGTGGGCCCCTGTGGCCGAGCAGGGAGGGGCGGGGTTTGAATAGCTGGACAGTGACTAGAAAGGACCGAGCCTAAACCTTTCAGAGGGGTGGAGCTTGCAAGGAAAGGAGGAGCCTAAGGCAGGTGCATAAGGTGTTAAATGCCTTGGACCCAGAGGGGCGGGGAGTGGGCCGTGGAGGGGCGTGGCCGGAGAGGTTAAGCAGAGGAAGAGGTGGGCCCGGTTTTGGACCCTGTCCTGCAGACATTGACGAGTGCAGCGAGGAGGACCTCTGCCAGAGTGGCATCTGTACCAACACCGACGGCTCCTTCGAGTGCGTCTGTCCTCCGGGACACCGCGCCGGCCCAGACCTCGCCTCCTGCCTCGGTGAGGGGCCCCGCCGCGGCCTGACCCCTCTTTTCTTCCCTCTGCCTCCTGTCTCCGGTCCTCTGCCCTCTTCCTCTCTTGCCCTCTTCTCTGAGTTCCTGCCTCCTCCTCCTGCCTTCTCCCCTCCTTGATTCCCCCATCTTTTCTCCTTTGTCTCTCTACCGCCCTTGCTTCTCGCATCTGACTGCCCTGCCTCACACCTCAGACGTGGACGAATGTCGCGAGAGGGGCCCAGCCCTATGCGGCTCCCAGCGTTGTGAGAATTCCCCGGGCTCTTACCGCTGTGTCCGAGACTGCGACCCCGGTTACCGCGCGGGCCCTGAAGGCACCTGTGATGGTGAGACCACTACCCTCGCCCCTAAGTTGCTGGAGTTGGTTCCCTTGGGGACCGCATGTCTCACGGACTTGTGGGGAGGGGAAGGGCTCCAATCAATGCACTTAACTCTATCCCCATGTCTATCCTGGAAATAAGCCACCAGTGTATTTTTATTTATTTTTTTCCTTTAAAAATTTTTATTTGTCAATTACAGATGACATTCAATATTATTTTAATTTAAAAAAATTGTTTTAGTGTGTCTTGTACTTTCTTGTGAAGGTGAGGTGGGAGGATGGGGAAAGTCGCTACTGTCAGGAAGCAGGCCAAGCCTCACTTCCAAAAGCAGCCCATGCCCCCTCTGCCTGCCGAGTTATCCCAGGAAAACATCTCTAACCAAAGAACAGTTGGCCTCACCACCCCGCGACTCCCGCCCCCCATTCCGTCAGATGAAAACTTGTTTCTCTCTCTTCAGGTCCCTTCTCTTTGGACCCGCCCTCCTCCCACCTTCCACCACTCACTCTCCTTCCATCTGTCCCTGCAAAGAAAGGCAACCTTGGCTGCCCCAGGCCCCATCCTTTCCCAGCGAGAAATTCCCCAGTTTTCTCCAAGCACTAACAGCCCCTGCCCACTTAAACTCCACCCTTCAAAGTGTTATTTGTCTCTCCAGATTCAGTCCTTTGCCTTTCCTCAGACTTCTCCAGGTCTTGGGAACGACAGGTCTACACCTTCCAGTTTCTGCTCCATCTTCAGACCACCTTTGCCTACTCTTCTCATTTTCAATGCCTTCCCACCCTTCCATTCCCCCACCTCACCCCTCACCTCTCAGCCCCTCTGCCCCATTCCCCTGTCAGGCCCTGGCAGGGTACTGGCCGAGACAGGAGGCTAGGACTAATCTAAGACATTGTTTTGGAATGGAGTGCAGGTCAGTGTTTTGTGGAACGGATGATATGACTGTGGGCTGCCTTTGACTCTCTGGTTGCCAGACCTCTGACTCATGGAAACCTAGGCCCAGGGGTTCTCGCCCACTAATTCCCCAAGAATGCACTAAGCACCTGCCATGTGCCAGACACTGGGGGTGCAGCAGGCAGTAAATCAAACAAAATTTCTGCCTTCATGGAGCTGATGTGGGGAAGGGGGACCGACAGACAATAAATAGGTAAATTTTTTTTTTGCCTTTCCATTTATTTATCTCTATTTCTTTTTAAAATTATATTTTACTGATTATGCTATTAAAGCTGTCCCAATTTTCCCCCCTTTGTCCCCTCCACCCAGCCACCCCCCCACTCCCTTAAATAGGTAAATTAACTCAAAGCTCACTCAGCAGACAGTTTGGGACGCCTAGTATGTGTTAGGTATTGTCCTACGTTCTGGGAATGCAGGGGAGAGCGAGACAGACGCACGTCCCTGCTGTCGTGGCGTTTGCATTCTAGGGAAGTGGCCATAAAATAATGTCAAGTTTAAAAAGGAAAATAAAGCAGGGTAAATGGACAGAGATGACAGAGCAGTGGGGCAGGGGGTGCTAGGAGGGCTTGACTTAGACGCTTGAGTGGCTTGAGTGGAGTGAGGAAGGAAGCCGTGCAGATAGTCGAGGGAAACATATTCCTGACGGAGGGAGCAGCAAATGCAAAAGCCTGAGGCGGAGCCGGGTTTGGGCGGCGTGAGCGACGGCAGCGAGGCCTTAGCAGTTACCATCGCTGTCAACCTTTAGAAGCTCAGGCTCCTAGAATGAGATTCATGGACTTCTCAGTCATGAGAACTGAAAGTAGCACAGGAACCTGTGAATCCAGGCCTGTGACTCCCCTCTTCCCTCACGCTGTCTCGGCTCTTGCAGATGTGGACGAGTGCCAAGAATACGGCCCAGCAATTTGTGGAGCCCAGCGCTGTGAAAACACTCCTGGATCCTACCGCTGCACGCCAGCCTGTGACCCTGGCTACCAGCCCACGCCTGGGGGCGGATGCCAGGGTGGGTGTCCGTCGGGCATTGGGTGAGCTGTGGAGGAGATACAAGGTCCAGCAGTGGCCTGACTGTCTACTGGTTGCAGATGTGGATGAATGCCGGAACCGGTCCTTCTGCGGGGCCCATGCTGTATGTCAGAACCTGCCTGGCTCCTTCCAGTGCCTCTGTGACCAGGGCTACGAGGGGGCGCGGGACGGGCGTCACTGCGTGGGTACGGGGCTCCAGGGGGTAGGTGGGGCCAAAGGGTGGGGCAGAGGTTGGTCAGGCCAAGACCCCCTTCATAAATCTGAACAATGGGAACTCTGGGGGGGGTGGAATTGAGACCTTGGGATATAAGATCATCTCCATGTCAGGAAAACTCCTTCATTCAGAGTATATTTGGGGGATGCTTTTTAAAAATTATAAAGTATGTAAAATGCACTAATCTTAAATGTACATAAACATTCTTTATTTTTCCTCAATATTTCATGAGATAAACATACAGCATGACCTATATTCTATTTTTATTTATTATACTTGCTTCCTCATATATCTATTCATGAATCCACCTAATTTTTTGGATAGATTTGTAAAAAAGATTTTATTTGCTTATTTTTAGAGAGAGGGGAAGAGAGCGAGAAAGAGAGGGAGAGAAACATCACTGTGTGGTTGCCTCTTGTGCGCCCCCTACAGGGGACCTGGCCTGCAACCCAGGCATGTGCCCTGACTGGGAATTGAACCATGACCCTTTGGTTCGCAGGCTGATGCTCAGTCCACTGAGGCACACCAGCCAGGGCTGGATAGATTTAAAATTAAAGTACAGTCATCAGTACACTTCATTGTGCATATCATTTATTGGAGTTCAGTAGGTATTTATAGATATTTTCATTTGCGGTTTATTTTACATACAATGAAATGCATGAATCTTAATTATACATTCCCTTAAGCTTTGACAGATGCCAACACAACAGGCTATATTTCTTTAAAAGGAATTAAAACTGTGAAGTCATGGGATGTATTTGAACTCCAGGCGCATTTGGATCCAGGAATTTTAACGAAGCTACCTGACTCCCTCTCTCAGCTCTGCTTTCCGCTCTTGCCTTATTTTCAGGCAGATTCTCTTTTCACAATGACAGAGGTGGCGTGAGCACCCCTGGGTAACATCCTCAGCTTGGCACCCCTAGCTGCAGAGGGAGGCTCTTTCTCAGTATTGCCAACCAAAATCCCAGGGCTGGCCTCGACTGGCTCAGCGTAGACACTGCCTGTCTCTGACCCAGAGACAGGCAGCAGCCTGGGTGGCTGCGCCTGGGACTTGTTCCCCGCTATAGCAGTAGATACAGCTCTGCTCAAAACACATGGGCTGAAAACAGAAGCAGAAGGCTTTCAAGGGAAATTCAGTGTTTGTCACCAGAAGAGAAATCAATGACAGGGTCTGGGCCATTAAAAATACCCATTATATTTGAAAGCTCAGAGTTTACACCATTGACTTCCTCTCCGCTGTTGTCTTCCGCTCACAGACGTGAATGAATGCGAAACACTACAGGGTGTGTGTGGAGCTGCCCTGTGCGAGAATGTGGAAGGCTCCTTCCTCTGCGTCTGCCCCACCAGTCCCGAGGAGTTTGACCCCATGACCGGACGCTGTGTTCCCCCACGGACTTCTGCTGGTGAGACTGATGTCAGCGTCTATTTAACTGATGGCTGCTTGCCCCACAGGAAATCGATGTTGGTCTAACGACTCCTGATGTGAACAGTCGCCGTCAGTTAAATGACATTGTTTGAAATGGCAAAAAACTTCAGAACTCATGGGCTAACCTGGCTAGTGTGACTCGGCAACAGGAGAACTAGATCCTGGCCCTGCCTGACTTTACCAGATCCCTTCATTCAGCAAATGTCCATGAGGGCATCCACTGTGTTGAGTCCCTATTCTGGGCACTGGGGACACAGTGGTGACCTGGCAAGATCACTCAGTCTTGAAGAGGCTCACAGTACAGTGGGGACTGACAGAGATATCTGTAGACAGCGACGACCCAAAGAAATCAGAGCTGGGATGAGGAGGCACAAGCCAGAGGGAGTGAGCCCGCCTTGAGGAACGGCTACTGGGTTGTGGGACTCCAGAGGGAGCGCCTGCCCCGGCCTCTAGGAGGGGATGTCTGAACTGAGTAGGAGGAGTAGCAGTGAGCCAGGTGAGTTGGGGGAGGGTGGCATTTGGGGCAGAGAGAGCAAGGGCAAAGTCAAAGGTCGGGCAAGGCAAGAAAGGGCCCGCACGCTGGAGGGGCTGACGTAAGTTCAGGGAGGTGGGCTTTACAGAGCAGGGGAAGGAGTGGGAAGAGAGGCCGCAGAGGTAGGCTGGGGCCAGGTTGCCCTGACTCACCGCCGTCAGGAGGTGAGAATTGTCCCGAGGTTGCCCTGGCACCGTGGAAGGGTTTGGGGCAGGAGGGGAGGTATGATCCTATTTTGAAACCTCCTCTGGCTGCCATGCAAAGGTGGGTTGGACGAGGTGACCGTGGGTGCTGGGAGCCTGGGCAGCAGGCTGGGGCAGGGACCGGGCAGGGAGGCCAGGACTGGATCGAGGCAGCAGCCGGAGGAGGGAAAGAGAGGGCCGGTGAGTGAAACAGTCAAGAGGCCAAGTGGACAAGCCGTGGGGCTGCCTGCGTGAGGGAGAGGTCCTGTGTTTGGGGATGAAGACTTCAAGGCCAGTTTGGGACGCTTTGGATGTGAGGACCCAGGGAGACACCCAGGGGGTAAGGGACCACCCACCCACCCCCACCCGACCGCTGCCCTACACACACTGCAGCTTTGATGCCCTACACACACTGCAGCTTTTGATGACGGGCCAGACGCCTGGGAGAGTGTGAGGTGCAGAAATGATAGGAGGTAAAAATAGGAGAAAGGTACTATGACAGAGTAGAATCTGGCTCTGTCACTAATGGCTGGGAGCCCTTTGTGCCTCAGTTTCCCCATTTAGAACACGGGGGCCAGAGGTTCAGCCTATACTCACTAAAGCCTCATATCTCCCCAGGCACATTTCCAGGCTCACAGCCCCAGGCACCTGCTGGCCCTGGTCTGCCCGCCAGGCCACCCCCACCACCCCCGCCCCGCCGGCCAAGCCCACCTAGGCAGGGACCTGTGGGCAGCGGGCGCCGGGAGTGCTACTTTGACACAGCAGCTCCAGACGCATGTGACAACATCCTGGCTCGGAATGTGACGTGGCAGGAGTGTTGCTGCACCGTGGGTGAGGGCTGGGGCAGCGGCTGCCGCATCCAGCAGTGCCCGAGCACTGAGACAGGTGGGCAGAGCGCTGCCGCGTGGACACAAGTCTGAGGGTTTGGGTAGTGGGCATGTGGCTGAGAGGCGGGCACAAACAGGCATGAGGGCTGAAGGCTTGGGCGGTGAAGGGTGGGCATGGGGCCACTGAGACGGGTGGGCATGAGCAGGCCCAGGGTGGGGACTGGGATGCTGGGGTCTGGGCTTAACCTTGTCCCTGTGTGCAGCTGAGTACCAGTCGCTGTGCCCCCATGGCCGGGGCTACCTGGCACCTGGCGGAGACCCAAGCCTCCGGAGAGGTGAGACCAGACTTTAAGCCCCACCCAGCTTCAGCCCCCAGGTCCAGCTCCTGCCCATCCTGCCTCTGTTTCCCATATTTCCTCTCACTCTGTTTCTCAGCCTCCTCCCACCCATCTCTCTATCTCCATCTTTCCCTTTCTCTATCTCTGGGTCTCTATCGCCATCTCTCTGTCTCCCTCTTCTCTGGTCAAGCCACACTGCCGCACCCCCCATCCACCATCCAGCCCACCCTACACCCTGGCCCGCATCCATCTATCTTGGTGGCCGCGCATCTCTGACCATCCTTCCCACAGATGTGGACGAGTGCCAGCTGTTTCGAGACCAGGTGTGCAAAAGTGGTGTGTGTGTGAACACAGCCCCAGGCTACTCGTGTTACTGTAGCAACGGCTACTACTACCATGCCCAGCGACTGGAGTGTGTTGGTATGAGCCCCGCCTCCACCATTCCCCAGAATATCCTCCACCACGCCAGCCCCTCTCTGGAACGTGGCCACCACTAGTAGGACGTCCTTCCTGGAGTCCAGATTCTTATTTATCCCTGTCAATGCCCTGGGGATCTGGAAAAGCGCAGAGGGCTGCCGCTTAACCTCTGCCCCCGTGCCACCCTAGATAATGACGAGTGCGCGGACGAGGAGCCGGCTTGTGAGGGCGGCCGCTGCGTCAACACTGTGGGCTCTTATCACTGCACATGCGAGCCCCCGCTGGTGCTGGACGGCTCGCAGCGCCGATGTGTCACCAACGACAGCCAGAGTCTGGGTAACACGCCCTCTAGCCCGCCTTGCTCCGCCCAGCCCATTACGCCCCGCCCCAGTCATGCCCGCGCTGCACAGCCAACCCCTGGGATCCCACTTCCTTTGTGCACACTGGGTGAATGGGCAGTAGCCCTACCTTATAAGATGGTTGTGAAAAATTTTAAGGACAGAGTAGCGCCTGGTGTAAGTGCTAAAGGAGTACTCCCTGTTACTCCTCTGTGTACCTCCGACTCCTACCTGTCTCTGGGTTTCTGTCTTCAGGTTTTTCTCGACTCTTGACACTTTCTGGGCCTATCATTGTTTCTAGGTCTGTTTCTTTCTGCCTCTGTCTGTGTCTTTGCTTACCTGTTTTTCTTTTTCTTTTAAATTTTATTTATTGATTTTGAGAGAGAGAGAGAGAGAGAGAGAGAGAGAAGCATTGATTTGTCATTCCCCTTATTTTTGCATTCATTGGTTCTTGTATGTGCCCTGCCCAGGGATCGAACCCACAAACTTGGCATATTGAGACGATGCTCTAACTAACTCAGCTACCCAGCTAGGGCACCTGTTTGTCTTTGAATCTTTGACTGTTTGGATGTGTTTGTCTCTATTTCTTTGGGCTCTTTCTTTCTCTTTTTTTGCCCATGGACCCAAACTCTGTTCCTGCAATATGCCCGAACACTTCATTCAATCAGTTCTCAGAGAGAAAAAGCAACTGCCCCAAGGCCATACAGCCTTCCAGAGGCCGGGCTTGGATAGAGCTCTCTCAGACCCTGTCTCCCAGCCGTTAGAACCCCTCTTCTCTTTCCTTTCTTATGACAGCCTCATATCAGATCGAGCCCTGTCCTCAATTCAGAACCCTGGATCACCTCAGAGGGCTTCTGGGAGTCAGGTCAGAGCTGATGAGAAGGGTTCATTGCCAGGCAGAGGTTGCTAGGCTGCTGCAGAAGGAGAGGAGGCTCAGCATTTGGGAGGATCTAAGTGTCAGTCCCACCCTGATGCCTGTTGCCTCTGCCCTCAGACGACAACCTGGGAGTGTGCTGGCAGGAAGTGGGGGCGGACCTCGTGTGCAGCCGCCCTCGGCTGGACCGTCAGGCCACCTACACAGAGTGCTGCTGCCTCTACGGGGAGGCGTGGGGCATGGACTGTGCCCTCTGCCCTGCCCAGGACTCAGGTATGCCGCCGGCCTGGTTCACACTCAGAGGCCCTGCCCCTCGGGCTTCACATGCAGATCCTGAGCTCTCCCAGCCTTAGACCCGGTATTAGACTCCCCAGTCCCTAAATCTTGGTCCCTTACTTCCCAAGTCACATCCCAAAGACTTCCCAGTCTTATCAGCAGGTCCCATAGTTCCAGTCCCATAGGGCCCTCAGGCCTGGTCTCTTAGACCCTCAACTCCTGGTCTCCAGGATCCCGAACAGCCCATGAGACCCCCTCCCCCCCAGTCTGGACTCTTACACCGGTTGCTCCAGCTCGGTCCTCGTGGCCCACCGCCCTTCTGGTCATAACCCACAGGCCCCAGTTCCATTGCCTTGGACACCCATATGCAGGTGCCTAAGACCCCAACTACACCCTCAGAGCCTTCAATTACCCTGGTCGTCAGCCCTTGGGAGCCCAGCCCCGTCCCAGGCTCCAAGACCCCACACTCAGGCTCAGACCTCCACGTCCTGTGGCCCAGATCCGCTCCCATGCCTCCTGGTCCCTCAGGCCCCCAGTAGCAGTTTCTGGGAATTCCCAGTCTTGGTCCCTTGAACATCAGCACCCCATTTCTGTGGGCCTCAAGTCGGAGTTCGCATGGGCCCCCCAAGTTCCAGCACACTGGGCCATAGGTCCTAGCTGCAGTAGTACTTCTGACCCCAGTACCTTCAAACCCTGTCTCAGCCCTGGACCCTCAGTCCTGGGGGCATGAAGGGTAAGTGCCAGGCAAGCGGGGGATGACTGTTAGGCTTGGCTCCTGTTCACAGATGACTTTGAGGCCCTGTGCAATGTGCTGCGACCCCCTGCATATGGCCCGCCCCGGCCAGGTGGCTTTGGACTCCCCTACGAGTACGGCCCAGACCTAGGTCCACCTTACCAGGGCCTTCCGTATGGGCCCGAGTTGTACGCACCACCTGTGCTACCCTATGACCCCTACCCACCGCCACCTGGGCCCTTCGCCCGCCGGGAGGCCCCCTACGGGGTGCCACCTTTCGACGTGCCCGACTTTGAGGATGATGGTGGTCCCTATGGCGAATCTGAGGCTCCTGCTCCACTTGGCCCCGGCGCCCGCTGGCGCTATCGGTCCCGCGACACCCGTGGCTCCTTCCCAGAGCCTGACGAGCCACGTGAAGACGGTGAGTACTGCAGGCTGATGGAGCTCAGGACCGAGCTGGCAGATACCTACAGGGAGGAGGGAAGGAGAGAGATGCAGGAACAAAGAAGCCGGGGTTAGAGTGGAGACTGCCTCAGACAGATGGGAAAATACAGTCGAAGCCACAGAGAACAGAGACATACCTATAGACCCATCAAGAAAGAGGTGCGGACAGAGGGAGCGCTAGGGAGAGCACCACAGCGCCCCCTGCAGAGGGATGGACCATTCAGAAGGGGACATAGAGGGATACGGGTAGAGCCAGGGGCACACTGGCCTTGGGAAATTAGGGAAAGAAGGCACAGACCCTGAATCAGGGAGTCCGCGCATTCTCCGCAGGTGCCCTGGCTAGGCCTCACCAGGGGCTGGAGGCAGAGGAGTGTGGGATCCTGGATGGCTGTGCCCATGGCCGCTGTGTGCGTGTCCCTGAGGGCTTCACGTGTGACTGCTTCGACGGCTACCGCCTGGACATGACCCGCATGGCCTGTGTCGGTGAGGGGATGGCAGGGGCCAGTGTGAACGGGGAGAGGGTGGAAGTGCTGACTGAAGGTGGGTACTTAGTGACATCAAGGGCAAGGACCAGCCCGGAAGGAGCAGCCTGACAAAGGCGATGTCAGGCTGGAGGGAAGCAGAGCTTGGCCCCGGTGCCTAGGCTGGGCTCGCAGCAGGGGAGAAGGGCGGAACCCTGAAGGTGTGCTGTTTAAGGACTACCAGTGCAGCCTTGGATTAATTTGCTTGAGCTCTTGGAGAGCTTCAGTCTTCCTGTCTGTGAAGTGGGAATATGAGCCATGTTCGCCTAGTTTAGCCAGCAGTAATGCGGGACTCTGAGGGAACTGGAGAGGCCTCAGACTCAGTCCAGCAATTTGCTGGGTGGCCTGGTCAGGCCACTGTCCCTTGCTTAGTTTTTTTTTCACCTGAAGTGACCATAGTCATAGAACCGATTTCAGAGAATTGTGAACATTGTTAATACTGATTGACAAGAAGAAGGAAATTGAGTTCCTCAAGGTCTCACAGCCGAGAAATAGCAGAGGGGTGGGCCCTCAGAGCCCTTGAGAGCTGGTCTGAGAACCCACGAAGCAGAGTGCAGGCTTGCCGCGCGGGTCGCTGGGCCAGGGGCTTCCGCACGCTGGGCCTCAGTTTGCATGTATGTAAAACTGAATTGCAGAACGTACTTCATAGGGTTGTTAGAAGGATGAATTTACTGCAGGTGATGTGCTTAACACGCGTCTAGTTTGGAGTAACCACCATCAGTACATTTTCATAACAAAAGCCTAATGACTTAGGGGCTACTGCACCCATCTTACAGAACACAAAGCTGAGGCACAGAGAGGTCCTCAGCCAGCACACGGTACTGGCTGGGTTCAAACTCATCCAGGAGGCTCCGCATACACACCCCTCTGCCCCCAGAGCCCCAGGGGATGGGGAGTCAGACTCCTAGGCTCCCTGCCCTGCCCAGCACAGCTCCTATACCCTCTCCCCAGACATCAACGAGTGTGACGAGGCTGAAGCTGCCGTTCCGCTCTGCATCAACTCTCGCTGCGTCAACACCGATGGCTCCTTCCGCTGTATCTGCCGCCCTGGATTCGCACCCTCCCACCAGCCGCACCACTGCGTGCCTACCCGGCCTCGGCCTCGGGCCTGAGCCTGGGCAGCCCCCAGGGCCTCCCGGCGCCCGTGCGCGCGGGCTCCCTGCAGCACCCTCTCGCCTGCCTGCTTGTGCGCATGGGCACAGGGACGCCGGACCGGACAGAGTGGACGACTGATCCACAGCTGGAAGTGGGGGCGCCTTTCACTGCTCCCGCCACCCTCAGCCCCTCCTACCGACGCCACAGGCCCGGGCCTAGCCCAGTGTCCCCTTCATATTTTTAATCCTTTTTATAAAAGTTTTCAATTAAAAAAAAACACCTATTTTGTACCTTCTGCTTCTGTGTGCCTGTTTCTCAAAGTCTAACTCTAGAGTTTGTTCTTTGAGCTACTAAATTATATCCCCCTCCCATTCTGACTTCTTATCTGTCTATTAATTTCTGTGTCCGTCTCTTCGTTTGTCTCTTTATTGGTCTCCGTCTGTCTCTTAGGTCTCTTTCTCTCTCTGTTCTCTCTTGTCTCCTTTCTGCTTCATTTTCTCTGCCTCATTCTCTGTCTTTTAGTCTCTGTTTCTATGTCTTTCTCTTTTTCCTATCTGTTTCATCCTTCCTAATCCTGAGATAGAGCTAGCCTCTGGATTTTTAATTACAGTACTGACCTTCCCAATAAACCCCACAGGAGTTCCCCCTTCCCCCTCCCTGTGTGGCACCCCAGAGAGGAATGGGCTGGGTGCTCCCTCTTTTCTCAGCTAGAGGGTACCTCATAATTCCTCATACTCTCCAAAGTCAAAAGCTATTCTGGGACTAGTGGGACATGGGGGGAGAGGGGCGGGCAGGAGTGCCTGGAGGGTTAAAATCCAGGCCTGGGCCCCAGATTTGGCTGTGACAAAGCAGCCAGTGGCAGTCCTGGTGGAGGCTGGCATGAGCTATGTGCGTAAGGCAATGCAGCCAGCGCGGAGCCTCCAGTGCCCCTGCCTAGTTCCTGGCCATGCGGGAGTCCAAAATAACCCCCCAAAAGAACACAGAACAACTTGCTGGGTATAAGCTCGAGGGACAGGGGATGGTCAGGAGTCAGGGTGGGAGGGCTCACTGGCACTAAAACAAAACAAAACCCTGTACCTGTGTCATTCTCCACCCTGTTATTATTAGGGTTTTAAATGCAAATGCTTACGGGACCAGGTGAATGAGGTTAGAGGGCAGCGCGTGCGGCATAAGAAAACCACAGCACAAAGGTGAACACACATGACCTGCTTAAAGGTTGGGGTGAAACAGAGGGAAGTCTCTTTTTTTTTTAAAGATTTTTATTTCTTTTTATTAAAAGATTTTATTTATTTATTTTTAGAGAGCAGGGAAGGGAGGGAGAAAGAGAGGGGGAGGAATATTGATGTGAGAGAGAAATGTCGATCTGTTTCCCCTCGTATGTGCCCTGACCAGGGACCAAACCCACAACCGAGGCACGTGCCCTGACTGGGACTGGAGCAGTGCCCTTTCGCTTTGTGGGACGACGCCCAACCAGCTGAGCCACACCGGTCAGGGCTAAGTCTCCCTATTTTAAATAATATTTTAAATAATCAGCCTACGGTTCATGTCTGGCCCATGAGCCACCAGTTTTAATCATTCAGGCACAGATGAAGTTGTGTCAATGGGGGACGGGGGTTCCTTGACCAGACCCCTTCTACAACCCCTGAGTTTCAGGAGGAGTCGCATTCCCACTGGTGCCAGATGGAGGATGGTACTAAGCCCTGCTCTACAGGCGCGTTGGTGGCGGTTTAATGAATTGTTCCTTATGTCAAGTGCTTCGAACTGCCCTTGGCACATAGCAAGGGCTCAGTGACTGTTAACATAACCCTGGGCCTCCCTGGAAATGCTGAGCCCTGGGGTTGGGCAGATGGTGAGGGCAGGTGGCTAGGTCTTGTTCTGCTCCTGATCTCTGTCCCAGGGGGAGGGAGGAGCCAGGCTCTGTCCCCTTCGGTGAGACAGCGAGAAGCATCAGGCACAGGGGCCCTGGCCGGGAGCGTTGTCAGACCACCAGGGGCTCAAAGCTCCATCAGAGGGACAATAGCTGCACAGCTGTGCCCTAAACCACTGCGTTTTGCACTTCAAATGAGTGCGTTGTATGGTATGAAAATTATCGCCCAACAAGGCAAAAAAACCCAAACAAACAAACCCAAAAACAAAAAACCCCAAACAAAACAAAACAAACCAAAAAATCCTCCAGAAAGAGAGGACCCTCCAGCTGATACAGGAAACCTGGACCAAATACTGACCCTTCAGTCATTTATTCAACAAATATTCTCTGTATCTGCTTTGTAATAAGTGAGTGTTGGGAACACAAACTTTAACTCAGCCTTGGGGGTGAGAGCTAGGGAGGGCTCTTGGCAGACGAGATGTCTGAGATGAGACCTGAACGGTGTGGGAAAGGGAGCCAGATGAAGCGTGGGGGCGGGTGTTCCATGTGGAGAGAACAGCATCTGCAAAGGCCTAGAGGTAAGGGAGGCAAATACCTTCAAGTGTTTTTTTGGCATGTCAGTCTCTGTGTTGGACATGCTGAGGACATTTTTGGTGCACAATAAAT
Organism: Mormoops blainvillei; assembly: GCA_004026545.1. Lineage (NCBI taxonomy): Eukaryota > Metazoa > Chordata > Mammalia > Chiroptera > Mormoopidae > Mormoops > Mormoops blainvillei. The sequence continues at coordinate 250,760 of PVJD01000079.1, read as the reverse complement.
CCCTGGTCCCTGCCTTCATGAAGCTTCAGTGAGCAACAGAGACACATTGCCAGGCATGGTAATCTGGGCTGAGATAGGGGAGGCACAGGTGGAAGGGGCAGGACAGCACAGAGGGGATGGGAGGAGGAATCCGACCCAGTCTGAGAGAACATCAGGGAAGGTTTCCCCGAGGAAGGGAAAAAGTTCTGAACTGTCTCTGGGGTTCCAGGTCCCTTTGGAAATCTGCTGAACGCTCTGGACATTCACAGAAGGAAAACACACAAACGTTGTAGGCAATCCCCAAGTACTCCATTCCTTCAAGTACCTCCTGGGAAGCTGGAGGGCATCCCATGACCCCCTTGCTGTACAAATGTCCCAGGAATGGGGGCAGGGTGGTCAACGGTACTGGAAAACTTTAAGATTGAATTTAAGCATCCTAGGAGTATGGTGGAGTGGAATTTTGAGAACCCGAGACATCCCTCTCACCCCCTACTGGACCTGGTGGGTGTGCCAAGAATCTAGCTTTTATCCTGTCTACATCCCCCGCATGAATCCCCAGCCCCGGTGCAGTAGACTCCTTGGCACGAACGGGGACCAACGCGTTCTCCTCTGGAATGTCCAGAGGGAAACAGTCCAGGAGGTCATGGCGCTCATGGGACGAGCGCCGCAGCGCCCCCTGACGGTCACTGGGCGCCTGTGCACCCAAAGCAGTCCGCATGCCCCTAGTGGCCAATGCTCAAAAAGTCATAAGCGAGCCCCGCCTACCACTTCAGCTTTTGGTCTGCAGACTAAGGTAATCACAGTAGTTGTCGTCGTCATCATATCATTATCATCACCATCATCATCATCATCATCATCATCATAGCTAATACATAAATAGTGCTTCCTGTGTCCCAGGCTAAGACTTGAGATATGTAAAATTCTGGACAAATGTGTATATATATACACACACATATGTGTATATATATACACACACATAAAAATATAATATCATCTCATTTTATCCTCACGTCAGTCCTATGAAATAGGCATTATTATCATCTCCATTTTCCTCATTTCAAGCACAGAGAGGTAAGGAAACTTATCCAAGATCACACAGCTACTAAATGGCAGAGTCTGGATTGAACATAGGCATTCTGGTGCTGGAGTTCATTTTCCGAACTATTCAAAAATAATCATGAAGTGATATAATACAGGGTCTGGCACAAAGAACCCCTTTTTATTACAAAATCACAAGCATGTAAATCTGTAACATAACAACAGCACACTCAAGTATACCATATGACATTTTAGGTGAAATATTCAAATTAAAACTATAAATTATTACACACATATTATTATCCTACCAACCACACTCAAGCAGATCTTCCTTCTGCCGGACACTGTATAATAGTCGGGGATTGCTTCAAAATAGCCCTATAGAACAGCTGAGTCAAAGCGGGAAGCACTTGGGTTCCTGGGTCGACACACTACCAACCTGGATCATTTCACTTCTGGAGCATCATGTGAGAGTTAACTTCTTTTTTATTTAAGTCGTCATATTTTGAAGCCTCTTTATTAGAGCGACTTAGCTTATATCCAGAATATAAAGCAGGTTGCTGGGCCCCACTCCCAGGAAGTCTGGAGAAGGGACAGAGAATTGCACTTCAAATAAGTTCCCAGGGGCTACTGCTACTGCTGCTGATCTGGGGACCACACTTGGAGAATCATGGTCCTTATAATGCAGGTCCTTACTAAGGGTTGTTTTGTATGTCCAGCACTCATTCTTTCTCTTTGGAAAAATGGCCTTCTTCACTTTGAGTCCAGGGAGCTGACCGCAGCGGAAGACTCCGGGCCCGGCCTGTGAGTGAAGGGTCCCTTCCCTTGTGCCTTTGCTATTGGTTCAAGGATGGATATTTCCTAGAAGCTGGACCAATGAGAGTTAGCCCTGGAACTGTTGCTGGACTGATGGGAAGGAACTCCTGAGCTTGCCGTATTGGAGAAAAAGCTATGCTATAAATTAGAACATTATTGGATCATTGACAAAATGATATGATAGTAGATCAGGAAAATTTTGTGTATTAATGTTAAAGTTACTAAAGTTACTCATTGTACTGTGGTTATGTAAGAGAATGTCCCTATTGTTTTTCATTTTATTTTATTTTTAAAATGTATTGATTTGAGAGAGAGAGAGGGAGAGAGAGAAACATCGATGTATTGTTCCACTCATTTACACATTCATTGGTTCATACTTGACACTTGTATGTGCCCTGACCGGGGATGGAACCTGCAACCTTGGCACATCGGTACGATATGCCAGGAAGGATATTCTACCTGGTCAGGTGAGAATATCCTTATTTTTAAGAAATACACAGTGAAGAATCGAGGAGTAAAAGGCCAAGGTGTATGTAACTTAGCCTCAAATGATATGGAAAAACAAGGGGAGGAGGGAGAAAATGAAAAAGTAAGTGGGGTAAAAATATTAACAGTTGAATTTGAGTAAAAAGTGCATATACGTGTTCTTTGTGCTATCTTAGTCTTGCAGTATTTTTTTGTCAATTTGAAATTATCTCCAAATAAAAAACTTAATTTCTTTTTTTAAAGAATTGAGAATTGTAAAATTCTGGACAACGATCTCAATATAAGTAGGACTGGAGAGATAAAGTGTTCTATGATCCAGATAGTGTTCCGTGTATGGTGATTCAACTGTAGGTTAAACTTCACACCGGATTTTTAAGAGTGTGTGGTAAAATTTCAAGGATTACTACTAAAGGAACAGAAATGGTGCACAGATCTCAAATGAGTAGAAGGAGGAGAAAGGGGAAGAAAACACAAGACAAAGCAAAAAATGCAACTACTTCAAAGAAGTTTAAATAAGAGGGAGAAAAGCACAAAAAAAGTGGGTACAGTAGAATCACAAAGTAAGAAGATAAAAATAAATCCAGCCCTGGCTAGGGTGGATCCGTGGATTGAGTGCTGGTCTGCAGACTGAAAGGTCACCAGTTCTGTTCCTGGTCAGGGCACATGCCCGGGGTGCCCGCCAGGTCCAACTGGGGGCATGTGAGAGGCAACCAATTGATGTATCTCTCACACACTGATGTTTCCCCCCCTCTCTTTCTCCCTCCCTTCTTGTGTCTCTAAAATAAATGAATAAAATAAAAAAATTAAGTATATCACTAAGCACATGCAGAAAAAGTGCTTTCTGAATCTAAACACAACTGGCTCCTCTGAGGCTTCCACGCTGTCTCCCCTGCCCACATCCCCAGGGTCTCTTTCCTCCCACAGTTAGAGGGACTCAGAATACCCAAGTCATTTCCAGTCCTTCCCCTGCTCAGAACCCTCTTACGTCTTCGTCTCCCTCAGAGTACATGTCAGAGTCCCCTCTGTGGCCCATAAGACTCTGCACCATCTGCTTCTTCCCGGCTCTGCTTATCTCTCCCCGCCTCCCCATGTGGCTTTCTCCTCTCCAGCCACATGAATCTCCTTGTCCCAGACATGTTCCCACCTCAGGACCTTTCACTGGTTCTTCCCTCGCTCCACCTGGCTCACTTCCTCACCACCGACAAAGAACGGATAAGTACTTTGGGTATAGTCACACGACAGAATCATGCACTGCCATGGAAATAACCTATAACTACACACGGTAACAGGAATGAATTATACTATGTTGAGTGGAAAAGGCCAGACACTAAAGAGAATAAATTTTCTGATTCCGTTTATATAAAATTCAAGACAGGAAAAGCCAATCTGTGCAGCCGGAAGTCAGACTGATGGTGACTATGAGCTGCGGCGGCGGTGGGTGTGGGGGCGTGGGATGCGGGAGTGGGTAAATTGGAAGGAGTCACAAAGGGGCTTTCAGGGGGACTACAAGTGTTTCTAGATCTGGGAGTTGGTGGCACAGGTGTGCTCAGTTGATGAAAATTCACTGCGCTGTATTCTTGTGATTTGTACTGGTTTGCATGTGCGTCTACTTCACGTATCAGTTTAACGACGGGGAAACAAAAAAAGCCCTGACCAGTGGGGCTCCCTTGCTTGGGCATCGTTCTTCAAAGGAGAAGGTCACTGGTTTGATGCTGGTCAGGTCACAGGCCTGGGTTGCATGTTCAGTCCCCGAGGCAACCGGTCAGTATTTCTCTCTCACATTGATTTCTCTCCTTCTCTTTCTCCTTCTCTTTCCCTCTCTAAAAATAAATAAGATCTTGTTTTAAAGTTTTATAACTCCATGTTTCCACCTACCTAGCTTAAGAAACAGGGCATTTCCGGTACTCAGGCCTTTCTCTCCCATCGCAGTGTGTTTCCATGCTGCACACACCGCCTCCGCCTCAGTTCCCTCCCTCAGCTTGTAAGCACATCAGCCCTTGTGCGCTCCAGACAGACCTCACAAGTTCCAGCGGCGAACTCAGGCGGCCAGCGCGGGGGCGGGGCGCGGGGCGCGGGGGAGGGGCTGCCCCGTGGAGCCCTTGCCCTAAATCCTGTTGCGGGGCTTTGAAGGGCGCTCCCCGAGTGTCCAGGGCGCAGTGTCTGCAGGTGGGACTCGGTGCTGAGCCTTCCTGTAAAGCAGCCGTTGGAAATTCAACCTGCCGGCATGCACTCTCTCTCGCTCACTCCGTCTCTGTCTCCCTCCCTGCTGACCTCTCTCTCCTCAAGAAGAAAAAAAACTCAAAATTATTTATGTAACGTTTTATTACATCAGACTGTAACCGAAGGATCCAAGTTCAAACTCTGAATCTTTCAATAAACTTTGAATAAATAGTAGTGCATTTTTTTTCTTTTTTGGTACTGTAATGTTTATTTTTAAATTCTTTTTTTTTCTTGGCATGATTTCTTATATATGAGGTTCAAGAAAAGAAAATGTTCACTGTTCGCATTTCTTTTCTGGCCATTAATATTGTTCATTTCATTTCCTGGTTGTTACCGGAAATGATTTTGTCACACAGGGAATGGAGGGGCTTGGCAGGCCTCTGTGATACCTGGGGGACACAGGAAGGTCCGGAAGGTGTGGTGAGATTTAGGAAGCCCTGAGTGTGGCTGAAGGGGAGGGGGTCCCTGATGAATGCTGTGGCAGGCGGGGGTGAGGGGGGATGGTGGGGTGGGGACGGGGAGCCCAGGTGGGACAGACCCTGGGGACTCTGGGTTGGAGGAGGGGGCACTGAAGGTGGAAAGCACAGAACTTAGTGTGGGGTTGGCTGCGAGGGAAAGGGAGGGAAGGGGGCGTGGAGTGCCGGCTGCTCTGTGTGGGCCGGCTGCCTGGACGGGGAGATGACTCAGCCTGGGGGGCTGTAAACAAAAAAGAAAGATCAGGTCAGACCAACCTCTGTGACGGAGAGCTTCTGGGCATCCTTCCTAACTCACTGGGTCCTCACAGATGAGGAAACTGAGGCTCAGGGAGAGGGGGGCCCCAAGATGGAGAGCAGGACTGGAGCCCAGATCTTCTACCTAACCCTCTGCTTCGCAAGCTTAAATAACTTCAGGGCTTAAACCACCTCTGACTCTTGATTTTTCTCCCATTAGAAAAACAAATGCAGAAACATAAAAACCGAACACACTTCACTACAAAGGTGAGGAAGGTTCTTGGGGCGGTAGAGCTGCCACGACTCCGGCTTGTGGTAGCGGTTACACGGCTCCATGCATTTGTCAAAACTCAGAGCTGCGCACGCACCCAAGCTTCTGCTGTTTGTGAATGAGAATAATAAACCAAAGTCAAGGCAGTGGACACCCTTTGCCTGGATCCCAGTTCAAGCAAACCAACTGCAAAAAGATGTTTTTGAGACACCGGGTGCAATTCGAATACGGCCCAGGTATTAGATAACATTAAAGAATTTGTTAACTTTGTTCGATGTGATGAGGCATCGATGTGGCTACGTAAGGAAGGCACCCCCTACCCCCGCGTTTTGGACGCTCATCTAGCCTGTAAGAGTGAGCCTGACATCCATCGCTTGTATTCTTTTCAAGTTCAAAAAAAAGGGGAGGGGAAAGACAATGAAATGGCAAAATGTTACTGGTTATTGGAGGTGGGTGTTGGGTCTGCGTGAGTTTACTGTCTCTCTGATTTTTGTGTCTGTTTGGAAATGTTCATGATCTAAGTGAAAAGTTTTGAAAAGAAAATAAAAAAGAAGAGTTTGTTGTCTGTTAAGCACAATTTGGAAAATACAGAAAACTAGAAAGACAATAGCTCGATCTCCCCGCCATGGTGCCCCAGGCCCACGTCACTATCGTAGCTGACAGTTTGATGTATTTCCATTCAGGCTTTTCTATTTTACTCAGGCTTTTAAAAATGTGTGTGTGTGTGTTTTATATAATTGTGTGAGCAAATTGTTTATACAGTCCTGCTTTTTTCCTTCTTAAAAAGTAAGCTGTTCCCCTGTTCCCCTGTCCTCTCTGTGTAAACACAATCTCTAGTGTTTGCATGATGTTTACTCAATGGGGCAGTGTTGCCAGACATTGAAGCTGTTTTCAATTTCCTCCCATTATAAATGATGCCTCGATGCACATCCTTGTGTGTCCCAGAGGTGGGATTCCTGGGCCAAAGGGTGTGGACCCTTTGGCAACTCACCATCAAAATTGCCTTAGAGTTTTCTGCCTGACCCAAAGCTGAAATGACCTCATACAGTTAAAGTGAGATTTCACTGCTATTTGTTATTTCCTAAAGGTTTGATTTATGACTCACATTCATGAGAGGATGTCTTTTTTTTTTTTTTCCTCTTGCAGGAAACAGAAATCCATTCACACTAGCTCATGTTAAAAGGGGGTTGAATCAGTCAGCGAGGAAAGCTAACATTCAGCTTGGACAAGCTATCTTGTGATGTCGGTTGTTGAAATACTAAAACATTTCTATGTCGGTTGGTAAATCGTGCTGCCTCAAGGGCCACGAATGTCCCTCACTGTTACTGCCCCAGCCGCTCTGGTCCCTCCCCAAGGCCTTCCCAGGCCTTCTCACCACGCAGCAAGGAGAGTATTAACACGGGCCACAGCAATGAACAATTCCGATTGCTCAGTGCCCAAAGTATGGGCTGCTAAATATTTTTTTTAGTCTTTGATGCAAATAACAGAAAAGTTGACTTAACTGGCTTAAGCGCTAAAGGCAATTTGTAACTAGAAAACAACAGTTTGGCAACTGTCACCAAGGTCCCCATTATTTTTCATCCTTCTGTCAACCTTAAAAATAAAATAACCAGTTATAGTTATTTTACCAGCAAAAATTCGTTTATTTGGGAATAGCAGAAAAGTTGCAGGTCAGACCATGCAAACTATGGGGAACCACAGCCAAGTCTGGGGAACCAAAGAGAGGAGCAGCGTTTCTTCCAGCACAAGGAGAAAGTGGGAGGGGGTTTATGAACAGAAGTCCATTGGAGGAGACAAGAAGAGAGGGGGTGGGGGAGGCAGAGAGAGGAAAGGGGGAGGAAGGGGAAAGGCAGGAGAGAGTGTTTGGGGTGACAGTGGTTTTTCTTTATTAACCTCACCCAAGGACATTTTTTGGCATTGCTTTTGAGAGAGAGAGAGAGAGAGAGAGGAGAGAAGCAAGGAGAGAGGGAGAACCATCAGTGTGAGAGAGAAGCATCATCGGTTGCCTCTGGTATCCGGCCGGATTTTGTGTGCCGCGCCTGGGGATCAACCTGCAAACTAGGTATGTGCCCTGATTGGAAGGAACCTGCAACCTTCTGGTTACGGGAGCAGGTTCCAACCAACGAAGCCATACCGGTCAGGGCGACAATGGCTTTTCATTGACTGAGTGTGCTGGTTTCTCATTGGCTGGGCTGTTGCTGGGCATGAAGAAAATCTTCCTTCCTTCTGCTGGGGTAGTAAAGTAAGCTTCCTGCACCAAATTGTAAGTTAAGCTGACTGGAGTAGTATGTGAGAGACGGTTTCCCCTTCAGGGCTTCCCCACTCCACTTTGAACGAGGGCATTTTTTTGTGTTTTTTTCCTCCACACTTCTGTTTCTTCTTTTCCAATGGTATTTCCCAAGATGGCTGCCATCAAACCTTGCATTTATCACAGGTGAATGAGAGGACTTTTGTCTCCCTTTCTTGCCAAAGTAATGAGGCTGACTCTGATTGCCCAACTGAGGTCACATGCCTGTGCCTGACAATCACTGTGGCCTGGGGAAGGGGACCCAAATGCCCTGCTTGGCGGAGCCAAGTCACATGTTCCTCACTGGTAAGGTGCATGATTAAAACCAGCTGCTGAAGCCACGACCGGCTTCAGATTCCATTCTTAGCCAGACCCGCTGTCCTCTCTCCCCTGTTTCCCATCCATAAAACAGAGGCAATAATGACACGCCTCCTGGGGTCGCCGTAGGACTGAATGAGTCTGTTGACTCCAAGCCCTTAGAATGGTGCTCCCCCACGGAAAGCGTTTAAATGCCAGCTACTCCTGTTGTCAGTGTGTGATCATCCCCAGCTCTCGAGGTTGTGGTTCTCCGCAAGCTCCTTACTTTTTGCACTCCATCTTCTTTCTAGTTGGTACGACTGGGTAACAAGCCACTGCCAAACACGGCGACTTCAAACAGCTACAGCTGGTCTATTACCTTTCACCATTACTGAGGTCGCATTTTTGGGAAGGGTCTGGGGGCAGTGGTTGCAATCAACTGGTGGCTGAAGTGGGGATGGTGAAGCCATTGTTTCAGGGCTTCTCCACGTGGACTAGTTTGGGCTTCCTCTCAGGGTGGTGGCCTTGGGGCAGCCGGATTCTTGCGTGGCAGCCCAGGCCCCGGTGCCAGTGTTTGAGAGGAGGTAGAGGTGGCCCCACTTCTAATCTCACCTCGGAAGCCATGCAGCTTCATTTCTGCCACACACCGTGAGTTACCAGCAACCCGCCAGCCCACCCAGATGCAAAGAGTGGGCGCACAAACCCCGCTTCTCGATGGGAGGGGTGTCAAGGTCCTAGAAAAATCTGTGGGATGGGAAACATTACTGCAGCCATCTTCAGAAATCACAGTCTGACTCCTCTCGGTGCCGACGTACGTTCCACCTGGTGCGATCAGTGCCCAATACCTTCTACTTGGGTCAGGGCCTCCAAGTCCCCAGTCTAAATGAAAATCATTTATTGACAAGTCTCAATTCCTTGGGATCGAAACATAACACAGTAGTCCCTATTTTCCATAGTTTTGATTTCCATTGTTTCAGTTACCTGCGGTCAACTGCAATCCAAAAATATTAAATGGAAAATCCCTGAAATAGGCAACTCATGCTTCTAAATAGTGTGATGAAATCTCTTGCTGTTTGGCTCTGTCCCACACGGTACACGAATCGTCCCTTCGTCCATTGTCTTCACACTGTATACACTACCCACCTTCTTGTCATTTCGTGGCCTTTGTGGCTATCAGCATGGCTGTCACTGACAGGTGTTCAAGGAACCCATATTTCACTTAATGGTGGGCCCAAAGTACCAGAGCAGGGATGCTGGCAATGCACATGGGCCGAAAGGAAGCCGTGAAGTGCTTCCTTTAAGTGAAAAGACATCTATGTATTTATGTGTGGAAGAAAAGGGGCCACATACTAAACCTGATAGGCTCAGGGGAGGTCTGCTTGGTGGCCTCCCATACTCAGAGCCCTAAGCGACCACACACGATGGTCTGAAATGAAAACTTTCTAACTGAAAGCAGGTCATGGAGAGCAGTCATGTCCTAGGCCAGAATCTTCCCTGACAAAAGTCAGTCTTTACCTTAACTGAGCCAATCTATTGTTTTTTCACTTCGGTGATAACATACCTTTGGGATGTCAGAGTCATTTCCTATCTCCAGACCCCTCAAAGCACAACCACCGCACCGAGGCCGGAGACCACGGATCCCCTCATTGTCGCCTCATTATCGGTGCCCGTTAACTGCCCTGTACCCGCCTGTGTAGAGCAAGAAGGTGTCTTTGCTTTACTTTTTATCCAGACCCAGAGATACCACCCCCTCGGCTTGGCTTTCTCCTGCCTCCCTATCACCAAGAGATTTCGCGCAGCCCCTTTATGCCTCCAGCTTTGATTATAATGTATAAAAGAAGGCGCAAGACCGCCATTTTCGGGAGCGTTTCCTCAGCCTGCTGAGGTTTTCGTTTCCCGGCAGTTGTCTTCAGTTTGGCTCAGATAAACTCATAACAACTCTCTACAGGCTTAAATGTTTCTTACATTGACATATATAGTCATGTATGTATGTGTGTACGTATAGGAAAAAATATAGCAAATTTATGGTTTGGTACTATCCGCAGTTTTGGGCGTTCACTGAAGGCCCCTGCCATATCCCCCGAGGATAAGGGGGGCCGCTGTGGTTTCCTTGTTTTTAAGTGACTGCCCCTCCCTGCTATCTATGCTAGTTTCCTTGTTCCTTCTGGATAAAAGGTGAGAGAGGCCAGTAAGCCAGGACACATGGAATAGGAAGACTAAGACAGAGGCCCGAATACACGGGCCGAGCAATTTACAGCTGGATGCAAAAGATCACCCCCTGAGTGAACCTCGAGGCCTCGGCTGTGTTTCAGCTCCAGGGCCAGAAAAGTAGCAACACCAGTAGCAATGCCAGGACCAGCTGCAATGATTGATAACCTTCTGCCCTGTCACTGACCAATAATGGAGACCACGACCCTGAACGGGGACACCTGAAAAACTGCTGAATGTTCTACAGAAACCCTCCCCTAAAATTGCCACCTGCGAGAGAGAGATAAAAGCCTCAAGACAAAGGACCCAGCAGGCCCTTCCGCAGGGGAGCTGCCGGCGCGTTCCCCTTCCTCTCTTCGTCCCTGCAGGCACGCATCTCCTGATGGCCCCCGAGTCATGCGACCAGGGGAGCAGTGGGCAGTGGCAGCTGTCCCAGGCTAACCCCCGAGCCTCCCCCAAGGCCCCTTCTTCTCTGGCTGTCCAGTGAGCTCAGGCAGCCCAGCCTGGGCTCTCCTGTTGCTTCTTCTGTGCTAGGCCCTTCCTTGTTTCCCGGTCCCCAGCTTCAATAAACGCATCCTCATAGTCACCTGGACTCGTACTGTGAAATCTTTCCTGCCCAAAGTCAAGAACCCACACGCCATTGGCTGGCCCTAGGCAGATGCGCTCAGGGCCAGGCTCCCTGTCTGGTAACAAGGTTACAGGGAACCTTAATGGCAATCTCACCAGACTGTCATTTTCATTCATTTTAAAGCACAGCCTTGGATGCTAGATCATCTTTTGAGATCATTGCTACTGTTCTTAGGTGTGACGATGGCACTGTGGGTAAGAAGATGGTCTCGTTCTTAGAGAACACGTGCTGAAGTGTTTAGGAGCCAAGGCTCGGGGTGACTCAGCTGATGCTGGGTTGTGTGTGTGTGCATGTTCGTTGGAGCATGTGTGTGGATTCAGCAACAGAGAAAACAAACAGCAGGAAATGTGAACAGCTGCTGAGTCTAGGTGGAGGGTATGTGGAATTTATCATCCTATTCTCTCAAATTTTGCACAGGTTTATTCTTTTTCACAACAAATATTTGAGGGGAAAAACCTCATTCCAAGTTCACAGGGAAGAGAGAGGTCTCTCCTCTTGAGAACCCTACCCTCTGGCCCTTGTCCCCCTCCCCGTCCTTTTCTGAGGGAGGGTAGGGGTGGGCGACGGAAGCTGGGCCTGGCCTGAGTTCTCTCAGTGAGTTCTTTTGGTTAGCTGACTGGTTCCTATCACTGCGACCTTAAATTTAGGCTATGAGGTAGTTGACCACTTTTGTCCTCAGCTTTGGCCCTAGAAGCAATTCTGGGAAGTCCTGGAAAATTCCAATTCAACATCCTATCACAGAAGTCTGAAGGGCAGAGACTCCAATTGGTTCCCGGCAGCGGATGGCTGTGATTCTCACCCCGGGTCAATGCCTGGGAGAGCTTCGGAGCTGTGTGTGGGATGTTTTTGTCATTGTTACAGCGACTTGGGAAAGGGTTGCTTTGGGCAGCTGCTCTGTAACTTTTTGACTTCGCTGCCGACTGCCTTCCCCAGCCCGCCAGCCCTCCAGCCCTCCAGTGACAGCCTGTTTCCTGCTCAGTGCCTTGGCCAGGGACACTGTTCCCTCAGATAAGGTCATGACGCCTTCACTTCAGCCATGTCTCTGACCAAATGCTTTCTTCCCGGAGAGGTGCTCTCTGACTGCCCTAAAATCACACCCATCATGAGCTCTCTCTTTCTGTAGAAGGGAGAGGGTTTTGTTTTGTTTTTTCCTTCAAAATACTTATCATCGCAACCAGCCATTGTATCACACTTCTTCTGGTTTCTCTATTTTTTTAATAATCTCCTTACAATATCAATTCCAACAGAGCATGGTTTTTGTCCCCCCTGCCCCCACTGCTATATCTGTACATCCTAGAATAGTGCCTGGCACACGGAGAGTGCTCAATAATTATCAATACATATTTTGAATGAACGAACGACTGGACATATTTTCCCATTAGACAAAGCCCCTACCAGATTCCGAGCTCCCTGAGAGCAGAGCCTGCAGGCGTCGCTCTGCATCCTCAGCAGTCAGTATGTGATGACAGGAGTCAGCACTCAGGAAGTGTGTGTAAAGTGAGGAAAAGGACACCTGTGTCAGGGGAAGCAGAGCAGTGGTTGCGCTGGGCCAGGGTGGGAATACGAAGTGACCACGAGTGAGCACAAGAGGCCTTTTTAGATAATGGAAATGTTCTAAAATTGGATTGTCGTGATGGCTGTAAAACCATCCTAAATCGTTAAAGCACTTAAAACAGGTGAATTTTATATGTATATTATACTTCAATAAGACTATTAAATAAAGCAGAATGCTCCCTAGGAGGTGCCTTGCAGGTCGTCTGAGCCTTACTCTGTGTTCGCTCTGGGCCGTCCTGGGGACGCAGTGCTGACCAAGACAGCCCTTGTCCCTGTCCTCACGGGCCCACAGTGACAGCCCAGAGGGTGGGGCTAGGATGAGGAAAACAGGCAGAAGGGTCAGGGCTGGGAAGGGGAAACGCCGTTGGGCCGCAGGACAGGAGGAGTCAGGGAGGACTTCCTAGAGGAGCAAACGCCTGAACCAGAGCCTGAAAGACAATGTTGCTTGTGACCGAGACTCCAATTTTTAAAGCACTTTTTCTGCCTTAGCATCCGCGGGGCTGGGCTCCGGTCTGGAGCCAGACAGAATGCGGCCCCGCCGTGTTCCCGAGGGCAGGGCCACAAGGGGGCGCTGTTGCACCGCGCACCTGCAAGCGTGATCCCCTTGAACCCGCAGGAGCGGGGGCTGGGAGTTGTTTGTGCGGAAAGACCGCGGTCTCTGGGGCGGAGAGGGATACCGCGGCAGGCAAAGGGAGCAGCTGAACTGGAAAGGGGACGCCCACCCCAAAATGACCTCCATGACGGGGGTTGGGTTGGAGCACTTTGCGTTGGTGGGACGAGGTCACCGGTAGGGCGGGGACGTCAACGCGGTTGTCCCTGGGTCTGTTCTGAGTCTAAGCCTCGGGGAAGTGCAGGTGGGAGGTTAGCCCCAGACCTATGGTGTCTGTGGAGGTGGAAGCACCAGGAAGAGGGAGTCGCCATCGGGCGTGGGAGCGAAGACAGGGAAATTGGCTCAGGGGAGCCCGCGGAGGTCCTGGGAAACCTGAAAGCTCCACAGTTCAGAACATTTGCACCTTCCGGACTGGTGCGGGGTGAGAGGGCTCTGAGAAAGTCTGCTCTGGGCACAGGGAGTGTTTTGTGTAAAGACAGCCTTTGGCGGAGAAGAGGATTTTGATTTTGTGCTCCATATGGCCCCAGTCCCCCACATCGTGTTCGACAGTGGCAGTCATCTCCAAGTCCTAGGCCTTTCTGCCCCTCTCACTCACCAGTTGCTTGCCTTTTCTTTGCCTGGCCCTGTGCTGGCACACTGAGGTGACCAAGGGAGCCCCGGACCCTCCCCTCACTCAGTCCAATGGGGCATCTGGTAAGTGGCAGCCCTGGCCGGTCCGGGCTGGGATGGGGACACAGGGGCAGAGCTGTCAGGGCCTTGTAGGATCCGAGTTCAGGGGGGAGTGCTCCTGACTCAGCCTGAAGGGTCAACGGTTTTACACTGTATGGAGCTGGGGGGACAGGGTTTTGGAAGAGGGTCCACTTCTCAGAAGAGGACTGAAGAATGAACGACATTTTTCTAGAAGGTACAGCATCAGGTAAGGGTGTTCTAAGCAGAGGGAATGGTATCTGCAAAGGCTTGGAGATGATTAAGTGTGGCACCTTTCCACACTTTAGAGTCCTTTGCTCCCTCCCTGGGGACCCCTTGGTGTCCTGGCAGAGTCATCTGTCACATGCGCCCTAGTCTAGGATCTAGGTGGGCTGTAATACAAACTCCCGAGGGCAGTCCCAAGGCCTGTTCCCTCAGAGCCTGGAGGGCTGACTGGCCTTGAGGTTGGTGTGAATCCAGGCTCCCCCACTAATCAGGTGTGTGACCGTGAGTGACTGATTCAACTTCCCCATCCATCAAGTGGGGATGTAATCTTGGGTTTCACCAAATCAATCACCTCATTTTAAAGAGCTATAAAGAATTAAGCATATAATTTATATATATATGTATTTTTAAATATATTAACTTATAGATTGTATCAAGGGGCCCAAGAAACAAGACAGACTTAAAAACATGCTGCCATATCAAATGACACTTTGGCCTAAGTTACAGAGAATAAAATTAATGATACAAGGAATTTGCCAGCTCAAAGATATACTATTCCAGACCTCATTATTTGAAGGGATTTTAATACTGAACTTATTAGCAGGAGATTATAATTTTAATTCCTTGGTTCAAAATCTGCGAGAATCCGAAATGGGGTGATTAATTTTGGGCACCCTTTACTACTCACCTCTCCAGTGCCAGGTCAGCTGCTGCCTGCCGCGCTGCATTCTGACTCCGGCCAATAGGCAGGGAGACCCTCTTGTTCGAGGGGATGACTCGGGAAGAAGGGCTGTGTGACACCCCCCCCCCCACTGGACACACACCCCCACTTTCCTGAGGGGCACCATTATATTCGTCCTTTATTGGCTGTCCTGGTATAATACAAATCTGCAAGTTTAGATACAAAAAAATCTGGAAATAAAAGATAGAAAAGTACCCGCCAGGCACCGCTCCCCCTTCCTCTGGACCCCTCCTCAGCGGGCACTGACGTGAGGTAACTGAGCATCTCCTTCCCCTTCCCCTACTCCATTTCCTGGGCCCCTAACGTGGCCCCTGCTCCCATGAGACCTTGGCCCAATGAAGATGTGGGCCGCAGAGTAGGGGAGAGGGGTATCAGGGGTGAGCACAGCATTGGCAGTGAACGCAGTGGGTGGGCAGAGGGAAGCCCTTTGCTTGTGCTGTGCATGGGCAGGGGGCGACCCATGTGGGGCCCAGGAAAGCCCCTAAGTGGGCATCCCTCCCCCATTCCACCCAACACTCGAAGGTGGAAGGTCAACAACAGAAACTGGAAAATGTAGCTTGAACCGAGGGCACTCAGTGGGGCTGTGGCCATCCCCCTGTGTCTGGGGTGAGGGCAAATGGGCACTGCCAGCCTAAGTCTGGCAGTGAAATGGGTCCCTTAGCCAGGCTGGGTCCGTCCCTGAATTCCATCCTGTCGCAACCTGGGCATCACAATGTTGGTTCTGTAGTATTTGTGGGGGTGGTTGAGAGAAGAGGTTAGAGGGGACGTTGAGAGGTGCGGCCCCAGGGAGCAGGATGGGGGAGAGATTGGGCCTCCACTCCCAGGCGTGGGGCACCTGGAGATAATGGGGTGGGCAGGGCAGCTCGGGCTACAGTTCAATCTCGGTCTTTTGCAGGTCACCCGAGAAGGGGTTAGAAGGCTTCTCTACAGCAGGTTTGCCTTCCAGTGCTGCCCACTGGGCCTCAAAGGGGTCCAGTTCAGGGGCCAGGGCAGGTGCTGGCTCCGGGGGCCATGGGGCCCCATTGGGGCGTGGACGGACCTGGCCCCCGGGGGCACTGGGTGCAGCAGGGGGCGGGAAGACCCCGGCTTTCCCAAGCAGCGTGGCGGGCTGGGGCTGGAGCTGGGCCGCCGAGCAGAAGGCGTTGGCCACCATCTGTGAGGGCGTTATGCCCACCACAGGCACACGAGGCATGGGCGGGTAGCCCAAGCCCGGGTAGGTGGGCACAAAAGGGGGCTGCATGTGTGGGGGTGGCAGAAACAGGGCCACCTGGGCAGGTGCGGCATCGAAGGGCCCCACCGGGGCCGGGAAGGGCTGTAGGGGCGGGGGCACAGTGGGCACCGAGGGCACTTGCTGCTGCTGCTGCTGCTGCTGCGCCTTGGCCGCCTGGGACACCTCTTCTAGCCACCTCTCAGCCTCCGAAGGGGTCCGCTTGTGCCCAGGCTGGAAGGCAGCCGCCGCAGACACGGATGGCTCACCCCAGGCAGAAGTCCCTGGAGAGAGGGAAGGGGCAGGTGACGCGAGTGCCGCGCCGGAAGGAGCCTGAGGCTCGGGGCAGACCCCGGAGCCAGGCCGAGCCCCTCCCGGACCGTGCGGTGGTCCTGCAGTGCTAAGGGAGCACAGCTCTGGGGCTTGGAGGCGCCCGGATGCCAAAGGGCAGGCAGGGCTGACAAGCACCCGGGCCGGCTTCGCTTCTGCTGGGTCAGTGCCACACCTGTTACTAACTTAACTGCTTCTGATATCGCCCTTGGCTCTAACATGTTGAGGATGTTCACTTTTAGGAGGCCAAGATTCTAAGACTCCATGAATCTTTCTCAGACTGTATTATTCTAACATAATGAGTAAGGCTCGATGATTTTAAATTTGTGTTTTCCATCTAGAGTCTTAAATTTACATTGTTTGGGATTCGAAGGTGCCCCCGTGGTTCCAAGACAAGCCCATGTCCCTAAGGCGACTCCCTGGCTCTGTTTCTCGGAAAGCGCGCTTCCAGGGCTGTGAAGTGCCAAGGCTTCATGGTTCTGGATCTGTTAGATTCGAATATCCTGTGATTCTAAGGCTCTAGGTTTCTAAATTTTATTATTCTAGACAGGAAGGTTTAAAAGTGATCTCATAGGTCTAAGGCGATCCCGCAGCTCTAAGATGACCCGTGGGTCTAAGCCTGTGGGATTCCAAGATTCCTGGAGATCCTGAGGTAGCCCTGAATGGAGTGGGAGAACGCAGCAGGGGCACCGAGGTGCCCTCCCCGGGGGAAGGGCTGGGCTTACCTGTTGAGGCCGGTGGTGGCCCGGGTGCTGGTGCGCCAGCACTGGCGAAAGACGAGCTGATCTGTGTGCACAGAGCGTTGATGCTGTCACTGTCACTGGCACCAGGAGCCTCCATCTCAGGCACTGGGAAGTCAGGGAAAGGTAGAGGTCGGTGAACAGGCCCTCACACTGTTCCTGACCCTTTGCCCTCAGGTGGCACTCTTACAAGGCACGCGGGTTGGTGGGTCCATTCTGCAGTAACTAAGTGGCCACAGTCACAAAAATGATAACTCTGTGTGTATGTGAGAGTGGTACAAGTAGTGTGTGACACTGGTGTAGAGGAGAGGCTATTCCACGATGAGGCCACTGCTGGACCCACGAGCTAAATCAGGGCCAGGACAAGGCCTGCTTCCTGTAAATCCCTGCGAAGACTGATCGGCCCCTCTCCTTTGCCCAGACGTGCTCGTTCCTGGAACAGGTCATTGCCCAGACCTGAGCAAGCATGTGAGGTGTTTCCCCTCACCCGGGGCAGGTCATGCCCCAGAACCCCTGCCCGTCCTGCCCTGGCCTATATAAGCCCTTCATGCCTGTCACACGGCGCAGGGAATATCCATGTTGTCTTGCCGCAGCCCAAGCTGTGCCTCTTATATAAGTTCCCTTAATAAACTCTTGATGTAGTGATGGAGCTGTCAGCCCCTTTCTCTGGTCTCTCGGCCCTGGGAAATGTTCCAAACAATTGGGTGGTAGACAGTCACAGGGACCCCAAATCGGGGAGGACCTCAAGAAGGACCTGTCTGTAGCCATAAGCCAGAAGAAATATTTGAAGTGCTTAACAACATATTAACAACATATTAACAACATATTTCTGTCATAATACATTAATTTAAAAACTATGTTTAACCACCGATGTAGCAAGAGCATCGACCAGTCAGAATGGATGTCAGCCACGCTGGTATTCACTGGCCGGGGATCTTTTGTCCTGCTTTGGGGGGCAAAGTGGGGCCCAGTCCACCCACCTGGACTGGCCTATAACATATACTGTGAGGGTAGAGATGCACCTGTGCCGGGAAGACACCGAGCGGGTGTGGCAGCCTCACGGGCACCTGGGATGAAGAACAAAGGTACCACCGAGGACGCAATGAACAGCACAGGACTGCCAAGTGTGGTGTGTGACAAGTACGTGAGACATATCAGCAATGTCTGTCTCCAACAGAGTGCATGTGAGGCTCCAGTGAGCATGAGAAAAAAGCTGACTGCAGGAGTCAGCAGGTGTGATGTGGGGGTGCGCAGGTGGGAGGGCGCATGGTTTCCAGGTCAGTTATACGGTGACTGGGTGTTAGTTCACAGGAGTGCGCATCTTCTGGACGTGGCATCTGGGTGTGACTGAAATCCAGGTGTGTGGTGACCTGACCGTGGTTCCCAAGCATGAGCCAATCCACCTGTGTGATACACGAATGCATTTGCAAGCTTGCATGACTCCGTGTATGTGACTTCCAAGTTTGCATGGATCGGGTGTGTGGCTTATGAGTGTAAACCTGGGTGTGTGATTCCTGGGTCTGTGCTTTCCAAATGTGTGTAACTGCAACATCTGATGGTGTAGCTTCCAAGTGGGTATGATTTTGGTGTGCACATGACTAAGTGTGTGACTATGAAGTATGTGTGACACTTGCAGCAAACTGTGGTACACACTTGCAGCAAACTGTGGTATCTGTGAGTCAGTGAAATTTTTGTGTGGCGAGTCACATCCAAGCAAGTGAACAAATGGCTACAGGAGCAAGGCTTCCAAATAAAGCCTCGGGAGCCTGCCACCTCTCGGGGAGCCCTGGGGGGTGCGTTTGATGTCAGGTTGCAAAAGGACAGCAAAAAGGGGCCGCTACGGGACGCGGAGTGAACGTGCCTCATTCTCAACAAGCACTGGCACCTGCTCTGCAGTCGCCTTCGGGAGCAGCCCAGCCTCCGGGATACAGATCAACACCTCCCACACCAGCCCCCGCGGCCACGGCCGTGAGGGGAGATGTCTCAGCTTTGGCCTCGGGAGACAGGAGAGCTGGCCAGACCACATGACTTCACTGACAGCTGGGAGGAGAGGCAGCCCTCCTGCCTGTCTCCCTCATGCCGATGCGGAGCCACCCCTCCTCTCCCTGTCCCGTGGCAGACGTGGCGGGCGTTGGTAATCAAAGGTGATGCTTTTCCCCCCACTGCACCCTTTGCTCACCTCACCCCTCACCTGGCCAGACCTCATGGCTCTAATGGCCAAATGCTGGAAGACAGGACTGGTCCTTGTAACTCCATCGTCCCTCCAAGCAAAACAGGACACTTAAGAGACCGCCTCTCTCCTAGCACCGCCCGCGGCAGACATCGCTAAGCAGCACCGGTGGGTGCTGCCCTGGCCTGGTCCTTTGCCCACAGGTGACATCACAAATCCATCGCCGGGTTCCCTGACCCCGTGATTCCCGTGCTTGCTCGTGCCTTTCACCTCACGTTTCCTCTGGCCAAATTCTGGCAGCCTGTCCTTGGGTGAAACCTTAACACTCCTCTTGCTCTCTTTCTCCCCTGCCCACAGAAAACTCCCGTGGTGTGCCACCTGCTCCTTTTTTTTGCTCACGGCAGTCACCGTTAGGGGATCGTGACGTGAGCCATCACTGTGGTCTCCTTGTTGTAGACAGACACTGTTAATCCATCACGATCCTCGCTCCCTCCCAGCCTGAACTGCCCCCGGGGGGGCCGCAGGGCTCTCCTGGCGAGCACCGAAGGGAGCGTTAGCCCGCGGGGCCTCAGTCTCCTCCTGAAGAGAAACACAGCACGGGCGCAGCTGCCCGCTCCTCTTGCCCGTGGCTAATCCGCCACGTGTGCTACCTCTCTCCTTTCCCTAACCACAGCAGGCATTGCTAATTGATCGTGATTTGTGCCACCTTTCTTTTATCCTTCGTCCATAGCAGGCATTGCTAATCCATCACGATGTCTACTACCTCTCCACTGTCCCTTGCCAGTGACCGGCACTGCTGATGGATCACCATGTGCTCCACTGCGCCCCGCTTGGCGCACGGCACACAGAGCTAATCAGTTACGGTCCTCGCCACCTGCTCCCTGTCTCTTGTGCACGCAGCCAGTGATATCGATGCCAGCGTTCCCGTCCCTTGAGCCCAGGGCTCACCTGTGCTCTTCACCTGGAAGTCGGTGCGGCGCTGCAGTGTGGATGGCAGCTCATTCAGCCGTAGGCTCAGCTGCCGTTTGAAAGGTGAGTTCTTCTGGCTGAGCGCCGGGAACCCACGGAAGGAGCCCTGGCGAACCAACTGCTCCAGGGGGGCATGGCGACGGGGGATGGCAGCTGCAGGGGTGCCTGCAGCCACTGGGGTGCCTGCCTCACCCTTCTCACCAGGGGATGTGGTGGCGGGTGTCGGGGACACGTGCCCAGGCTGGGCAGGCCCGGGAGCTGCACTGGGGGCAGCTGCTGCCTCTGCTGGAGACATGGAGGAGACAGGTGGTTAGACAGTTCACCTTGGCACTCGAGGCCTCTCCCACCGAATCCCCTTGATCATCCGCCAAGGCTGCCTTCCTCGCCCAGGGAATCATGCCTCGGGACAGGCTGGTCAGGGCCTTAAATGTCCCTCACTCCCACCCAAGTCCAGACCACTTTCCCCAGGGCGCCCTTGAGGAAATGTTCCCCAACCTGACCGTCTGTGTCCCTTTAGCTTTCTGCCCACTGATATGTTTTCCTCTGCTGTTTCTCCTGTTTTTCCCTCCTGAGACCTTCTGTCTGCTTTTCTAATTTCATAGACACGCATTTGGTGCATGACCAATGTATCAGGCCTCGTTCCAACACTTTGCAGTTATTAACTCATTCAACCTTTACAACCACGCAACGAGGTCAATACTACCAGTATCCCCATTTTACAGATGTGGAAACTGAGCCCCAGCAATGGCAAATGACTTCTCCAAGCCTGTGCTAGCAAGAGGCAGGCTGGCTCTGGAGCTGGTGGTCTGAACAAACACCCTAACCTGTCTCTCCTTCTGGCTTGGTCTTTGCACATCACACCGTCTTCGTCGGTCATCCCGTCTGCTCTTCTCTGTCTCTCTACCTCCCACTACTCTTCCCACCGCAAGCACCTCCTTCCTTCCTCTGGTTGCTACCCACCCTTCTAGACCCAGCTGGGTACACTTCCGCTGGGGGGCTTTCGGGTCTCTCCAGCCCCTCAGCCTGGGCTCCCTCCACTCTGGGACTGTCCTCTGTCCTCTGAGGGACACTGGTCCTCCCGCTCAGCACAAGGTGTGCTCTTCAATGGCAGGGTCCCTCACCCTGCACAAACACCCGCCTACCCTCCAATCAGGGCCTCACCCAAGCTGCAAACTCAGGCCCAGGGAGGGCAGGGAAGTCACCCAGGGTTTCTTCTCCCATCTTCCAAACTGAGGCGGCGACGCTAGGCCTGACCCAGGGAACCTCCTCTACCCCCCACTCCCTCCCACTCCCTTCACAGTGTGACCTCAGGAAGCCCCCTCCAGTTTCCCAGCTATAAACCTAGGACAAACATCCCTCTGCTCCCCCTGACCCGGTGCCTCCTCAGAGGGTCGGTTGGGGTATCGAACGTTCCATGCCTTGTAATCGGACAAAGGCTCGACAGACAACTGTGCGGGGCTCGGGGCTCGTGCGGCTCTACCCCCAAACAGGAAGGGGTTCTTTGCACGAGTGCAGCGCCTCAAGGCCGCGACCCTGCTCCACCAAGGGTCACGCGCAGTGGGGTGCGTTGGGCAGAACATAACACACTCTGTAAACCCTCGTTTTGCTGTGCAGGCTGTGAAGGGCTCTCTACAGTGCAAGGTGCCCGGAAACCCTAATATCCTCTGGAAACAGCAAAACCCTTTGCCGCCTCTAAAGCATATGACAACAGTCTTTGAAAATTCTAATCTCTTATATTAACAGTAAAGAAGTGTCTGTAAACTGTGAAGGACCATGTATGTACTCAGTGTGTTCTTTGTAAACAATAAAACACCAGAAGACCAGGCCCTTTGCTAACCTCACTTTGTAATCTGCTTTGCCAAGGATAAAATCCTTTGCAGATTCTGATAATGTAAACAGTAAGCCCTGGCTGGGGTGACTCAGTGGATTGAGCGCCGGCCTGCGAAACGAACGGTCGCCAGTTAGATTACCAGTCAGGGCACATGCCTGGGTTCCGGGCCAGGTCCCCAGTAGGGGGTGCACGAGAGGCAACCACACATTGCTGTTTCTCTCCCTCTTTCTCCGTCCCTTCCCCTGTCTAAAAATAAAATAAATAAAATCTTAAAAAAACCCAAAACATTAAAATACTTTGTAAGTTGTGATGAACTGTAAATCTATAAAGAGGTTCATAAATGGTCATGTTGTTTACACATAAAAACATTCTTTGTAAACTCTGATAGTCTAGTGAGTGATAAAAATTTCTGTTAACTTTTTAGTTACAAGTATCTTAAACTTCCAGAAAAGAGGTAATAATGCAACAATGAGCGCGCAGGCTCTCTTAACTTGCAGTGCCCGGCGTTAACATGTTACCTACCATACTTGCTCTCTCCCTCCTTCCATAACTTTTCTTCTCTCATTTAAGACTAACTTGCAGTCAGCTTAACCAAAAACCTTCAGCATGCACCTCCTGAGAACAAGGACAGTCTCCCACACAACTACAGTGTAATTTCTCACTTGAGGAGTTTACCACGAGTACAATACTAGTAGCCAATCTACAGTCCGTAGTCCAGTTTCCCCGACTGTCCCAATTATGTCTTTTATATTCATATATATGTACACACACACAATCCAGCATCCAATTCAGGACCACACGCCACATTCATTAATATCTGTCAAATATCTTCAGTCTCCTTTAATCTGGAACAGTTCCCAGTGGTAAATTCTTTGTAAATTTCAAGCAGTGTTTTCCAAAAATTTAAAAACTAGAATCTGCAGAAAAGAAAAACTAAATTACATTGTGATTTAGCACGTGATACACTTACGTTTAAAGGACCAATTTTTAGAACTTACATGGGTATTTGCCATTTATCTAGAATGTCAGAGTTTATCATATATTTTTCAGACTTTTTTGATGGCAACCCAGAGTAAAAATACCTTTTACATGGCAACCCATTCCACATGCACACATACAAATATACACACATGCAAATATATACCATATTTTGTCATGTATACTGTGCACCCACGTTTTTGGCCCAAACTTTCAGGAAAAAAAAGCCTTTCGTTTTAATTTTTTAATTCAATTTTTAATTTATTTATATTTAAAAACAAAACTGAGTACCGTATTCCAGGATATTGTTTTGCATACAGATATCGTTATTACTTTCTAGAGTTACACTTCTAACGCATAAGCATAAGTAAAAGAATTAAAAACATTTATATAGACACATGACTAGTGCTAGCCGTGTATAATGCGCATCCTTCCTTATTTTTCCCTCAAAAATTTGGCAAAGAGGTGTGCATTACACATGGCAAAATACAGGGTATATGAAATAAAAGTGTCTTTAAACTATACTTACCCTTACTACTTTCAATTACTCTGGTGTTTTCTGTCTCCTTTTTTTTCTACGCAGTTTGAAGGGCCCGGGGCCTCCCTGAGCTGGCAGGTGGTAAAGCGCTTGGCGAGCTCTGCCAGGATTTGCAGCCCACAGAACACCGCCCAAAGAACTCCCTTCAACTAAAGCGAGCTTTATGAACTGTAACCAAAGACCGTGGTTGGCGCTCTGCTTTCTAAACGGTACAGTCTCTGTGCCTCTAAGGCTTTCCCTGTAAAGCGGCCCCCGGGCCCTGCCCGGGCCCACTCTGTGCCCAGCTCTGCCCTCTGGGCAGCACCCACCTTTCTTTTTGTCCGGGGCTTCTCGCTCAGCGGGCCGCCCACCCCCGGACAGGCGGAAGGAGCCCTCCCGGGCGAAGCTGGTGCGGCTGGCGTCGAAGGTGGCCGTGACCCCGCATTCCTTCTCCCGCCTCTGCTTCCGCTCCAGGCAGGCGGCAAAAGCACAGCCCACGGCGTGGCTCAGCCTCTCGCCCTGTGGGAGGAGGTTGGGGCGGGGGTGAGAGACGCTGACTTGTGCAGACTGGACAGCACGGGCCCTGGGTTCCAGCAGCGAGGTACTGGGTAACCCGGACGGCCCCTCTACCTCTCTGGGCCTCAGTGAATACCTGTACCTGGGGGAATACAAATGACAGCCCTGAGTGAAAAAAGCCAGAAACGAGAGTTCAATAATATGGAGATGCCTCAAAAAATTAAAAATAGAGTTGCCATACGACCCAGTAATTGCCGCTTCTGGTGATTAAGCTGAAGGAAGCAAAAACACTAATTCGAAAAGATATATGCACCCCTATGTTCACTGCCGCATTGCTGACAATAGCCAAAATGAGGAAGTACCCTGGGCGTCCACCGCTAGATGGCGGGGCAAAGAAGGCGCGGTGCGTAGAAACAATGGAATATCACTCAGCCATAAAAAAGAATGAAATCCTGCCATTTGCAACAGCATGGATGAACCTACGGGGAATTATGTTAAGTGAAATAAGTTGGTCAGAGAAAGAAAAAAACAATTTCACTTATACATAGTATCTAAAGAACAAAATAAACGAACGAACGAACGAAAACAAAACAAAACAGAAACAAACCCAAAGATTCAGAGAACAAGCTGGTTTTGCCAAAGGGAAGGGGGATGGGAAGATGGGAATAAAAAAAAAAAGAAAGAAAAAGAGTACAATACTGTAAGTCTCGGCTTGTATTAAGTTCTAAAATAGGCAAAACTAATCTACTGTGAAAAAAATCAGAATAGTGGCTATTTCCTCAGGGATAGGGAGGGGACAGACCGGGTGGGTGGTGGTCGCGGTTTAGAGCTTGGCAGGGGCTGGGGTTCTAAAGGTGTTTGCAGTTGTCAAAACTCAGCAAAATATATTTAAGGTTTGTGGACAGCATGCGGTTTTCTTCAAAAATAAAAAGAGCTGGTGGGCCGCTCCGGCCCCTCCACTGGTCCGGTCTCCCTCGAGGTCTGGCTGTGCTCAGCCCGGCTCCACGGGGACAACCACGAGGACAATCTGATCCCAAGAGCAATGGCCAGGTCAAGGAGTTCCATCCAGCCTCCAGGGTTGACCATCCAAGGTTAATGACCTGAACTGACCAAGGCCTACCTGGGAAGAAGTAAAAGAACAGCTAGAAAAAGAAAAGTTCCAACGCATTGGCTGAATTTGAAGGGAAAAAAAAAAAAGAATGAGAACTGGAAGAAAGACCTAGAAAAATACAGGGCAAAATTATTAAGTGGAAGTGGGAGCTCATCCCAAAAACAAACAGCGAAAGGAAAAAGGAAAGAGGAGAGAAATCTGGTAGGTATTTACCTTCTTCAAGCTCTATTCTTCCAGCAGTTCTTCAGATTCTGAAGATGTGGATAAGAAACAAAGAAACATGAAAAGAAGAAGCCATTCACATAAATCTTCAGAAAGCTCCACGTCGGAGCCTGAATCAGACAGTAAGGAGCGTTTTTAAAAGGAAGAGGAACTGAAGGGCACAGCTGCCGCAGGCCGGGGCTGCCGCTGTGGGAGACAGTGTGGGGTGTCCTCAGAAAGCTAAAGACGGGCTGCCTTTTGATCCGGCGATCCCACTGCTGGGATTATGCCCTAAGAATCCGAAATCGCCAATTGAAAAGAACCTATGTGCCCCGGTGTTCATAGCGGCGTTATTTACAATAGCCAAGTGCTGGAAACAGCCTGAGTGCTCATCAGTTAATGAGCGGATCAAAAAAAGTGGTATGTTTACACAGTGGAATACTACGCAGCAGAAAGGAAGAAGGAACTACTACCCCTTGCGACAGCATGGATGGAACTGGAGAGCGTTATGCAAAGTGAAATAAGCTGGGCAGCGAAAGACAAATATCACATGATCTCACCCATAAGTGGAACATAGTCAACAAAACAAACACATGAGTAAAACAGAACTGGAGCTATGGAAATAAAGAACAAACTGACAGTGACCAGAGGAGAGGGATGCAGGGTAACAATGGAAAGAAGGGGAAGGGGCAAGTCGAGGAACATGGACAGGGGACTCATGGGCACGGACAATAGGGAGGGGACTGACTGTGGGAAGGGGGGGCAGGGGAGAGCAATGGAGGAAATAGGCGGGACCACTGTAACTGAAAAATAAAAGAAAAAAGATGCAACCGAGAGAGAAAAGGACATCAAAGGACTTGGCAAATAGAGAAACGACGTATCCTGATCAGAATCAGATAATACTGAGGAAGTAAGTAAAAAAAAGAAGCAGTGAAGAACAAGAAAAAGCAAGAGAAAAAAAAAAGAGAAAAAAGAAGCCTAAGAAACATGGTAAGGAAAAGAAGGCTGCTACTTCGAGTCCTGACTCACTGTTACATTAAGAAAAATCAGGATTCCCTTACAGAGAAAGTGCAATGGCTGAGAAAATGTCAGTTGTGACGATTATAACATATTTACTAAAATGCATAAATTTTGTTGTTTTGGTCCAGTCCCTGGACTGTTCAGTAGACACTCAGATGCTGCTGTGTGAAAGGGCCGTGATATTTGGCAGCTGCTTGAACATCTATCTTTTTCTCTTCTATTGCCTGATAATCCTGGGAGCTAATATACTGCAGTCATACCTAGTGGTTGATATTTGGGAATAAAGTTAATAGTTTTGACTAGAAGTATCTAATGATAAATCAACAGAAATTGAGCCTGGAAACATCATTGAGATGTAAACAGAAATGACCAGATGACTCTAGTTAACATTTTTGAAGTGGGGATTACACAGATACTTGAAAATCCTTCCTCTGTAGTTAAGTGCACTTTAAGTTTCCCCCCTACTATACCTTTATGTATCTGGGGAAGAAGGTTTTAGGGTCGCGGTGGTTTGCCATCCCTTTAGCTAGCCGAACGCTGCGTCTTTTATCCTCACACGCCCTGATTTTGCGGACACGGTAGCCTTGCTTCACAGGGAGCTCGGCGCTGAGAACGGTTCTGGTGCTTTGCCGAGCTCACTGGCATCCTTGGACTCTGCCGTAGGCCGCTCTGAGTGAACCAGAGAGACAGCCTTCTGCAGCACGAGAGAGCCCCGGGGGCCTGGGATTTACCGCGAGCCTAATCCTACAGAACGGTTTTTAGCATTAGAATGTGTTATAACAGTTCAGTTAATTTTGACTACACTTTGGCTTTGGGTTGGAGTCATTCAAACAGACACTGGTACTTTTTCAACTTGACAGCTAAAGATGCTTTGTACTATAAAGCCTTAACCAGTCAGGAAAATGTTATATAGCCAATAATAGTTATATTTTATATAAAAATTTTTAGGCTGTGATGTTTAGCTTTTATTAACTTTTAATTTTTGCTATCTTTAATGCCTTACTCCATTTAATGGTATTCTTGCCCAGATATTCAGCATGTGAAAAGCAGGTTTTAGGCGGTTTGGTTTTTTGTTTGTTTTTGGTTTTGGTTTGTTGTTTTTTTTTTGGTAATAGCTTCATATTGAAGCACAAGCTGAGCGGCAGGCCTGACGTGCTGTGTCTTGTTACATCTTTGTATATTCATTACCGAGCTATGGCATACTAACAAGTGAAAATTACATTGTTGCTCTTTCTGTATCATTTTACTAAGATTTTGTTCCTCATATCTCCTGCCGAACTTATTACTGGTAATGCTACAAGGAACTGAAATCATTTCACTTCACATTTTTCTATAATCAGGTAACATGAAGTATAAAATTTGACTTATAATTTTGCCTGTTACAGAGGGTGTGCTGAGCACAGTGGTCTGTGCACAAAACAATCTGGCATGACGAGAGGCTGAATAAATAGCTATTTTATTTTTAAAAAGAGCTGGAAAAATATGAATTCAACTTAATGGTATGCATGCTGAAGTGTTTGGAAAAGGATTCTGGTATCTGCAACTCTGAAATGCATCAAAAATGAAATGGACAGGTAAGTAACAGAGTGAGCACAGGCAAATGCCAATGGCAGGAACTGGGTTGTACATGTACAGGTGACTGGTTACTGTACAAGCCTTTTGACTTCACTGTTTGAAAACTTTCCTGTCTGTTTGAAAACCATTTTCTAATAAAAACATTGGGAGTAAAAAAACAACAGCCTCTATTTCCTGAGCGCCCTACTTAAGAGGCGCCAAGGCCAGACAGCCTGGACTGATGCTGGCTTTCCACTTTCCGGCTGTGTGTTCTCAATAAAATCACTTTACCTCTCAGTGCCTGAGCCTCCTCATGTGCAAAATGAGGTGCTCCCTAACAGCACCCACTTCACAGAGTTATGGTGAGAATTAGGTGAACTAACATGCAAGGCGCACAGCACAGAGAAACGCCATAATATGTGCCCGTGTAAATGCATCCGGCCCAGCCTGAGCCCTGACTTGCACCTTTTACGAAATTCTTACAACAATGCCAGGAGGTGCACACTCTTATGAACCCATTTTACAGATGAAGAAACTGAGGCTCAGTTAATACACCCATCATAATGAGTGGCGGAATTGGAATTCTCCCAAGATCTGTCGGACTTCTATTTCCTAACCAAGATGCTCAGCCACCTCTTCAAGTTAAACTTGGGGACAAAAATCCTCAACAAAACACTAGCAAACTGAAGCCAGGAGAATATTAAAGAGATTATGCACCGTGATCGAGTGAAATTTATCCAAGGAATAAAAGGCTGGTTCAACACATGAAAATCAATCAGTGTAATACACATTGACAGAATGAGGAAAACAACCCCCATCATCTTGACTAATGCAGAAAAAGCATTTGACAAAACTCAATACCCTTTCATGATAAAAAACACTCAACAAACTTGGAATAGAGGGAAACTTCCTCAACCCAACAAAGGACATTTATGAAAAAGTCATAGCTAACATTATACTCAATGGTAAAGTACTGAAAGTTTTCCGTTAAGATCAGGAACAAGACAAGGATGCCCATTTTCATCACTCCTGTTCAACACTATACTGGAAGTTCTAGCCAGAGTAATTAGACAAGAAAAAGAAATAAAAGGCATCCAAATTGGAAAGGGAGAAGTAAAATCATCTCTATTTGGAGATGATGTGGTCTTGCATGTAGAAAGTCCTACAGAATCCACAAATTATTACTGTTAATAAATGAATTCAGCAAAGGTGCAGGATACAAGATCAACAAAAGTCAGTCATGTGTAAATACACTGGCAGTGAACAATCCAAAAATGAAATTAAGACAATAATTTCCTTTGTAATAGTATCTAAAAGAACAAAATGGTTAGGAATAAATATAACCAAGTAAATGAAAGACATAAATACTGAGAACTACACAACATTACTGAAAGAAGCACTGGCTGGTGTGGCTCAGTGGGTTGGCCATCATCCCACAAACCGGTCACCCGCTTGATTCCCAGTCAGGGTACATGCCTGGGTTGTGGGCCAGGTCCCGGGTTGGGGGCATGTGAGAGGCAACTGATCGATGTTTCTCTCACACATTAATCTTTCTCTCCCTCCCTCCCTCTCTATAATAAATAAATAAAATCTTTTATTTAATTACTGAAAGAAATTAAAGAAGACCTAAATAAAAGGAACATCTTATGTTTATGGGTTGGAAGACTTCATCTTGTTAAGATGGCAATATTTCGCACAGTGATCTAGAGATTTAATGCAACCCCTACCAAAATCCCAATGGGTTCTTACAGAAATGAAAAGGTCAGTCCTAAAATTTATATGGAATTGCAGGCGACCAGAATAGCCAAAACAATTTTGAGAAGGAACAAAATAGAGCTTACACTTTTCAATTTCAAAACTTACTCCAAAGCTACAGTAATAAAAGAAGCGTGATACTGGCATAAGGATAGACATATAGACCAATGACAAAGAACTGAGTGCCTGGATATATACCCACACATCTACAGTCAATTGATTTTCTTGGAAGTATCGGGGCCAAGACTCTTCAATGGAGAAAAGATAGTCTCTTCAACAAATTGTGCTAGGACTACGGATACACACATGGAAAAAGAAATGAAGATGGACCTCCACCTCACACCATGTACAAAAATTAACTCAAAATGGATCAAAGACCTAAATGTAAGAGCTAAAACTATAAAACTCTTAAAATAAAACATAGGATTTTATAAATAAAACATTGAACTTCATCAAAATTTAAAATGTTTCTTCACTAAAGGACACTATCAAGAAACTTAACCCTGACTGGTGTGGTTCAGTTGGTTGGGCATTATCCCACAAAGCAAAAGGTTGCCAGTTCAATTCCAGGTCAGGGCACACGCCTGGGTTGTGGGCCAGGTCTCCAGTCGGGGGTGTGTGAGAGGCAACCGATGGATGTTTCTCTAGCCCATTGATGTTTCTCTCCCTCTCTCTCTCCCTCTTTTCCCTTATCTCTAAAAAAATGAATAAATATATAAAATCTAAAAAACATTAAAAAATAGGTAAAGCTCTGGGTGGCGTGGCTCAGTTGATTGAGCGTCATCCTGCAAAATGAAGGGTCACCTGCTCGATTCCCTGTTAGGGCACATGAAGTGGTGGCAGGGCCGGTTCCCGGTAGGGGGCGTGTGAGGGGCAGCCACACATTGATGTTTCCCTCCCTCTCTTTCTCCCTCCCTTTCCCTCTCTATAAAAATAAATAAATAAAACCTTTCAAAAATGTTTTTAAAAGATGTTTTTAAAAAAATAATTTGAAAGACATTTCTCCAAAGAATATAAACAAATGTCCAATAAACACATGAAACGATACTTAATATCATTAGGCATTGTGGAAATGCAAATCAAAACCTCAATGAGATAAACTACTTCATTCCCACTAGGATGGCTCTAATTTTTTCTTTTTTAGGATTTTATTTACTTATTTTTAGTGAGAGGGGAAGGGAGAGAGAAAGAGTGGGAGAGAAACATGGATGTGCCAGAGAAACATCGATTGGTTGCCTCTCACACGCCCCCAGCTGCGGTCCTGGCCCACAACCCAGGCATGTGCCCTGAATGAGAATCGAATGGGTGACATCTCAGTTCACTGGCCGGCACTCAAACCACTGAGGCATATCAGCCAGGGCAGGATGGCCTTAATTTTTAAAAAATGAAAAAGAGTGTCAGTGAGGATGTGGAGAAGCTGGAATCCTGCACATCGCTAGCAGCAATGTAAAGCAGCGCGGCCGCCGTGGGAAACAATGTGGTGACTCCTCAAAACGTTTGCGGTAGATGGACTCTGTGACCCAGCAATTCCGTGCCCAGGTACATACCCGCCAAATTAAAAAGGTACTCAAACAAATACTTGCACGTGAATGTCTCTAGCAGCACTATTTACATAGCCAAAAGGTGGAAACAACCCAAAAGTTCATCAATGGATGAAAAGATAAACAAAATGTGGTCTTTCCTTACAATGGAATAGTATCCGACCATAAAAAAGAACCAAGTGCAACGACATGGATGTACCTCGAGAACATAATGCTAAGTCGAAGCAGTGAGACACAAAAGACCATATACTGTATGATTCAATTTGTATGAAATGTCTAGAATAAGTAAATCCATAAAGACAGAAAACAGATTAGGGGTTGCCAGAGGCTTAGAGTGTGTGAGTTGGGGTTACGGGCAGTGACTGCTTACTGGCTATGAGGGTCTCTTTCAGGAGCGTTGAAAATGCTTGGGGATAGAGAAGACGGTGAAACAACATTGTGAACGTGCTAAGTGCCACTGAGTTGTGCTCTTTAAAATGATTCATTTAATGTAAATTTCACCTAAAAAAAACCCAGTTAAACTTGGGGAATCCTGGGACTCCCCCTGCTTAATGTCTATAACCCGAAGCTCAGAGGCCAGAAGGAATTCAGCCCTGGCTGGTGTGTGGCTCAGTGGCTTGAGCACCAGCCTGCGAATCCAAGGGTCACCAGTTCGATTCCCAGTTGGGCACTCGAGGCCACGTCCCCAGTTGGGGGTGTGCAAGTGGCAACAGATCAATGTATCTCTCGCACATCATTAATGTTTCTCTCCCTCTCTCCCTTCCTTTCTCTCTAAAAATAAGTAAATAAAATCTTTAAAAAAAAAAAAAAGAAGCAGCAGCAGCAGGAAGGAATTCAGCGGAGGTCGCCATCTTTACCCAGAGGAGATGGCCTGACCTTTCCTTGCTTTCTCGTCCCCAACCCCTTTTCAAATGATAGCAACTGCTATTTACTAGCCACGCACTATGAGACCCTGTTTAGAACTTTCCGGGTGTGACAATAGTGGATGCTTCCCCAGACGCTGCTGTGATCCCCATTTTGTAGATGAGAAAACTGCATCCGAGAGATGAGGAACTGTGCCCAGGGTCCAACAGCCAGGTGGTTTGACACCAAATCCACACTAACCATGTGACAGTGTATTTCCAACTATTTCAGAACAGTTGCAGCTCCCTGCTCCCCCCGTCGGACAGACAGCCGTGCCTTCCTGCGCAGCGCCAGCCACAACCCGGAGACGGCGAAGGTTGAACGGATTTGGCCATACTGGGCACCTGGTCACCGGGGCTGCTTTTACCTCTGGCAAAGTGGATGTTGTCGCCATCAGTGACCCCTTCGTTGACCTCAACTATATGGTCTACATGTTCCAGTACGATTTCACTCATGGCAAGCTCGAAGGTACAGTCAAGGCTGAGAACAGGAAGCTTGTTGTCAATAGAAAATCCATTTCCATCTCCCAGGAGTGAAATCCTGCCAACATCAAATGGGGCGGTGCTGGTGCTAAGGATGCTGTGGAGTCCACGGGCGTCTTCACTGCCACAGAAAAGGTGGGGCTCACTGGAAGGATGCAGCCAAGAGGTTCCTGCCCCTTCTGCGGATGCCCACATTTCTGATGGGTATGAACCGTGACAAGTGTGACAACACCCTCAAGACTGTCAGCAATGCCTCCTGCACCACCAACTGCATGGCCCCCCAGCCCACGTCATCCATGACAATGTTAGCATCGTGGAAGGACTCATGGCCACAGTCCATGCCGTCACTGCCACCCAGAAGACTGTGGATGACCCCCATGGGAAGCTGTGGCGTGATGGCCAAGAGGCTGCCCAGAACACCATCCGCGCTTCTACTGGCGTTGCCAAGGCTGTGGGTGAGGTCATCCCTGAGATGAATGGGAAGCTCACTGGCAGGGCCTTCTGCGTCCCCACCCCCAATGTGCCTGTTGTGGATCTGACCTGCCGCCTGGGGAAAGCTGCCAAACACGATGACATCAAGATAGTGAAGCAGGCATCAGAGGGCTCCCTCAAGGGCATCCTGTGGTATACTGAGGACCAGGGTGTCACTGTTACAGTCGCAGGAGACTCCTCCACCTTCGACGCCAGGGCTGGCATTGACCTCAATGAACACTCTGTCAGGCTCATTTCCTGCTATGACAATGAATTTGTCTACAGTAACAGGGCGGTGAACCTTAAGGTCCATATGGCCTCAAGGAGTAAGAGCCCCCTGGACCACCAATCCCAGTGAGAGGAAGAGAGGCTCTGAGCTGCTGGGGAGCCCTTGCCCCAAACTGATGCCCCAACACACTGAGAATCTCCTAACTTCCAGTTTCCACCCCAGGCCCCATGAAGAAGGGGAGGTCATGCACCATCAATAAAGTTCTTTACACCCAGCCGGGAAAAACAAACAAACAAACAAACAAACAAACAAACAACCCCAAGCTCCCCAAAAACAAATTTCTGGTCCCACATGCTCTTCCAGAACCTTGTCACTCCCCCATCAGAACTAGGGTCTATGTTCTTTTCCTTCGTCTGGGAAGACCTCTGTGATTGTCTGGACAAACAGAATACCACACGAGCAATGCTGTGGTTTCCCGGGCCAAGTCCAAAGAGGCAACACAGCTTCCTCCTGGCTAGGACCGGTGCTAAAGCAATCTCAGTCTCTCCCCCTGACTCTCCTTCCCTCCGCCCCTCCCTGTTTTGGAGCCCTGTGCCATCATGTAGGAAATCCAGCTTTCCTCAAGCTTCCACGCTGTAGAGACCCCGTGGAGAGGTCCTGAGACCACACAAAGAGAGAGAGGTCTGGCCTGTCTCCCAGTGCGACAGCTCCACACACCATCTGATTGCAACGGCGCGGGAGGCCCTGGAGCCAGACGCACTCAGCAGAGCCCTTCCCAGATTCCTGACCTACAGAAACGTGAGAGACAAGAAGCGACTGAAATTTTAAGCCACTAAATTTTGGAAAAATCTGTTATGCATAACAGATAACTGAGACAAGTACTATGCTATTCTCCAGAAATGGCAGTTGCTACGGTCTCTGCATTTCAAATATCTACACACTAGCCCTTGGCAGGCACCAATTTGTACTGACTGACTAATACTGACACCACCGGTTTCAGGTCTGAAATTGTGTGTATGAGTGAAGTTGAGGGTATTGGCTCATTTGGGGGCTCAAAGGTCTTGGCAGTGGGGATTTCTGAAATATGAGGGAATCCTTGAGTGGGGACTATTAAGGCCTGCAAGGTACAGGTGTTGTTTCAGTTGCCCATTATCCCTCTGCTTTCGTTAACAGTAGCACAAATTCCCTCTGGGAAACTCCCTTTCAATACTGGATAAGTCAATCAAGGTGCTCCACCCTCCCCTGGCCAAGTGGAAGCCAGTGACCCAACCCAGGCCAGTCCCAGGCTCTCTCACCATAAACTGAATCCAAAGCATTGAGAGGTGGATTCATCTCACATGGGGCCCTCAAGGCACTGTCCCCTGGTGCAGTGTCCCCAGGCTGCCCTGCTCTCTGCCCTTTCTGATGCTTAATGCTGAGACTGACTTTTGATTTTTTTTTTTATTCCTCACTCAATGATATATGTACTGATTTTAGAGAGAGAGGAAGGGATAGAGTGAGAGAGAAACTTCAGTGTGAAAGAGAAACGTGGATCGGTTGCCTCCCATACCCACCTTGACCAGGGATTGAGCCTGCAACCTTGATGTGTACCCTGACTGGGGATCGAACCTGTAGCCTTTTGGTGCATGGGACAACGCTCCAACTGAGCCTCCCAGCCAGGGCTGCCCTTTGATTTTGTAAGATTTCTTATATCCTTTCCTGAAATTTTAAAAACAGATTTCACTTATTTATTTTTAGAGAGAGGGGAGGGGAGGGAGAAAGAGAGGGAGACAACCAATGATGTCAGAGACACCAATCAGTTGCCTCTCCTACACACCCCAACTGGGAACTGAACACCCAACCCAGGCATGTGCCCTGACCAGGAATTGAACCAGCCACCTTTTGCTTCACAGGATGATGCCCAACCAACTAAGCTACACTGGTCAGGGCCATGCATTTAATTTAATTTTTTTTTTAATTTTCACCCAAGGACATTTTTTTTCATTGCTTTTAGAGAAGAAGAAAGAGAGAGAGAAACATCGATGTGAGAGAGCATTGATTAGTTGCCTCCTGAATGCATCCAGGTCAGGGGTTACACCCCCCCGGACCAGGGATCGAACCCACAAGCCAGATATGTTCGCTGATCAGGAATCAAACCCACAAGCCTTTGATTATGGGAAGATGCTCCAACCAACTGCACCTCTCGACCAGGGCTGTGAATTTTATTTTAGATTTAAGTTAGTCAGGTTAGTTTCTATTGCCAGCAACCAAAGAACTGGCTAATACAGGGGGTTGAGACTGCAGCGTCCTACGAAGTTTGGCTAGGGGCTGAATTCAGGGTCCAGGGACTGGGGAAGAATAAAGACTGTTTTTCCACTGTATTTTGCATGTAGAGATGTCCATATGTCTCGGTTCTGACCAAAGGGGTGCAGTTAGAAATGATACACAGCTTCTCACCCAGGCTGGTGTAGCTCAGGGGATTGAGCACCGGCCTGGGAACCAAAGGGTCGCAAGTTCGATTCCCCAGTCAGGGCACATGCCTGGGTTGCAGGCCAGGTCCCCAGTAGGGGGTATGCGAGAGGCAACCACACATTGATGTTTCTCTCCCTCTTTCTCCGTCCCTTCCCCTCTGTCTAAAAATAAAATAAATAAAATCTTAATAAAGAAAAAAAGACTCCTTTCCTTAAAAAAAAAAGGAAATGATACACAGCTCCCAAAAAGGAAAGGACGTGCCCCTCTCCATCCTGTGGTTGGAACGAAGACGTGAAGGCTGGAGCACGTGCATCCACCTCGGATCAGTGAGTGGAGCCATGCTTCAGCATAGCAACAGGGGAAAAGAAGCCAAGGCCGCTGACGCGTGGAGGGAGCCACGGCCGTGCTGCACCGCCTGCCTCTGGGTGCCTTCCACACACGGCAGAGGCAGACTCTATTTCACTGAAACACTGGTATCTGGGGGTTTTCTGTCACAAGCCTCAGAATCCTAACTGTGAGAGTTGTTCTGAAAAGACAGCCCTTTTGTTGCTTTCGTCTGATTCTCGGAGGGGACCTTGACCTCCCAAAATATGAAGAAACACAGGCGAAATGAATCAAGGTTGAAGGAAGAGTGGGGGGAGGGGTATTGTTCGAAAAGGGTCCGAAGGAACTTGCTGGGGGTAGGAAACCCCACCACTTGGCCGGGGTGGGGTTTATCCATAAGAAAAAATTCATGGAGCTGGACATAGAATGCACATACATACACTGAATGTACATTATCCTCAATTATAAAACTTAGAAGAACATGAAGAACCACTGATAAGAAGGATGATAACCAGTGTTTTCCTGAGTGCTTCCTATGTGCCAGGCATTATTCTAAATCCTGTGTATTAACCCACTCAAGTCCACAATAATTCTCTAGGTTAGGAGCTCTGAGTACAGTCCCTTTTCTGGATGAGGACACCAGGCCTGGAGAGGAGAGGTGAGTGGCTTGCCTGAATTTACTGAGCAAGCCGGGGATGGGGCTGGACTGCCAGGGAATGGGAGAGAAGTCAGCAGGCTCTGGGCTCTGGTGATACTCACAGAGTCCTTGAGTGCCAGGAAACAGTGACAAATCCAGCGGCGGGTGGTCCCGTCACGGCAGATATAAGAGAAAGCCTTGTCCAGGTTGCGGTCAGGAGCACAAAAGGAGACTTTTTCGATAGTCTGGTCTACCAGCAGGTCCTGGGGGCAGTCAGGGAGACCAGGAGAGAAATGTGAACTTTCGTGTATTCATTCAACATCCCTTAATGTCCGCGCCATATCCCACCCTGACTGGGGGAGGCATCCCGCAGTCGCCGCGGATCCTGCTGGCACGGGACTCCCAATTAAGCGCAGAATCAGACTCATCCCCAGGAGAGAACCCGGAGTCACAGCGAGGCTGTAATGAGGGAGGCATAGGCAGACAGGTCAGGGATGGGATAGGGAAGGCACAGGGGCTTGCAGGAGCCAAGAGGAGGTGCCTGACCCAACCTGGGTAGGGGAGGGGAGTCAGGCAAAGCTTCCCAGAGGCAAAAGGCAGGGAACAGTAATTTAGGCTGAGGGAACTGCCTGTGCAAAGGTGTCGATACTGTTCGGTCATTAACCCAACTGCAATCATGTGTTAGCTACCTCCTCTGGTAGTCTCTGGGCTGGAGGAGGGAATTCAAAAGTGAGCAAACAGACGCCCAGACCCTGGCCCCATGACATCCTGTCTGGTTGGGTAGACCGACAACACACACGTGACAGCTCACATTTGTTGATCTGAATACTGACGCTGTACCAGGTGATAAAAGACTAACAGCAGCTTCAAGCAAATAGCCAGTCGGGAGTGTCTACGGGAAGGGCTAGGGCTTAGGAAGTCCTCACACTGTGCGTATTGCAAGAACCCTACCTGCAAGAACCCTACAGGAAGAACTCTATGTTTATAATAAAGCTCTATGATTCTAAACTCCTCTCCCCTTAACTTCCTTTTCCTTCTATAAATATTCCTCCATCTTGGCCCACAGGCCAGAGTGTTCACGAGGCTGGCCGTGTCTGCTTGTGTTAGGTTGCAACTCTTTCCCGAATAAATCCTTCTTGGTGAGGAAACACCTAGTTGTGTGGTATACTTTCTCAGGTAATGGTGGAGTCTTTTATTATCCCCATTTTACAGATGTTTACGCAACTGAGGAACAGAAGGGTTGCGTCTCTTACCCAGGATCACCCAGCCGGTAAGTGGGTGAGCTGGTGGGATTGGAGCTGAGGCAGCTGCTCCAGTCTGCTCTCACCCACCATCTATGTCAGCTCACAGATAACCACGGGATTCAATCCTGAAGCGTGACTGTGACATGCGCCAAGATGTTACAGAAGTGCATGGTGTAACCTAGAAGGTCCCTGAGGGAGGGACATCCTAGAGGCAAGTAGGAAAGCATCCTCCGCCCCACTCGAGCAGGGTGAGGAAAGGGGTCCTCTGGTGCCCTCTTCCACCCCCACAGGCCTCCTACCTTGGTCTTGTCATCCACCACTCGGAGCCCATCAGCTGACACCCACAGGACTGACTTCACGGACTTCCGGCCCATCTGGCGGGGAGGTGAGGATGGGGGCGTGATCAGGGCTGCCTCTTCCGGCCTGACCTTGACCCTCCCTGCGCCAGCCCCTCACTCACCGCCTTCAGCTTCTTCACGGCATCCTCACACACGTGCATCCCCCTGGACTCCTCCACTTCCACGTGGCCCAGGTACTTGGGAGGGAAGAAAAACAGGGAGACATGAAATAGGCACAGTGATCAATAATTCCCAGAGTCCCCCGAGCAGCTGCGATGCGTCACACAATGTCCCGAGCACATCGCATGTGCTCAGCACTCATTTACTCTGCACCTCAACTCTACAAGGCAGGCCCGCCATGCCTGTCCCAGATATACAGATGAGAAACTGAAGGACGGCATGCAGCAGTGATTCCCATCCTGCCTCCAGCCCTGGCCCTTAACCTGTCACTGACGTCCTTCTGAGCGCCAGCATCTGCATCTCTGCACCTGAGGACTGGCCTCAGCAAGGACACCCCAGCTCTCTCCCCCGTGGATGGGCGGCTCTGTTTCCCAAAGTCCCCAGTGACATGAAGCTCAGCTGCCTTCAGCTGCAGTGTAGTGACCCGCCACTGATCGGCTGCCTTCCCGTCCTCACTCCCACCAACAAGTCCTGCACCTCCCAAAGGGACCCCTCACACTCAAGAGCTGCACCTGGAGGAAGGGACCAAGTTGGGATTTGAACCTCACCCTGCTGTCTCCCTTGTAAAAGCGTAGTGTGTGTTGTAAAGGGTCATGGAGGGTTTTGCAAGTGCTATAAAATTTTTGTGACCTTCCAGTGCCCTCTAGAAATTGTGAGCTCCCACAAAATGGGGTGACCCAAGCAGGACGTCCCCTAGGTAACATTTTCCTGGCACAAGAGAATATGTGTTTTGTTTTGTTTTTAAGATGTTATTTATTTATTTTTAGACAGGGGGGAAAGGGTGGAGAAAGAGAGGGAGAGAAACATCAACGTGCAGTTGCCTCGCACATGCCCCATACTGGGGACCTGGCCTGCAGCCTAGACATGTGCCCTGACTGGGAATTGAACCAGCAACCCTTTGGTTCACAGGCCGGTGCTCAATCCACTGAGCCACGCCAGCCAGGGCAGTGTGTTGGTTTTTAGTGCCAACTCTGAGGGACTTGAACTGTGGGGTCATGCATCAGCAAGCTGCACAGTTCTTTGTGGATGCGCCGTCTCTGCCACACAGGGCAGGACCTCACCCAGTGAGGACCCGCACGCATCCCGCCCCCACCCACACCCCGCCCACTCACCCTGACAGGGAAGCTGCACGTGCCCTTGCGCACCGCATCCTCGTCTGCCTGCCACTGATGCGGGCGCGACGCCTCTGGCACGTACGCTGGCTTCCGCCGCCTCAGGCTCTGCCGTAACTTGTTCATAGTGCCGGCCCCGTCTAGTGACACAGGATGGGGAGTAGGTCAAAGGCGAGGGTCAGAAGACACACATCGTGCTCAGGGAGCAGACACAGTGCTCTGTGAGCACAGGGTTAGATAACAAGGGAGTAGGATTACAGGGTTAGGGGGTCACTGGGTCAGAGGACATGACATTTAGGGAACTTGGATCAGCAGCAGTCAGGGGACACTGGGAACAGGGATGACATAAACCAGGGAAATGCAAACGTCAGTGTGGGGATTCAGAAGACATGGCGCTGAGGGCCAGGGAGGTCTGGGATAGGGGTCGCAGCTTTCAGGGATCTGGAGATTGGGGATGTGACAGTCTAGAATCATGAGGATCCAAAGTAACCGAAAGTCACGGCAATGGAGAGTACTGGGATTACAGGGCATGAAGTCAGGGGTCACGAGGTCGGGGCTTTATGGGAATGAGGTTGGGGGATGAGGCGGTCAGAGGCCACAGGAGGTGGGAGTTGCCTGGGTCCAATGTCGGGGTGGGGGGGGCGCTTAGAAGGTCCAGAGACTGAGGTCCAGAGCCAAGGCCAGAGGGTATGGAGAACAGTGGCTTGTCTCTGTGCCCGAGATACTGCCCCTCAGACAATTGTGTCTAGTCTAAGGCAGGGGACCCTGGGGCAGTGTGCATCTGTGACTTTCAGAGGTATGGGTGAGTGGGGAGATGGTCAGCTACGAAGACAATCTGCACTGACTGAAACACTCTTCACTGATGAACTGTACTGACAGTCCCAGGAGAGTAAGCAGATGGGGACCGTGTGTGTGTGCAAGTATGTGGCGGGTGTGTCCCCGCATGGTGTCTGTGAGGGTGTAGAGCTGAACATGCCACTGCTGTGAGTGTGTATATTTCTGAAGGCTGTTTGGAAGGGTGTGGGTCTGAGGGTTGTTGTCTCCTGGAGTGTGTGTCTGTGCATGTGTCCACGAGGGGATCTACGTCCAAGGATGTGCTTGTCGTCTGGGAGTACAGGTCCATGAAGGTTGTTGCTGAAGGGTGTCTGTGTGTGCGTGGTGGTGAGTGTTTCAGGAAACGTTGCCGGGGAGGTGAGGAAGTGTCTCTGAGCAGGAAGCTGCTGTCTTTGAAGCTGCACGTCTGTGTGAGAACGCGGTTGCTGCCATTAATGACTGTCCGTTGCTGCTGGTGAGACTATGTATGAAAGTGACCCAGGAGATCATGTCTGTGTCCAGGGCTGCAGCTACTGTTTGTTGAGGGTGTGCCTGTGTCAGGCCATATGACTGCTGTAGAGTTGGGTCCATGAGTGTTGTTCCGAGGGTGTGTCGCTATGAACCCGTGCATCTGTGAGGGCGTGTGAGATTGGTTTTTAGAGTCGTTCCTGACTTATTTGTGAGACTGTGTCTGTGTGCAGAAGTGTAGCTCTTTTTTTTAAAGAAGTTTCTTTAAAAGATTTTATTTAATTTTTAGCGAGAGGGGAAGGGAGAGAGAAAGGGAGAGAAACACCAATATGCAAGAGAAACATCGACGAGTCACCTCACGCACACCCCAAACTGGGGGCCTGGCCCACCACCCAGGCATATGTCATGACCAGGAATCAAACCGGCGACACTTTGTTCCCAGGCTAGTGTTCAATCCACTGAACCACACCGGCCAGGGCTAGAAGTGTAGCTCTTTATGAGAAAATGGATCCACAGGTGGTGTCCGTGAGGCAGTGTCTGCTTGAGGAAGTTGGCTGTTGTCTGTAAAAGTGTGGGTCTATACATGTTGTCTGGCTATCTGTGTACCAAGTGCAGCCCTAGAGTCAGCATCTGCTTAGTGTCTGTAGTCGCCTGTCTGAAAGAGTCTGGGTGCTATCTGGGAATGTGTCTGCATGTCTGTGTGACCTGCACTTGTGTGTGTGGGGAGGTCAGTGTGTGTCTGAATGTCCCAGTGCGCATGTAACATAGTCTAGGTGCGTGTGTCTGTGCATGAGTTGGGCTTGAATGGCTGCCGAGTATGCTGGGAAGAGGTTTGAGGGTGTCTACTCATGAGTGTGATTAGGCCTGTGTGACTGCAGTTCCTCTAGTCGTGTTAGTCAGACCCACCCGCCCACTCAGTCCTTGCCCTGTCTCCAGCTGGTCACTCACCTGGCTCCGTCCTGGAGGTTTCAGGGGGCCCCAAGGCCCCGCAGAGGGCTGGGGACAGATGCTGCTCAGGCCTCCTGGGTCCGCCCTGCTCAAGGGACAGAAAAAAGGGTGAGAGGCTGGCTTGGAATGGGCTCAGTCCCCTACCTCACCCCGTCTTTGGACATCAGCCAACACCCCTCCATCTCAGGCTCCCTGATGAGAGCTTGGTTGTCATAGCAACTGTTACAAGGGAGATGAACCACCTGGTTGCAAGGGCCCAGGAACAAGTAAGTGCGCCTGGGGGCATTTGTTAGGGGATACCCTGGCCTCAGGAGGCCCTCAGTGTCCACAGGGGTGGTATGAGGAAGAAGGGGCCTTGCTCTCTAGACACATGTTCAGGGATGCACAAACATATAGTCACATGTCTGCATGCAACCCATGCCTACAGTTGCCCCTAGCACTGGGTCACAGCTCTGCACATTTAGTTACATGTAGACACAACCCCAACTATACATGCCAGGTCACACAGACACATATAAACAGTCACAACCACTACAAACATCTTGTCACATAGCATGTGCACAGATATACAGTCTCACTACAGACATTATGTCTCCATGCATACAGAGTCCCAGCCGGCCTAGGCGCTGCCACAGACACCTGGTCACATCAGCTACTGATATGTGGTCACTTCCACTTTCTCAGACACATACAAAGAGCTGGGCTCTGGCATACCCACCCAAGTGGCACGTGTACAGCCACACCCAGTGACAGTTCTGTTTCCTTAGGCAGTCACCCAAGATACTCACGTCACAGACCCTCCCACGTAGAATCACGCCCAGTCACAAAGACACAAACATAGCCACACATACTTGTCACACCTACCTCCACTGCTGTGTGTTGACATCTGGTCATGGATGCATGCAGACATATACACATTTGATCACACACAGAGCCACATCCAGTCACAGTCATGTGTGTTTAATCATCTACAGGCACCCAGCCGCACATGGGCACTCAACCCCTTGTATCAGTCACACCAACAAACTTTTTGGTCACACACTGTCACACAGTCACACATACCCAGTCGTAGGGGCTCACATTTAGTCACAGAATCAACTAATTTATATGGACAGTCCTCCATCCCCAATCACACAGACACTGGTGGCCATGGCCCATGCATTTTAGGGAAACAGGCTTGCACACTTAAGACATGCATATGCCCCGGCTGGTGTAGCTCGGTGGATTGAGTGCCAGCCTGCAAACTGAAGGGTGGCTGGTTCGATTCCCCAGTCAGGGCACATGCCTGGTTTGTGGGCCAAGTTCCCAGTAGGGGGCACACAAGAAGCAACCACACATTGATGTTTCCTCCCTCTCTTCCCCTCTGTCTAAAAAAAAAAAAAAAAAACATTCTTAAAAAAAAAAAAAGACATGCATATAGCCACCAACAGACAACTATCCCCCAGGACAGCCACACTCAGACACAGCCAGGCAGTCAGTAGTTCAAAGTCACAGCCATGCACATTTCAGAAGTGGCTGTGTATACAAAGTCACACAACATCAGTATCTACATTACTCAGTCATGTATCAGTTATAATACTG
Source organism: Mormoops blainvillei (assembly GCA_004026545.1). Lineage (NCBI taxonomy): Eukaryota > Metazoa > Chordata > Mammalia > Chiroptera > Mormoopidae > Mormoops > Mormoops blainvillei. The sequence goes on along the minus strand of PVJD01000079.1, from coordinate 207,381 downwards.
TCACCCAATATCCCGTACCCAACTGTACCACATCACAGCATCACTGAGAAACTCAGTCTCTCTTCGTGCAAACACAAGTCACACAGACAAGTGGCCACATATTCGTACAACCACAGCCCCATGTGGCCAGACACATAATGTCTCACACACAGAGACATCAGCATACAATTTCCATTTCACATACCACAGGCACACGTTCAAGTGCATGCTCTGAAATGCAGTGACCCAGACATAGCATTTATAGCTGTGCTTATGCAAAACACACAGCTCCTCACAGTCACCCTGTCACCAAATCACACACACAAACACAAACAGTGCAGCATGCACGCAGACAAACACACACAGCAAACAGTCACACAGCTACAGACACTCTCACAGCCCATGACATAGACACAGGTACACACAGTCATCCAGGTCACAGACATGCAGGTCACAAACAAATATAGAAGCCCCAGTCACCTATACACCCCCAACCCAACATACACAGTAAGCTGATACCATCACACATAGACACACTTATATTTTTGGTTAGACATAGTGAAATAACCCCCTACTAATGGTCAATCAGGAGGCGCTGGCTGACCATTTCATACCTCAAGTACCCCATTTCATACCCCAAGTCAAGTACATAGCCCAAATTGCACAATCACAATTATAAATGCACATGATCACTCAGCATCAACATACAGAGCTAGATGCCATCATTTATACAACCTGTCACGTTCACAGACATGGCTCTGAACACACAACCGGTCATACAAACGTACAAGTCACAGTGCCATCACAAAACCCCAGTCACATAGGCACAATGTGACTGACTTCATATATAATGGCAGTTACGCACCCAGAGTTGCTGGGACATTGTGTGTCACACAGACCCATGTGTGACACAAATATAAAATCAGTCATAGATATAAACACAAATGTTCACAGTCACTGGGAGGATCACACATGGACAGAGTCATAAACACAACTCCAGTTACACACAGTCACAACTCCATCCACATCTTCAGTTAGCCACACACACGTCCAACCCCAGAACACATACACTGTCTCATACCCAGTTACAGTTACCAAAGCACACAAACACAGGGTCACTAAAGATGCAACCAGATACAACTCCACAGTCACAACCATGCACACACTCAAACATAGAGTAAAAGTACAGGGTTCTTGCACAGTGAACCGATGTCATACACACATACGTAGTCACACAAATGCTGAGGTCACTCACAGACACTACCAGACACAACCACAAGCACAAAACAGACTCACACGCAGGATTCCTCATAGTCACCAGCTGTAGCACGGACACACACAGAGCCAGTCACGTAAACACGGGGTCACACTCTTAGCCACCTCCCCATCGCTTGCTTCCCCCCTCCCCCCCAGGTACCACACACAAAGCCGCCATCACCTCAGATGCTGCAGACAGACAAGACTGCACCCGGTCCCTGGGAAGCGGCCCCCACACCTCGCAGCATGAATCCTGGAGCCTGAGGGGCCAGAGTATTATCCGAGGGTGGGGCCACTCCCAGGCAGCTGGGCAGCCCCAGGGACAAAGGGGGTGTCCCAGGGTCCAGTGCCCTGAGACCCTTGACCAAGGAGGGGAGGAGCCTGAAATTTCCCTAATTTTATTCAGGCTGTGGTGGGAGTGGAATCCCAGGCATAGGGGCCTTGTTTTGAGAAGGGGCTACTCCTGGGACACCGCCCAAGGATGGGGGGGTGATGATATGCCCAGGACTCTTCTGAGGCCCGGGGACAGACTGTTCATGAAATCCCCCTAGGCCTTGGCTCGGTAGGGAAGCTGTGCTCAGGGACCCCATCAAGACCTTGCCTAGAGGGTTGTTGTGCTCAGAGAACCCCCTCAGGCAGGGACGAGTCTGGATGGCGTCTGGTCCGGAATCGCCTCCAGGAGGCCTTGGCTTCATCCGGGGGTTGTGTCCCGGACCCATCCCCAAAACCTTGGCTACGGAGTTGTACAGAAAATCTGTCCCCTGTCCTTGATTTTTCTGGTGGGGGGGTGGAATTCTGTGTCCGGGATCCCAATCTCCAGGGCCTTGGTAAGGAGGGCCTGTATCTCCCAAGCTTTGGCTCGGTGGGGGCTTGTTCGTGGACTCCCACCCAGGACCACCCTCGCCAGCATTGGCACCCTCTCCATCCGGGCGCCGCGGCTGCCTCCCACCCTCCGCCACATCAGCAGCGGCGCCGCCCCCCTGCCCGAGCCCCACTCTCCCGCCCTTCTCACGCTGGCCGCCGCGCTCCGGGACATCCAGGGCCCGGGCGCCCCCGCCTCCCGCGGCCCCTGCTAGGCCCGGATCCCCGATTGCTGCTGCTGCTGCTGCTGTGGCGGCGGCGGTGGCAGCTCTGTCCGACGCTGGCCGGGGCCAGAGACCCAGGGATGGTGCGGGATGCACACCCGCGAGCCTGCTCCGCTCCCCGAGATTTCCGTTCTGGAGGCGGGGGAGGGCCCCTCCCGCCTCTGCTCCCCGCCCCGGCCCCGCCCACTGGCCCGCAGCCGGCTGGATATACAGAAAGACCTCGCCAGGCCCCGCCCCTTGGCCCACAAGCCACGCCTATACGCAAATATAACCCCGCCTCCTCCCTTACGGCCACCGCCCCACCACGCCCATTGGCCAGTCCCCGGCTGAGCTTGCACGTGAGCCTCGCAGAGTTTGCCCCTAGGTCTTTCAAAGCTTGGACTCCCTTCTCCTAGGTGACCCCTGACCTTAGGTCTCCTTCAGTTCTGTGTCCGAAAGAGTTGCTTCGGGAAGCGTCTTGCCGCTCCACATCCTCAAATCTTCCAGCTAACCCCCCAGTTTTCCCATCCCAGCGGGGGCTGGAAGAAGCGGTGACACGGCACTTTTTGCAAGGAATGGGAGGGGAATGAATGGACCCCGGCGTCCTGATGTGCGATCGATTCGGCACAGGCGGTAGGAGCGCCGGGCTGGGACTAGGGCGCGGTTCTGGCTGCCGCGGCGACCCCGCTCCCGCCCTGTCCTGTGGGTCTGGCAAAGCAGCTGGTAGGGGCATTAAGGCCCATTAGCAAAGGCGAGGTTGCTGGGAGCCAGAGCGTCGGGGTGGTGGTGTGGGAGGGGGGGCCTTCTCAGCTGCCGCGGTCTTACGAGCAGGTGGTCTGCACGTGCGGGAGGGGTTGGGGGTAGGAGGGAAAGGGGAGAAGGAGGATCCCGGCAACAGATGGCCCAGGCTGGGCCGGGGCTTTCAGACAAGAGGGTGGGAGGGGAGGGGGCTGGCCATCTGCACCTGGAGGCTGTCCGCGAGCTCCTCCTTCCGACCCAGCGCAGAGAAAAAGAGCTGAGCAAGGGGTGGGCTGCTTTTATTCAGACTGAAGGTTCAAACACCCCCAACACAGAGAGGACGGACGAGGAAAAGGCAGCTGGTCGAAGAGTGAGGGAGGCAAAGGTGAGGGCTGCTTCCAGCTAACACCCCTCCACTCTCATTGGCCAGATCTGTGGGAGACAGGAGAAACAGGCGAGGGGCCCTCTAGATGACTCTGCATCTCCACATGGCGTGCAGGCTGCCCGAAGCTCTCTCAAATGTTGGCAGAAATACAGTAATCCCTTCAGTTCCTTGATGCCCACTTTGGGGTGGGGACAGTAGGATATGGGAGTGTGAAGTGGGGAGTTTCCTAGCCCCAGGATTCCCCAGTCCCCAGCGAAGGGAGCGAGGCCAGACTGGGAAGCCCATGGAGGCGTCCCCAGACCGGAACAGAGTGGAAAGAATGGCCCCCTACTGGCCGGATTCCCCGGAGTGAAGCTGTCTGAGGGGTCTGACCAAACTGCCCCTCTGGTCAGGAAGCTTCGGGCAGTGGCTGAGCCTGGCGACCGGCCCAGTAGCGGTGGTAGGTGTCCTGGAAGAGGTCCCGGCAGTCGATGTGGGCGCGGAGGCGGGAGCAGGTCAGGAAAGCCCCCGCCAGCTTTCGGTGCAGGGCATAGGTCTCCTCAGGCGGTGGGCGGAGCCGGTGCTGCAGCAGCACGGGGAGAAGGCCCTGCACGCGGCGGGCAGTATCCCCCGCCCCGAAGTCGTATGGGCCCTGGGTGGCGAATGGCTCTCCCAGGATCATCACAGCCTCCACATGGGCATCCGAGAATGCCTAGGGGTGGGGGACAGCAGAGGCACAGCCCTCCACTTAACTGAGAACTAACAAGCAGCTCTCCGCTCCCTCACAATGTCTAGTAAACACAAGCCCCACACTCCTTCCAGACTCCCCTGAAGCCAAGCAGCCCCCAACTCCTCCCAAAGGAAATGGCCCTTCACTCCCTCTCAGGGCCTCCAATACACAAGACCTCACTCTGTAGACCAGAGAAGCAGCCCCCATTCCCCCCACTCCTTCCCAGAGCCCCCAAGTATAGATCAGCAGTTCCCCATTCCCCCAGAGTTCCCCAGCAGAGTTAAGCAGCTCTCATGCCCCGCCCCCCCACAACAGACACCATACCCTACTTCCCCAGCGACTCCCAACCTTGGTTTCAAAGCCTGTGAGGAATTTGAGGTCCTGTGATTTCTGCAGCACCTGGTCTCTGTCTCCATTGGCTGCAGCCATCACCACCTGGGTAGATGGGTGTGGGGCACAGGGTCAAAGGCCCTGCGGAGTTCAAGGGTTCATGCAGGGGTCTGGGGAACTGGAGAAAGGAGGTAGTAGCCAGGCCCTCCCTGTACCCACTTTCTTTCTCATCCACCTAGGGCCTCTCACCTAGAGGTCCTAGCCTCACCTAGGTCCTGACTCACCTTCCCCAGCTGTGTCTCAAGACTGTCCCAGAGCCTTGGGAGTGGGATGGCCGGGGATTCTGCCCACCCGGCTGGGAAAAAGGCAGTGAAACAGCACAGAGGAAAACAAACGTTAAGTGCTGCTCATGAGTCCAAACACTCGTGGCCAAGGATGGGGCCATGACCCAAAACTGCAACTGAGGTTGCCCCTGGGCCATCTCTGATCAGCTGGTTGATGTCTGCTGATGTCTGCCTCCTGCACTGGACTTGGGGCCCTGAGAGAGCAGGGACCCTGCATGGGTTCAGTCGCACGTGGCACAAGCTCTGGCACTCAGGAGGCCTTCCGCAAATTTTTGTTGAGCAAATTAGCTAAACAACCCTCCAGCCATGAGGGCACCCAGTGAGAGTTGAAGGTACAAGGACAGACAGACAGAAGTTCCTTGGGCTCAGTCCCAGCTCTGCCACTTGCTGGCTGACTCTGGGCAAGTTGCTTTGCCTCAGGCCTCCAATTTCTCATCTGTTAAGTGGAGACATTGGAATTATCTTCCTCATGGGCTTGTGAGGTTAAAGGAGGTGATAGCTATGCAGTGCTAAGCACTGTACCAGCATGTAGGAAGCACCATAAATATATTCAGCTATTGTTATTATTAAGAGGTGGATGTGAGGGTCCCGGCTTCACACATGAGAAAACAGGCTCATAGTGTGCAATAGAAAGGGGAGGAAAGGAACCAGTGAGCTGCCCTTCCTTGAGAGGAGGGGGAATACAGGACTAAATCTATCAGTTCCATTCTGACTCAGCTTCCATGCCCAGGCCTGTCTGGCCATCTGTGAGGCCTACATGGTCCTTGCGGGCCTGTGTGACAGGGCTTTTTTAAATTGGAAAAGACTGGGGAGGTAGCAGGAGGGCCATGCTCAATAGTCTGGAGCTGGGGTTGGGGGTGGGGCACGAGATGTCCCAACTACCCAAGAGAGGACGGGCCCCAAGAGGCTTGTATCTGTGGCGGGAGGTGGGGGTTACCAGCTCCTTTCTTCTGACCCCACCTCAAGGATGGCCCCACCATGCACAGCACCCAATGCAGAGCCCTGGGCCTTGTCCCAGACACCATTCTTCCTTTCCCTACAGCCTCCCTGGGCTCCCAGCCATAAGGGCCACTTGTTATTCAGAGGGGGTTTCCTAATTCTGACTGTGCCCCTCTCCTGCTCAAATGCCTCTCATGGCTCCCCTGGGCACACAAATAAAGTACAAGCTACAAAGCATGGCTTCTGAGACCCAGTGTGATTTGGTTCCAGTCTCAGTGCTGGCTCCTCCTCTGCCCCCGACCCGCTCGCCCAGGCAGAACATGAACTTCGTTTTGGTCCTCCTAGGATTTTACTTCTCAAAGTGTGGTTCCTGTACGAGTAGCTCTGGCATCAGCTGGTTGTGTGTAAGCAATGCATCATCTTAGGTCCAACTCCGGACCAGAATCTGCATGTCAGCAGGGCCACGGGGGGCAAGGGGGTTTCCCGTGCACATTAAAGTTTGAGAAGCGCTGCTTTAATCGGAATATGCGTTCTCACCTCTTGGCCTTTGCACATGTTGTGAATCTGGAATACCCTCCCAGCTTCTTCCTTTTTGGTCTCCTCGTCCCTCAGGTCTCAACTCTGATGTCTCCTCCCTTATGAAGCCCTTCCTGACTCCCTAGGCTGGGCCATGCTTCTCTGCGCTCCCTCGTGCCCTGTGCTTCCCCATCCCAGCCCTGACCTCTCTGGGTCTTCACTCTCTGTTCCCCCATTGGACTGTGAGCTCTTCGAAGGTGGGGACTTGGACTGGGTTGGTCACTATTGTCCCCAGTTTACCCAGAATAGGGCTGGGCACACAGGTGGTATCAAAGAATGTTAGAATTGATGACTAAATGATTAGAAAACCCAGGGTGAATGTCCAACCTCACCAATTAGTGAGATAGTGTTCTCTATGGCCTCTGAGACAAATTGGCCCAAGGTAGTGGGAGGGACAGGCAATAGCACTTCTGAGGACAGAGCAGCTCTGTAGGAAGCAGCCTGCCAGGGAGATGTGTGAGGGCAAGGCTGGACACCAAGACCCTGGACAGTGTGGGTTATAGGGAGGTGACAGGATGGCCTTCATGGGCCTCTCTCTTAGGAGGAGGCTAGTCAGGGTTGGAAGCATGGGCTCCGGACCCAGACCACCTGAGTTTGAATCCCAGGTTTGCTGTGACCTTGGGCAAGTGACTCAACCTCTCTGAGCCCCAGTTACTTCATCTCTAAAGTGGGGCTAAAAATGGTCCTTACCCCACGGAGTGGCTGTATGGTGTAAATCAGTTACCATATGTATAGTACTTAAAATGGCACCTGGCATAATATTAAGTGCTTGGTATTTGTTAGCTGCTATTACTATTACTTTTTTTTTTTTTTAAGATTCTATTTATTTTATTTTCAGACAGAGAAGAAGGTAGAGAGAAAGGTAGGGAGAGAAACATCACTGTGTGGTTGCCTCTCACACACCCTCTACTGGGGACCTGGCCCTCAACCCAGGCATGTACCCTGACTGGGGAATCGAACCGGCGACCCTTTAGTTCGCAGGCCAACGCTCAATCCACTGAGCTACACCAGCCAGGTATTTCTTATTTCTTAATTCCAGATACTATATTTCTTCTTCTCACCCTTTCCTCAGTATTGGGCTTGAGCCTTGGCCCTTCAGACCACAGGGCTGGGGGGACTCACCTCAATGTAATGGTCTGTGAATTCGGTCCCAAATTCTCGGCTTGCACCAAAGTCCAGCAGGGTCACCTGGGAACAAGAATGGTGAAAGGGACGCTGTGAATCCTCCAAGGCTCCCCACTGTCTATTGGGGGTGGCCTGGGTCCCTGTCTCCCTCCCCATGCCCTGTCCCCTCCTGCCTGAGTCCCTGCCTGCTGTTTCCCTGGGCTCCTCGCCTCTGGTCCCCACAATCCTAAGCCACCCCTACATGAAGCTGAAGGGGCCTGGCACTTACTTATTTATTTTTTGATCATAATTGTTTTTATAATAATGTGTTTTAGATACAGAAAAAAAAAAAAAACACCCAGAGAATAAAATATATAGAAGAATGAACAGAAATCTCACCACCCAACTTAAAATATAAAATAATACCAACCCAGGTGGGGCCTCTGCCCTGCATCCCTGCCCTCTCTTCTAAGATCACCGCTTTCCTGAAATTTTTATTAAATTATTATTTCCTGAAATTACCATGTGTGTGTTTCTACATTTGCTACATGTGTGCACCGATGAAAGAGTCATGTTTTCTGTATTTAAACTTCATATACATGGTATTTATGATAATTATCCTGAAACTTGTTCCTCGTGCCCAACGTGACTTTATGATTTATCCCCACTGCTCTGTGCAGCTCCGGTGCGCTCATTTTCTCACTGCTGTGTACGGACGTCATTGTGTGAATATATTGCGGTGCATTTCTCTGGCTGATGAACATTGTGGGTGTTTCTGGGTTTTGCTATTCAAAACAGTGCTTAATTAGCACATATGTAGGAGTTTCTCCAGGGCAGTGGATTGCGGACTATTGATCACAACCCATAGGAAGAAATGCAGATTATATTGGGCACCAGTGCCCATGCCACATAAATATAAATGTCATACAACAGTGGCCTGATATATTATACCTCCCTTCCATCTGTGACACACTGATACTTTCTATTCTATGCCTTTAAAATAAAAAAATACAGTTGAGACCCAAGAAATTGACATCAGGACTCGGGAAGTGTATCCACCCCTCCCAAGGGTTAGAAAAACCCCTCCCTGGGGTGTCAGCTCAGGGAGGGTGGAGGTTATGTGTGCACTTGGGGGCAAGTGGCAAGAGACTGCAGCTGGAGACTGTGCGGGGCCACTCCACCTTCAGTAAAGGGCCCAGGCTTGGTCCTGAGTGTGTATGATGCTGTGGAAGGGATGGTGTGGCCAGATCTGTGTTTGAGAAAGATCCCTCTGGAGACTGAATGGGGACAGACCATGTTGGAGAGCCATTTGGCAACCATGCACGCTGACCGTCTTTCCAAACTAACTCATCCCCAGGCCTGTGGACGCAGTGTTCTCTGCCAGGAGCGCTTCTCCCTGCTCTTTAGACAGCTATCCTCTTCTCATCTTTCTGTTTCAGCTTTAATGGCACTTCCTTTAAGAAGATTTCCTTGACCCCACCCAGACAAATCGGCCATGTTCCCTGGCTTCCCATAGCCCCCTGGGCCTCCCATCATTGATGACTCTGGCCTGTGCTTCCCTATAATGGCACTAACTACTCTAGGTTACCACTGTTTGGTGATGGACCCCCCACTGGACCACGAGCTATGAGAAGGTGAGGGTCAGGGTTGTCGTGATATCATTATCAAGACACAGCAGGGACTTGTTGTGTTCTAAATGAGTGGCAAGTGTGGCAGTGATGACTAACTGCCTTCCAAAAGTTGTGTTCCCTCTTCTATGCTGTCACGCTGTCACTAGGAAGCCACTGCCTAGCCAGGAACTCCATTCCCCAGCATCCCTTGCACCTAGACTGGTGGTGTGAACAGTTCTCATCAACAGAATGATAAAAGGAATGATGTGTCACTTCTGGTCAAAGCAGTTAGACGGGATTATGCTCTCAATCCCTCTTTCCCTTTCCAGGACGGCATAATCACAAAAGGGGAGGAGTCTGGGTCTCCATATCACCACGTGGAGGGGGGCTACCCCAGCCTGTCATGTGAGTAGTAAACTACTATTGTGTTGAGCTACTGAAATATTGGAAAATATCTGTCACAGCAGCTAATGTGCCCTGACACACATCACGAGGAACCAACCTGGTGGCTGTTGGCATCATACAGGAAGTTGGCCCAGTTGGGGTCCGTCTGCATGAATCGGAACTCAAACAGCTCCCTCAGACACAGCCTCAGGAGCTGGAAGCAGATCTGGGGTGGGGAGAAGGGGTAACAGACACCTCGGAGTCATCTGCTCCTGTAAAGCCCTCAAGAGCCTGGAGAGGAAATACGGCCGGGCTAACGCTGCTGGCTCCGCCTGGGGCAGCATCCTCCCTGCTGTCCCACAAGACCAAACACCTGGTTCCGGATGTCCTGGCTCAGGCTCTGGCACTGGTCCAGGGGGACCCCTCCGACCAGCTCCATGCCCAGCACCCGCGTTGTGCAGAGGTCCTTAATCACTGCCGGCACCCGGAAGAAGGGGTCATCAGCCAACAGCCGCCTAGGGCAGAAGGGAGGGGTGGGGATAGGACGCGGTACGGCAGGCCCCTGTGGCCCAGCCTGAAGCCTCCCCCTCTGAGAGGTCCTCTATGAACAGTCTATGTCTTGCCTTCCCTTCTCCCCTTCTCTTGCCTTTGTGTGCCCCGAGTGATGGTCAATACCTGGCAGGACTGGCATTCATTCAGACATTTCTTTCTTTCACTCACTCACTCACTCATTCATTCATTCATTCATTCATTCAACAAACATCTCCGTAAGGCCTACTCTGTGTCTGCCTCTAGGCTAGCTGCTGTAGACCCAGTTACCACTTCATGGCACATGCCTGGGTTGCAGGCCAGGTCCCCAGTAGGGGGTGCGTGAGAGGCAACAGCACATTGATGTTTCTCTCCCTCTCTTTCTCTTCCTTCCTCTCTGTCTAAAAATAAACAAAATCTTTAAAAAAAAATTACTTTCTTATCAACTTATTAATTCATCCAAAAAACAGTCGCTGATATACAAATCTCCGAGTCCATAGTGATATTCACCAGCCGCTCCTGGGAGTCGTTACTGGGAACACTGGTTAATTAAGGGAAAGCACCCTTCTCAGTGTCTGCCCCTGTGCCGGACCATGCTGGGGACAGAGCAGTGGGTGAGGGCCAGGCCTGGCCCTTATGCACACCAGAGACCATATATAATGAGCAAACAGACCAACAGATTGAGATAAGTATGTCAATGAAAAGATTTGGGAGGCAGAGAATGTGAGCGAGGCCCCTGGTTGAGGACCTGTGAGGCGGCTGGAGTAGAATAAGGTGGGTAGCAGGAAGATGGGGAGGGGTCAGGGAACCACTATAGGTTTTATTCTAAGAACACTGGGAATCCTGAGGGGGAGGGCTCTCCCCAGATCCCACAAGGGGAGCTCTGGCCCAGCCCACTTTAAACCTTCCTCCTCCGGGACCTGCTTCAGGCTTCAGGCTTATATTTCTGTGCTTGTTTATATAATCTCTGATGTTTGAACCACTCCTGGCAGACTAGGCCCTGTGCTAAGCATTTAATCAGCACAATTCCCTTTTCACTCGCCTGTGAGGATACTCTCCCAAGGCCACTGTGTAGATTCAGGCCACCCGGGCTATTAAGGGCTGACCTGGGGCTGGAGCCCCCGTCTGTCTGTCCAGGCCCATACCCTGGACCATTGCCTCCTACTGCCCTTTCCCTTGCTCTGTGTTTACAGAGCTCAGCCCAGTAAACATGCGGTCCACACTGTGGAGGCGATCACTAAGGTATAATTAATCACTGCGTATCACGATGCTTCTAAGATGCAGCCACACGGTTCCCGGTAGCTATAGTTCATTCCTTTTTGCTGCTGTATGACATTCCACTGATGAACATGCTATAATTTATTTACCTACCCCGCTGGGTGAATTTCATAGATTTGAACCCCAACTCTCTAATTTGGATTGCTGCAATGAGCATTCTGGAAAAGTCTGATGGTGTAAACTGCCGTCAGTGACCCTAGAGTATTTAACCAGGAGGGTGACTGTTGGGTTGTATGTCAATATCCAGCCTTATTATATGATGCCAAACTGTTCTCCCAAATCCTTATCTCAGTATCTCCTCCTGCCCACGGTACATGGGGACGCTCTGGAGCCCAGTGTTCATCAACTCTTGACACTGTCAGATTGCTCAAGCTTTGTCAGTGCAGCAGGTGTAACCCGTTAGGTGACTAAGCACCTGTTGACAAGATCACCCCCCACCCTTGATGGAATGGTTACCCAACCCATTCCACAGATGAGAAAATTGACACTTTAAGAGAGGAAGTGATGTGACCAAGCTCACATTAGGGCACAGAGGACAAAGGAAGTAAAGAGTGAAGGGGTGAATGGATGAACAAACGAGTGAGGAGGAAAAGAGCTTGCCAGCGTCACCCCAGGGCTCCAGTTCATAGTCGGCCTGGGAAGGAGGGAAGGACGGAGGGAGGGAAGCTGGAAGGAAGAGGTCCTTGAGGGGCCTGCTGGGGGCTCAGCTCACCTGAAGTTCTGGGCACAAGCCGCCTCGCGACGGTAGTCACACTCCCAAGTCAGCTCACGCAGCAGGGCCTGCAGGCTCTGCTCAGCAAACAAGCCTGGTGGGGGCAACCGTGTCAGCCGAGGAAGGCCACAGCCTGCACCCGACCCCCAGCTGCCCAACCCCGCGGGCTCCCACCCATGAGTGTCTTCTCTTACCAATCCTGTCTCCCACTCTCTGTCTCTCGCACCTTCTGCTCCAAGCCTTTTACCCCATTGTCTGTCCATATACCTCCCCTCTGTCCTCTACTACTGTGAGCTCTTCTTGGGTCTGTCTCTCTCACAGGCATGCACACCAGTCCCCAGGCATTTCTTTCACAGTTGCACATGCTACCTCTTCTGTCTTTTCCACACTCTCTCACATTCTCTCTCAATCTTACTTTTGCCTCTGCCTTTCTCTCTCTCACGCACACACCCTGCTCCATCTTCTGCAGGCCCTTGTACGCTTTCAGACAAACACGAGGTCCCACTTACACTCTCTTACTGCTTCTGTGGCTCTTTCTCAGTCCCCCTCCGCACACCGTCTGCCTGTCTGTTTCCGAACTTCTGTCTGGGCTTCTGTCTCTCTGTCAGAATCTCCAAGTTTGTCTTTTTCTTACACACTTGCCCTCTGCTTCTCCCCACCTTGGTGTCCTTTCCTTCTGTCTCAAGCACACACTCACACACGGGTACCCCCTGCCCGAGCCGACTCCCTGCGTCCAGCCCCTCTTGCTTTCTTCAGGGCGCCTGTCCTGCAGCGGGCGCCTCACCTTCGGGCAGGGTCACGCTCATCCTGAGCACTGCGAGCAGGTTCTGGACATCGCTCTGGATGCTCTGGGAAACGCCTGGGTACTGCAAGCGGCGGGGGGGGGGGATGGGAGTCACTCCCCTGGGACCGCAGGGTGCCCACTGCCACCCATCCGGCTTCTCTTCTCACCTGGATTTTCACGGCCACCTCTGTCCCATCCCTCAGCATCCCCTGGTGCACCTGCCCAATAGAGGCGGCAGCGAAGGGCACCTCCTCCAAAGAGACCACCTTGGCCTGCCAGTCCCTGCCGAGCTCCTCTTCCAGGACTCTCTGGGGAAGGCAGTGGTAACGGCCATCACTGTGGTTCTGAGCAGCTGAGCTCATTCCCTGTGCCGCCTACTTTACAATAACTCCAGCACTGACCACGCGCTGGGCCCGAGTGAAGCTGTTGGCCGCTACCCCACTTTACAGATGAGGCAACTGAGGCTTGCAGAGAAGTCTCTCAGCCAAGGCGAATCAGGCACTGGCAGACTGGGAGGCCCGGCTCAGCTTGGTATTAACTCAAAGTTAACGTGATAAATGAGAGTTAAAATTTACGGAAGGCTCCCGTGGGCCGGATCCTTTCAGCGTCGCTCAGGAGCGGCAATTGCCCAGGGTCACATGGCGAGTGAGCAGAACAGAGGTCAGAAGGCAGGTGGCTGGATTCTGGATGGTGCCCCCTACCCAGTCATTGGAAGGACAGCTCATGTCTTGCACGCCTGCTCAGTGCCAGGCACCGTGCCTACCTATTTACAGACACGATCTCCTTCGATTAAAAAAATGGTAATAATAACAGCTAAAACTTGCATGTTACTCATGGTGTGTCGGGGGCTCTTCTGGGCGCTGCTAGCACTATCACCATCTCATAGATGGGCCACGGGTCTGAGATCACACATGAAGGATATGGCAGAGCCAGGGTTTGAACTCACAAATTCTGGCCCCTAACACTGTGCTCACTGCCGCTTTAACAGCTCACTGAGCCTGCCAGGGACCAGACTAAGTGCTCTACGCCACCTTCATTTAATCATCGCAACAATCCTATGGGGGGAGGAGTGCTTTGGTGATCCATTTTACAGATGGGGAAACTGAGATCCGAAGTTAGTTAGGGAGTAGAGCCAGTAAAGCCAAGAGAGACAGGCACGTGGAGTTCACCTCTCTGGTCAGCTTTCCCCCACCAGGCACTCACCAGCATCTGCCAGCGGGGCATGAAGTCGGCGCTCTGGCGGACCCGCTCAAAGATGTGCTGCAGCTGGGGGCTGATGAAACTGTTGTCTTGGGAGACAGGGGCGTAGGGGACAACAGAAGCAGTGAGAGAGGAGGCAAGGGAGCCCCTGTGGGAGTACCTGAAGTTGGGGCTCATTGGTGGGTGGGGTAGGGTAGAAGTGAGGTCAGTGGCTGAGGGTCATGCTGTACCCTGGATGCTGAGCATTTGGCCAACCTTGAGGGCGGCCCCCCGAACTGTACACAAGGTCTGCACGATCCTCTCGGCATTGGCCTCTGATAGGAAAGGGCTGGAGCCGGGCTGGGAGCTGCCCTCTGGGGTGGAGAGAACGATCATTAGTATTACAGCCACAAAAATAATCAGTATAGCTCCACTACGCACCCACTGGAATGGCTAAAACGAAAAAGACAACACCAAGTTGTGGCAAGAATGTGGAGCAGCCTGACTGCCGACGCAGCTGCTGATGGTGCCATGGCACAAGTCCTTTGGAAAACAGTGGCAAGTTTCTAGTAAAGCACACACCTATATCAGATGCTGTTTCTCGCCTAGGTACACCCAAGAGAAATGCATAAATGTGTCCACAGACAGATATTCAGAGAAGAGTCATCACAGCACTATTCATAACAGTCCCAAACTAGAAACATCCCAAATGACTGTCAATACAATGAACAAAAGAGCTGTGGAAGTCATGGAGTGACTACTGCAGTGTGGAATAAACAGCCTACATCCACTCACAGCAACATGGTTGCCTCTCCCAAAAAGAACTTACGGACGTAGAGAACCAGACACATATCAAAATACATTGTCTCATTACCTTGGTGTAAAGAGCCCAACTGGCAGAAGTGATCTCAGGGTCAAAAGCCAAGACAGTGGTTACCCTTGGTCGGGGGAGTGGCCAGGACGGGGCATGAGAGAAGCTTCTGGAGAACCAGGGCAGTGATTCTCAAAGTGTGGTCGGGGGGACCTCTGAGGACCCCCGAGACCCTTCAGAAGGTCTGTGAGATTAAAAATATTACCATAATATGCCCTGGCCAGGTGGCTCAATTGCTTGGAGCATTGTGCCATACACCACAAGGCTGGGGGTTTGATTCCTGGTCAGGGCACATACATAGGTTGCAGGTTCGACCCCTGGTCTGGCACATAATGGGAGGTAACCAATCCATGTTTCTCTCTCACATCGATGTCTCTCTCTCTGTCTCTCTCGCCTATCCTCTCTCTCTCTAAAACAAATAAACATATCCTTGAGGGAGAATTAAAAATATATTATCATAATAATATGAATGTTATTCATCTCTTTTTACTCTCATTCTCCCACAAATGTTCAGCGGAGCTTCCCAGAAGCTCCATGGCCTTAGATGATGCCATTGCTCTGCTGGCTGAGGAAATGTGTGTATGTGTTCTTGTGTTTCAAAATTCTCAGTTTTAATCTCTAATACAGTAAATATCCATAAGTATAACACACATAAACAAGCTCTTTGGGGTCCTCATTTTATTTTTTAACAACTTCATCGAGATATAATTCTTAAACCATATAATTAACCCATTTAAGGTATAATTCGGTGGCTTCTAGTACACTGAGAGTTGTGCAACTAGTCACACAACCAATTCCAGAATATTTTCATTAAAAGGGAATAATACAATATGTGGCCTTTCGTGTCTGGCTTCTTTCATTTAGGATAGTGTTTAAGATTCATCCACACTGTAGCATGGATCGATACTTCATTCCTTTTTTTTTAAAAGATTTTATTTATTTATTTTTAGAGAGGGGAAGGGAGGAAGAAAGAGGAGGCAAACATCAATGTGTGGTTGCCTCTTGCGTGCCCCCACCTGGGGGCCTGGCCAGCAACCCAAGCATGTGCCTTGACTGGGAATTCAACCTATGACCTTTGGGTTTGGAGTCCAGTGCTCAAACCACTGAACCACACCACCTACAGCTCATTCCTTTTTATGGCCGAATAATATTCCATTGTATAGATATAACACATTTTTTAAAACCCATTCCTCAATGTTAAGGCTGTGTAGGGGTCCCAGGACCAAAAAGTTTGAGAAATGCTGTTCTAGGGTTTCTTAATCTGGGTATATAAATGTGTCCGCTCTTTGAAAAGGATATGAGCACTGGTCTATATGTCAATTATATCAGCATTCAATAAAGCATCAATACATTTTTATTTTATTTAAAATAATTATTGAGCTCTTTACTGAGGGCTCACCCTGTGTCATGGAGAATTCTAAGTGTCTCTCTGGATTCTCCGGCAGGATCCCTATAATCACCCCAGGAGGTAACAACTACCAATGCCTTAATTTTCAAGATGAGAAAGCAAGAGATTCAAAGAGGCACACTGCCTAGCACTGAGTCATATAGCACAGAGGTGGTTGAGGGCAGCACAGACTCAATTTGGTCTTACCCTAAAGCCAAATCCTCCACCTACCTCCAACTTTTTACTTTGTAAAAACCCCAAACAGACAGAAAAGTTGCATAATGAACGCCTGCACACCCAATTCAAACATTTTAATTCTGCCTCTTATGCTCCGTGTGTGACCAAACACTTGCTTTTATTTTTTGCTGACCCATTTGCTCGGCATTGCACTCAGCCTGTGCTAACAGCAAGGGTATCCCCTACACGATCGTGTACCATAATCACACCTAAGAAAATTAACACTATTTCTTTAATATCTACTATCCAGTCCCTATTCAGATCTTCCCAATTGTCCCCAAAAGTCTTTCACAGTTAATTTTTTTTAACCTTCCAATTACCATTGACATTCATTATGTTAGTTTCAGGTGCACAGCTTAGTGGTTAGACATTTATATAACTTCCAAAGTGATCACCACATAAGTCTAGTACCTACCTGACACCATGTATAGTTATAACAGTGTTATTGACTATACTCTCAATGGTGCACTTTACAGTCCCGTGATATAGTTTTTTTTTTTTCAAACTGACATCCAATGATAGTTCACACATTCCATCTCTCAGTTATTATCTCTCCAGTCTCTTTTTAAACTAGAATATCCACCCCTATTTTTATTTCGGCCATTGACTTGTTGGGGAATTTTACCTAAAGAGGCTGATCTCTGCACATCTCATTCCATCTCTGTCGGACACAGGCCCCCATTGGCACTCCTATTTCCAGTCTTCCTCTTCTGCTCAGAGATAGAACTCAACTCTGGATTGCTTAAATTTTTTCCTCAAATAATCTCAATCCATCAGGACCCTGACAGTGGTTCCACCCTGTCCTGAGCACTTCACAATGATCCCCAGAGGCGAGTATATTATCATCATCTCCATTTTTCACATGAGGAAACTGGGGCTCTGAGGGGTGAAGCCACTTGCCCCAGGTCACACAGCCAGGCAAGGGTCCAACCCCAGGTCGGTGACTAACTCACCTGACTGTAGATATGCTCCCGGCAGGGACTTCTTGGCTACTTCGGCCAGCACTCCCAGCCCCAAGCTCACGGCCAGTCCTGAGGGATGAAAGAGGAGCCTGAATGCCCACTTGCACAGGGTGTTCTCCCCCCGATCTCCTTTATGCTGTCTCTCTCTAAGCACACTCGTCTCCCAGCTCTTTGCAGACGGCTCTCTGTGTATCTCTGTCCCTAACTCAGTTTCTCCCTCACTCTCCCTGCTCGGGGTTCCTTTCAAGGTGAAGCTGCCTCTTTCTCTACCCCTCTCTCCAGGCCTGTCTCCTGCATCAGTAGTTCTTACCCAGGCTGCACATTTGAGTCACATGAGGAGCCTTTGTAAAGATAGTGCCCAGGTCCCACCCCTGAGATTCTGATTAAACAGGCCTGAGCGGACGCCTCAGAGTTTGTATTTTTATTAAGCATCCCAGATGACTTTTGTACACAGCCAAGGACAGGAAGGCTCCAAAGTACTCTTCCCAGGCCTTTCTGTGACTTCCTGTGACTCCCGTTTTTCTGTCCACACCCCCTCTTCTCCATGCTCCCCTTCTCTGTCAGCCGTTTCTCCCTCTTCCCCTTTCCCAGCCTTGGCGTCTCTGTCTAGGCCTCCTTCTCTCTGCTCCTCCATTCGATATTCCCACTGGCTGATTTCCGCCGCCTCATCGGCTCCGTATCCCTAAAGGCATGTCGAGTCTCTCTGACTCTCTGATTGTCACCATCTCTGTAAATAATTGTAGCCGGCATTTTCTGGGCATTTTCTGAGCACTTTCTACATGCCAGGAACCATTCCCAGTGCCTTATATGCTTCAATTCATTTTGTCTTCACATCCTCATGAGGTAAGTTTTGTAGGAAAGCTTCCATTTGACAGAAAAGGAAATCGAGGCTCAGAGAAGTAAAGTAACTCATCTAGAGTTATATGGCAGAGTTGCTCCTTGAACCCTGGGCAGCCCGATGTCAAAGCTCTAACCACTGCATTCGACTTCCTCTTTATATTGTGAATTGTTGCCTTTAAAGCTGGAACCATGATGTGCAGTAAGGAAGACTTTTGCATTATAACTGCCAGAGACCAATGTATATATAATGTTTCATAAAAAAATATTTTCCGGGTGTGGGTAGGGGTGGGGGAAAGTGGTGGAGGGAAAATGTTGACCAAAAAAAGACAGGGGGAAGCTAAGAATAGTATAGGAAATTAAGAATCCAAAGAACTGATATGTACAGCCCATGGACATGAACTAAGAGGTGTGGGGATGATGGGATGGGGTACAGGTCAGAGGGGATAAAGAGGAGGGGGGGAAATGGGACAACTGTAATAGCATATTCAATAAAATAAACAACAAAAAAAATATTTTCCAGTACTCTACAGGTGCACTCATATTTTCCATTCTATTCTTTTTAATGATGGTTGCACCCACTGAATTATTTCATGCAAATTGTGACCTGAATTGTGAATTCTGCGGCTAACCTGGGGTCAAGTCACTTCACCTCCCTTAGGCTCCACACCCTCATCTATGTAATGGAAATAGCCCTGGCTTGCGTGGTTCAGTGGATTGTAGTGCCAGCCTGCAAACCGAAGGGTCACCGGTTCAATTCCCAGTCAGGGCATATGCCTGGATTGCAGGCCAGGCCCCCAGTAGGGGGCGCACGAGAGGCAACCGCACATTGATGTTTTTCTCCCTCTCTTTCTCCCTTCCTTCCCCTCTCTCTAAAAGTAAAATAAATAAAAATATTTTAAAAAATAAAAGTAAATAGAATCTTAAAAAAAGAAAGAAAGAACAAGAAAAAAGAATGGAAATAAACGATCATTCACTTGGCGGTGCAAAGGGATCACATGTACGGGACCTTGTGCATTCTTCCAAGCTCTCAATAAATGTCACCTTCCCTTCTATTTCTCTTATTTTGCAGGCCTTTGCTTTTGTTCTCTTTTCATCTCTCCCGCCTCTCTGTCTCTGATTCACCCTCTTCTTTGCTTCATTTGATAATGTTGCTTCCTCTGATCCAGGTCACAATCTCCCACAGTCACACCTACCCCCAAAGTTAGCCAAGCGGCTGATGCGGGAGGCAGGCACCTTGCGTTCTCGAGAGCGGTCACTCAGCTGGAAAATGGGGAGAAGGTCTGAGGGTGGGAAGGTGGGTATAGTGCCCAAGGAGTACAACCAGCCTGCCACCACACCCTTCCCCCAGCTCAGGGGGCCAACTGCCTTCATGGAGTGTTGCTGGGTGGATGGGAGGCGATGATACCTGGGGCCGAGGTGTCTTCCTGAGCCGGGCCTCCCGGGCCTTGCAAATGTCCTCCTCACTCAGGCCTCTTCCAGGCCCACCCTGATGAAGCTTTTGGGCCCAAGAACACCCACATGGCCCCTGCAAGAGATGTGGACATTGGCAAGAAGTAGAAGACATGGGGTCTGCCTGGCCCTTTGGACGCCTCCCTCAGGCTCTTCCCCTTGGAAATCTCTCCCCAGCCTCTTACCCACCAGTGGGGCCCAGGCCCCAGGGCCCCACAAGGTAGACCAACAGTCCGTCCCAGTTGTCCACATGTCCCCCGCAGTAGGCCCCCAACCTCCAGCCACATCGCCTGGGGTAGAAGAGGGTAAATTATTCGGGTAGGAGGGGTGGGACTGACCTCCCTGCTTTGCTCCCCCGCCACAAGCCCTCACATTCCTCCGTGTTCACCCTGAGATTTCCACCCATCAAAGGCTTCCTTCCCTGATAAAGGTCCCTCCAGTTTCTCCTGGTTCCCTCTGTTCGTTGCTAGGATCCTATAGCTCTTCCGGCTCAGCTCCCAAAAACTGACTTTCTCCCTGTTTCACTCCCTGCCGTTGCTAGGGTCCTTCCTCGTTGCTAGACACCCACAGATTCTCCAGGACTACCTCTCCACTTCTCTGCGCGCCCCTCGTCGTTAGGCACCTCCTTCACTCTGTTGCTAGGCACCCACAATTCCTCTCGTATACCCCCTACCCCGTTATTGGGTACCTCCCCTCGTTGCTAAGCACCCGTTGCTCCGGGGCTCCCGGGCTCCAGGGCTCCAGGTCCGCAAAGCCTCTAGCGCTTCCTGTAGTCTCACTCTGACGCTAGCCAATGACGGAGCAGCAGCTCGTTGACTGGCACAAAGGACGTCTTGCTGTGCGTAGGGGGCGGGGCCTAAGGTTGGGCGTCAGGATCCGCGAGGGAGTACAGGGACCACTCGGGGAATACAGACCTGCGCTTTTATGCCCTTCCACTCATCTCAAAGTGCCTGTGCGAGCCGACCTTTCTGTTCCCTACACCGTTTTCTTTGGAAACACCTCTCTCCCTTACAAACTCCACATGCGTTCTCTGTACTAACATCTTGCGAACCCCCTTTCTTATTGCTACCCCCAGCAGGCTCAATCTCTTTTGAACACCCCTTTTCCCAGCAAACATTTCCGGTGCACATGGAGCCCCTTCACTTTGCACACCCACCAACCCACATCCTGGTACCCAGCCTCCTCCTTTGCACATATAAACCCTCTTCCTTACTGGCCAGTTGTCTCTCTCTTGCACCATCAACACTCCGCGCTATAAACAAATCCCCTCACACTCAGCCCTTTGCACGCTGGGGCCACCCTCCCCCCGCCCCGTCGTTCCTTCATACTTCCTGTTCTCTCTGCTCCCCGCCCACCTGCAGGGTGGCCTGAGTGGGACTGACATTTCCCAGAACACACTCAGCCAAGATTCCCAGTTCTGAGTCAGGATCCTTGGCATCTCAAAACACCAGCTCCCAGCCCATCTGGGTGTGTGTCTTGGGGTGGGAGAACAGGACGGTTTAAAGCCTGCTCCCCCCACCCCCAACAACAGGCTGACTCACCCCTCTTCTCATAGTCTGGAATAGAAGCAGCTGGCTGGGTCCTCTCTCTCACTGCTGGGAGGAGGATAAAACGCTTCCCCCATAGAAACCCTGCCCCTGTCTAACCCCGTTGTCAGGAATCAGATCTCCCTGTCTCTGTCCCTGTGCTATGTGACCTCAGAAGAGCCTTGACCCTTTCTGGACCTCATTTTCCCAGCATGACTGATGCCCGGACTACCGGGCCCCTAATAGGACTGCTCATTGGTGTGTGAAGAGCTGACTCATTTTAGAGCCCTGGACCTGTGCCCAATGCCCCTCCCACAGGTGACTCAATTTCAAGACAGAAACCAACCCCTGCCCCCTCCAGACATGAGGGTCTGACTCAGGAGCTGACTGACAGCTCACTCTTGAATGTAAAAGTATATAAAAAGTACCTATGACAATAACTAATTTACAGGACTGTGGCGGAGAGTAAAGCCAAGCCTGGTGACACATGCTTCACATGTATGATGTCATGCCAACAAAGACTAGAAGCTGGCAGACCCCTGGTACTCAGTGTCCCCATCTGTAAAATGAGACTCTGGCATCACCCATTGCTCAGTGTTAGTGAGAGAGAGATGCAGTGAAATAGTGTCTGTAAAGAGCACAGGATCTGGTACAGAATGAGCTACACGCAAAAGAAATTTCTTATGGAAAAATCATTCTTTTCAAATTTCTGTTAAATACTTACCATGTGCTTTTCTAGGCAATGGGGACATAGCAAGGAACAAAAGCAAAAATCTTTGCCCTTTTGGTCCTGGCTGCTGGTGAGGGGTACGATAAACAAAATAAATAAGTACAGGTGTACCTTGTTTTATTGTACTTTGCTTTATTGTGCTTCAAAGATAATTGTGCTTTTTACAAATTGAAGGCCGTGACAACCCTGCCTCAAGCAAGTCTATGGACACTGTTTTCCCAATAGGCTCAGATGATGGTTGGCATTTTTAATCAATAAAGTATTTTTTAATTAGGGTATGAACATTTTTTTAGACATAATGCTATTGCATACTTAATAGACTACAGTATAATCTAAACATAATTTTATATGCATTGGGAAACCAAAAAATTTCTTGACTTGCTTTATTGCAATATTCACTTCATTGTAGTGGACTGGAATCAAACCCACAACATCTCTGTGGTATGCCTGTGTATTTAACAAGGTGACAGCTGTTAAAGAGAAAAACCTTCTGAGGCTCAGAAGGGAGTGGAAGGAAGATTGTGAGATTAAATAGGGTAGTCAGAAAAGGTCTCACTGAGGAGGTGCCATTCAAAGACTTGAAGAAGGTGAGGGAGGGAACTAGTGGAGTATCTGAGGGAAGCGTGTTCCAGGCAGAGGGAACGACCAGTACAAAAGCCCTGAGCTAGAAGATGTCTCAGAGAAATAGCAGAGGCCAATGGGTGGAACGAGTGAAGGGAAAAGACAGGGGAAGTCTGAGCAGTAACTGGAGCCAGACCCCGTAGAGTATAGGGAATCATGGTGAGGACTGTGGTGAGTGGGATGGGAAACATGGAGTATTCCGAGCACGGAAGAATCATGATCTGATTTAGCAAAAATACTCTTACTTCTGGCTCCTCCTGCAACACCTCAGCCTCAAAAGCAAGTTACCACCCAGTAGGTCCAGAAGTTCAGACTTTGGATTAGATTGGCCTGGGTTCAAATCTACACAATTTAGATATGTGATCTTGGACTTTGCCTCACTATGCCTCTGTTTTCCTGACCATGGATGAAGGTGATGCCTACTTCACAAGGTATGGGGTATAAAGAGGTAAGTACATTGCATGGCACCAAGAAATACATACGTTGTAAATAATTAAAAATTCCCATAACAACCCCATGAGGAAATTGTCATTGCTATACTCTTCACAGATGAGGAAACTGAGGCTCAGAGGAAACAAGGCTGTTGGAGCCAGGATTTGGCTAGGTACCCTAGCTTCAGAGATAGCGCCCTGGCTTTGTTTCTCATCTCATCTCCCTCTGACCTTAGACAAATTCTTTCACTGCTCTGGATCTCAATTTCCCTCTTGGTAAAGTGCTTGGCTCTTGTGGCATTGAACACACATTTTTCGAAACAATCAAATAACATTACGTATCCTCATTTTAGATGACAAAACTGAGCCCGCGTAGGGAGCGTAAGTCACTCGCTCAGTGGAACAGGCGGATTCGAACGCACGTCCGTGGGATTCCCGTCTTTGGAACATCGTCCCTACCATGCTTGGAGAAAGGGCGCACTGTTGGACCGGTCACCAAGTTGTAAGGAGGCTAAATTGGTCACTCGAGTGTGTAAGGAGGTTGGATTAATCGCGGGGATCTAGGGAGGGGTCTCACTGGCCCGCAACCAGAACCCCAGTGTTCCCACACCCAACCCGGAGGACCACCTTGTGCTGGGAATCCACTGTGTCCAAGAGAAGGGGGCGGGGACACGAAAGGCCCGCCCCTTACGCCACGTCCTGTGGGGCGGGGCTTCGGGGCATTCCCCCAGAGGCGGGGTATCGGTTAACCACTGCGTGGCCTGGCTGGCTGGCGATCCGCGGGCCGGAACCTGCCTGTCGGGGCTCCCCAGCCACACCCCTCGTGGGGTTTAAAGGGCCAGGAGGGGCCAGTTTGGGCCGAAGCCCGAACCAAGGGAGCGGGCATGAGGCGCTGCCCGTGCCGGGGGAGTTTGAACGAGGCCGAGGCCGGGAAGCTGCCGGGGGCGGCCCGCATGGGGCTGGAGGCGCCGCGAGGGGGGCGGCGGCGGCAGCCGGGGCAACAGAGACCTGGGCCCGGTGCCGGGGGCCTGGCGGGGCGACCAGAGCGGGGCGGGCCCCAGGCCAGTTCCAAGGGGTCCTGCCTCCATTCCGAACGCGATAGGGCCGGCCTCGATCCTGAATCGGGAACAGACAGACAGGCTGAGCCTGAAGCAGCTGGCCTCGGAGCGGAGACGGAGCGGCCCAGCCAAAAGACGGAGCCAGACAGGTCCAGCCTCTGGACACATCCAGAAAGAAGCAGCCGCTGGTCAGAGCTGGAGACAGCTGGGCCCTGGACGGAGACTGGGACAGACGGATTTTGTACTGATCCACGCAGGTCCGATATTCAGTCTCAGCCAGAGAGGGCCAGACCCTGCACACAGCCAGGCGTTGATGGGCCGTGGACAGAGTTAGGAATACATGGGTCACATCAGCCAGAGAGGTCCAAGCCCTGGGCGAATAGCCTCTGGACCCACCGGAACAGTTCCAGCCTTCGGACTCAGCCAGAGGGGGTCTGTCCCTCAACAGAGCCAAGTGTTGATGGCTCCAGAACACAAGAGGATCCTGAAGACCCCTGGACACAGTCGCACACCGATGGCTCTCAGATACAACAGGATACTGAAACAACCTGGAAACAGATTGGCGCTGATGGCTTCCCAACACAACAAACTACTGATGGCTCCTGGACACAAGCTGGCACTGATGGTGCACAGGCACAAGATACTCATGGACCCCAGACAGAACCTGGGACAGATTGCCTTTTGGGGGAGCCCAACCAAGATGGTCTATTAGCAGAACCAGAACCTGGGGAGTTGGTGACTCACTTGTACTCTCACCTGGAGTATAGCTCCCTGATCCCTGTGCCCCGCCTCATCATCACTCCTGAAACCCCTGAGCCTGAGGCTCAGCCAGTGGGACCCCTCTCCCAGGTCGAGGTGGGCAGTGGCGGCTTCTCATCCGCCTCTTCTTTCGACGAGTCTGAGGATGACATGGTGGCCGGGGGTGGAGGTGCCAGCGACCCCGAGGACAGGTCTGGGGTGAGTGGGACTCATCCTGCCCTTAAGCCACATCCCCTCAGACTCTTTGTTCCCCTGCCTTTGCTTTGAGAAGTTCTTTAGCACCTACCAGCAGTCTCATCCCCAGACACCTCTTCCAACCACTTACCTCCTCCCTCTGACAGCTGGGTCTCTAACCTACTCCAGGTACCCTCCTAATCCTCTTACCCCCTCACCCACTGCCTCCCCTTTCCCCCTCACCTACTGCCTTCAGTCCTGGAGTCTCAAATGGGTGGCCACTGGCCAACTTCATGCCACCCAGGAATCCTATGATGGCGTGAGTCTGTGTGTGTATACACACATATTTTTTTAGCAAGGGCCTATGACTTCTTTTGGGTCTTCTGGACCGTGATGTGTGACCCCAGAATCTGAAGAGCACTAGTATAGGGGACTAGAAAAAGTGTACTTTCTACCCCGAATTTCTTAGTCTGGGGCCTGCGGCTGTCTTCAGGTGTCCTGCACCTTCACCGCCCTTAGCCCATTCACTTTGTAGGGAGTGAGCCCCCAGTTTTGATCAGATTCACAAAGGGCTGTGTAAACCCAAAATGCTAAGAGACCCCCCACCCCACACCTAGCCAGGGATCCTCCAGTCTCCCCATTATTCCCCAGCTTCCCGGGGTCCCAGGCAGACTCTTGTTTACGTCCTCCACCCTTACCCCCACCTTGGGTGCGGTTCTACCCTGGTGAATCAGGAGGGCTGGCAGGGCAGGTTTAGAGAGAGGCCGCGAAGATTCAGGTGTGGGAGCCTCCCGTGGGTCTGCCTGTTGGGTCTTTCCATTGTTCTGGGGCTTCTGGCTGGAGTCCACCCTGAGCCCTCCTCATGCCACATGCCTCGCTCAGGTACGTGCTCGCGCATGTGGCCACAGATGCGAGAGGCAGACCTGCCTCAGCCTGCCTCTGCCAGAGCGAGGGAGTTGACCCGTGGGCTGTCTGCTGTTGCCACTGCCTATGCCTGCTCTCTCACCTCCTTGGCATCCCAGAACAGCTAAACTGGAAGTGGGTGAAAAAGATCTGCTCATGCCTAGTCCCGTGTTATCCTCCTTGCTTGTATTAACTCATTTAATTCTCACAGCAGCCCTGGGAGACACGTGCTGTTATCATCTCATTTTACAGATGAGGAAACTGAGGCACAGAGAGCTTAAGACTGTTCTCCAATGTTCCAACCCTTGGAAGACATAGAGCTGAGATTTCAGACCCTTACTGAATACGAGGCACTTTTCTGAGTGCTTTATATGTGTTAACCCTGAATTCCTATGGCAGCACTATGAGATTGGGATTATTATTATTTCCATTTTACAGATGACGAAACAGGTTTAGAGAGGTGAAATCACTTTCTTAGGGTTGGCCGAGGCTGGTTGGAGCCAGAACCGAGAATTCTAATTCAGTTCTGTCTGAGTTTAAAATCCAGTTATTTTAATCTCTGTGGCGTGTGAATCTGTCCCTAACTTACTTTCCCCCAAGGTCTCCCTGTCTCCAGTTTTCTCTCATCCTTCCAGAATCTTCATGGCCCACCTCTGTTAACAGCGCCTCCCTCCGATGACTCCCCAGGGCCTTCCTGATAGTGATCAGGAGTTCAGTCCGTGTTCAGAGCTTCCTGTCCCCAGGCTCCTTACCATGTTCAGCTTCCCTTCTCCCCCCACCCCACTATTGTAACAAAGCCGAAGAACACGCTGTTCCTTGAACACCCTGCCGCCATCCTGCCTCCACTCATTGCTCAAGCTGTTTGCTACGCAAAATAGCCTAGCTTCCTTCTCTCTTCATTTTGAAATCCCATCTGACCTTAAAGGTCCAGCTACTTTCTTCCTTTCCTCCCTCCTTCCCTTCTCACATCCATTTCATCCTCCTAATCAGACAACAAACAATCCCCGAACCCCTATATGTGTCCAGCTCTATGTTGGCTTTGCTAGGGACAGAGCAGTGATTGAGGCACTACCCTCATAGAGCTTCCAGGGCCGTGGAGGAGACAGACCCGTCACCAGGCTGTGACAGCTCAGAGTGATCAGGGCTGAGATGGAAGAAGACCAGGGAGGTGCAGGAATCCAGAGGAGGTGACTGGCCAGACCTGGGGTATCAGAGAGGGCTACTTGTAGGAGGGGGCATCATGAAACCATCTGAGAAAACCCAGATTAGCCATCAAATCTAAGAAAAAAGAGAGAAGATACTGAATCTGCTTATGATAAAAAAAGGTTTCAACCTCTCTCCTTCAATCCAAGCAACGTTTTTGGGGCACATTTTGTGGGCCAGACCGTGGGCTGGGAGACAGCCATAATCATGACAACCCCAGTCCCTCCCTCAGAGCTTGGTGTCTAGCAGGGGTGTAGTGGGTAGGTCCAGGTCAGGGGGCATCAGACCAAAGATAAAACTGTATGAGTTAGGCAAGTGACTCTACGGCTCTGAGCTTCTGTTTCTTCCTCTGTACAGTCAACAATTCTCCTGGGGTTGTGTGTTTAGGACTAAGTAGGTTATGACACTGAGTCTTTGTCATTATGCCTGGAATGTTCCAGGTGCTTGGTAAACAGGAACCTTTATTAATCACCTCCTCTCCACTCCTGGCAGCTGGAGGGGGTAGGGAATAAACTCTTCCTGAATCCTGCAGTTCAACACCCTGACTCTACTTGACCTTCCTACCTCAATGAGATGTCTGCTGGTAGCTGGGCTCTAAAGGGGGGAGAGAGCGTGGCCTTGACCCTGAGATGGTGGGGGGTAGGACAGACGGGCCTCACAGTCTCCTTCTCTGGAGATGACCCATTCTCCCAATACTTGCTAAGGGCTTGCTGTATGCTTGGAGGAAAGAATGTATTCCTCTGTGTGCGTGTGCGAGCGCGTGTGCGTGTGCGAGCGCGTGTGTGCCCCGGAATCAGACACCCTGTCTCAAGAAGCTCTTGGTTGAGTCAACATGATACAACTAACTCCTCGTTTTCTGTTGCGCGCGCTCTCTCTCTCTCTGTTCTCTGCTTCTGTCTTTTTCGTTTTCTGCCATTACTTTGTATCTGTGTCTCCCTTTCTGTCTTTCTGCATTTCTCTTCTAGTAACTCTGTCTGTCTCTGTTATTCGGAATAGGTCAGGATTTGCTGTAGTAACAAACAACCCCAGAACTTCATGATTTGAAACAACAATTCTTGTTTACACTTCACATTGACCATGATCAGTGGTGGGTGCGGGGGCTGAGGAGACCCCCGTTTCTCTTTCCGTCCTCTCTACGACAGGGAAAAGAACGTGGAGAGTCACGCACTGGCTTCAAGGCTTCCACACAAAAGTGACACTTCTGCACATATGTCATTGGCCACAGCAAGTCAATAATTAAGTTGAAGAGGACAGGGACGTGCCTGTGAGAGGGAGCGCTGGTGAGCAGCTCTCATGACTGCCACAGTCTCTTTGTCCATGTCTGTCTGTCTCTGTCATCACTTTGTCATCTGTCTCAGTTTCTTCTCTCTGTGATTTGGCCTTCAACCGTCAACTCCTGCCACTGTCATTTTCCTGGGAAGGTCTGACTTGGTTTTGAGACAGAGATGAGGCTTCCAAGTTTTTTGTGTGTGTTTATGTGTGTGTGTGTGGGAGGTTTGGGGTTTGCTTGTTACAGCAAGAAAACCTGGCCTATCTTTACTCATTGGAGAAGGACCAAGAGACACAGATGTAAAGGACGTGGTGACAGGGAGAAATGGACAGAGACTTCCCAACCTTTGTGGAGGCCTTTGGGAGATCTTGTGATTGGCTTGGCTCACCCCAGTGAACTTGGGAGCAGTGATTCCAGGAAGCCACCTGGCCTTGGAAAGGGCCCAGGTCCACCTTCATTCCCTCTCATGGCAATACCTGCACCCTCTTCTCTTCCCGGACTCTGTCCTGACCCTACCCTGCTCTGCCCCACACAGAACAAACCTTGGAAGAAGCTGAAGACAGTTCTGAAGTATTCGCCATTCGTGGTCTCCTTCCGAAAACAGTACCCTTGGGTCCAGCTGTCCGGACATGCTGGTGAGAGCAGGGGTCGCTGAAGGGCAGCGGGCAGACAGGGCTGGGCAGAGATGCCTGGGCTGGGGCAGAAAGCAGCAGAGCTGCTTGTGGTCCTTTAGCTTTTCCGTCTGTAAAATGCACCTCATGACAGTCCCATCTTGTGGGGTTGTTACTGCGAGTGCTTAGTCCCGGGCTGGGCCGTTTATACACCAGAGCTGAGGGCTCTTCCCAGTTATTCCAGTGTCGGTTTCTGTGTGTGTGTGTGTGTGTGTGTCTTCTCTACCCTGGGGACAAGTGGCCTGGGCTTACATCCTAGTTCTGTTCTTTATTTGTGGGTGACCCTGGGCAAGTTACTTTCGCTCACTGGGCCTCAGTTTCCTCATCTGTAACGTGGAGATAATTGTCCCTCCCTTGCAGAGTTAACCGAAGGGTTATTATCAAAATGTATATTAAGACTGAGACATAGGCCCCTCATATATGGAAATTGTTATTCCCTGTCCTCGCCCTGTGTCCAGAGCTTAGTAGGCCCCCACTAACCAACAGCTGGGCCCTTTCTCCCAGGGCCCAGCACAGTATCTGCAGCACATAGTGGCACAACGCGGAGCATGTGCCTAGCATACAGCGTCTTTTGTAAAGGGCTAGATAAAAAGTGAAATACTCAGCTCTTCGGTGGCAGTATGAAAGCAGCTGTAGATAATACACAAGTGAGAATGCCTGTGTTCCAATAAAACTTTATTTAAAAAAACGGGCAGTGGACTGGACTAGACAAACCATGCTGACCTGCAAAGAGAGACAGGAAGGGAACTCATTTGCCTTGTCCATCCTTAGATCTGAGTCAGAGAAAAGCCAAGTCTCCCCAAAACTGTAAACACAGGCCTTCTGTCAATATAGGTCCTAGTTACTACTGCTGAGTTGAAAAACAAACAAATAAACAGAATTCTCAAAATTTAGTGGTGCATTAAAAAACAAAAGTTTAGTGAAATAAAACTACCATTTTATTACATTCGCAGGATTTGGAGTTGGGATTTCAGACAGGGCATGGCAGGGATGGCTTGTTGCTGCTCCATGATATCTGGGAACTCAGCTAGGGCAACTTGAAGGCTGTAAGCTGGAAACTTTTGGAGGGTCATTCAGTCACATGCCTGGCAATTGATGCTGACTGTTGGCTGTGTCTCAGCTGGGACTACTGGCTGGAAAGCTTATGTGTGGCTTCTCCAATTAGCTGCTTGGGCTTCCTCACATTATGGTGACCACAAGTAGCAAGATTTCTTAAATAGCAGCTCAGGACTGCAAAGTGTCTCTGCCAACACAGTGCAAGCTGTATCTCTTTTTTGACCTAGACCATGAGATTATACAGTGCTGCTTCTGCCATAAGCCCTCCCCTATTCAAGGGGAGAAGAATAGATTCCACTTCTTGCTGGAGAATGGCAAGATTCTAGAAAGAGTATATGGGGCAGGAGCTATTATTGTATCATCTTTGGAAAGTATACTCTGAAAATACAATTTGCCTAAATAGGAATTGTAATTCTAAATCTGTACTATCTGCATGGTCCAGGAAATGCCGGATTTGTAAATTAACTTAAATGGGCCTCAGTCATTAGCACTTTGGGACTCCAGGCAGAAGAAAATGCATATCTGTTCTAGAGAGTCAGGCTCTCCACTCAGACCTCACAAAAATTCCCACAGCTGATTGTGAGCTCACAATCCAAAATTACAAAACAAATGAGGACACAATCTGCTGTGAAGAGGTCTTTGTTTAAACAAAGAGCAGAAATAGGCCCTGCCCTTGCAACCCCTTGCCAAGATTTTGAAAGTTTCGGGGAGCGAGAGAAAGTATTGCAGAAGGGTCAGGTAAAATGACAGTGGCCAGTGGCATACAGACCGTGGGGGATTCTCTTGCTCATACAGTTTCTGACCCTCCCATTGACTGTACTGCTCATAGGGAACTTCCAGGCTGGAGAGGATGGTCGGATTTTAAAGCGTTTCTGTCAGTGTGAGCAGCGCAGCTTGGAGCAGCTGATGAGCGACCCCCTGCGGCCTTTTGTGCCAACCTATTATGGCATGGTGCAGAGGGATGGCCAGACCTTCAACCAGATGGAAGATCTCCTGGCGGACTTCGAGGGTCCCTCTATCATGGACTGCAAGATGGGCAGCAGGTGGGGCCAGGGCCAACCATGCGGCAGAGGTGGCGGGTCAGGGTGGGCGTTTTTGAAGATAGTGCCAAGTCAACCTGTAAAGTGGTCATACATACATTCCCACCAGCAGTGAGTTCCAGTTGTGCCACCTTCTCATCACCACTTGGTGTTACCTGTTTTATGAATTTTAGCCATTTTGGCAAGTGTTTCATTATGGTTTTATTTCTGTTTTTTGATGACCAAAGAAGTTGAGTATTTATCGGACTTTTGAAAAGTGCCTGTTCTAATATTTTGCCCATTGATCTATTGGGCTATCTTTTTCTTTTTTCTTTTTCTTTTAATTTTTTTTTCCATTACCATTTAGTCCTCTATACCTCCTCCCTGCTCTTTCTTCCTTTTTTTGTTTTTTATTGAATTTACTGGGGTGACACTAGTTAACAAAATTACACAGGTTTCAGGTGCACAATTTCACAACACATCCGCACACTGTATTGTGTGTTCACCACTCCAAGTCAAGTCTTCGTCCGTCACCATTTATGCCCCCTATACCCTCGTCTTTCTCTTTTTGATGTCTAATTCTTTGTATGTTCTGGGTACAAGTCCTGTGTTGGGGATATACATACACCCACACACACACCTCTAACCTCCCATTTCACTCTTTTAATATTATCTTTTGATAACATAGTACTTTCAGTTTAGTCCAGTTCATCAATTATTTTCATTATGGTTGGCAGCTTTGTGTTTAAGAAATGCCTATTTTGTCACATCCTCTGTGTCCCAGGACCTACCTCGAGGAGGAGCTGGTGAAAGCTCGAGAACGGCCCCGGCCCCGGAAGGACATGTATGAGAAGATGGTGGCTGTGGACCCGGGGGCCCCCACCCCCGAGGAGCATGCCGAGGGTGCTGTCACCAAGCCCCGCTACATGCAGTGGAGGGAGACTGTGAGCTCGACCTCCACCCTGGGCTTCCGGATTGAGGGCATCAAGGTGAGTCCTGGAGCTGCTAGCCTGTCGCCAGAGGGCTGGGAACTAGATCTGGGCAGGGCTTCCTGGGGAGCATGGGTGTCAGGGGAAACCGGAAAAACACACGGTCTGGAGAGAGAGCAGGAGACTGCAGAGGATGACAAGATGGGGCCAGGAGAGGTCTTGCTTCCCTCATCCCCACATCTGTCAGTGACCAAATTTTGTTTACCTCTCTGTCGGAGCATCTCTTGATTTCATCTTCTTCCCTCCACATGGCCTTGTCCTAGTCTGGCCCTGTCTTCTCCTTCCTCAGCCTCCTCAGATCCACCACCCAATACAGCAGCTGGAGCTCGATCCTTTGTCCCCCTTATGGAGAAAGGTTTCCTCCCTCCCCCTTTCCTCCTCCCTCCCTCCCCCTTTCCTTCTGTCCTGTCCTTCCTTCCTTCCTTCTTTTTTTTTTCTTTTATTGATCCTGGAGAGAGGGGAAGGGAGGGAGAAAGAGAGGGAGAGAAACGTGGATGTGAGAGAGAAACATCAATCAGTTGCCTCTTGTACACACCCCAACCGGGGCCTGAACCAGCAACCCAGGCATGTGCCATGACTGGGTATCAAACTGGTGACCTTTTGGACACCAACCAGGGCTCTTTCTTTCTTTTTGTAAATTAAATCTAATTGTTTGAATAAGTATTCACATTGTTCAAAAGTCAAAATAATATTAGAAAAGGGGATTTAGGAGAAATCTCTCCCCCAGTCCTGCTGGTGTCATTCCCATTCTGTCCCTTCACTCCCCGCCAGCTCACGTGGCACCACTTTTTCAGTTTCTTACATTTCTTCCTGCAAATACAAACAAATACAATTGCATATTCCCAAATGTCCCCCCTTTCTCAAAAGGCCGCGTAGTCCTAGAGAGTTTTCTATGTCATTCCACAGAGTCTCTTTTCTTTTTTTCTCCCTCCCTTCCCTCTCTTTCCCCTCTCTCCTTTTTCATTCTTTTCTCTTTTTTCTTTTTTTTCTTTCACTGTGATAGCTCTTTGTGGATGTGCCACAGTACCCTGTTGATGGCCCCCTGCATTGTTTCTATTTTTCTCTGTTACATCCAACACCTCAATGGCACGTTTCGCAAGTGTGTACGTTTAGCTGTAGACTAGATTCCCAGAAGTGGCAGTACTGGATCAAACCTGAAATGCACTGGGAACGTTGCTGGAGATTGCCAAACCCCTCCCACAGGTGTCGTACCGCTGTGCATCCCACCAGCGACGTATGAGGGCGTCTGTTTCCCCACAGCCTTGCCGGATACAAGTTGTATATCCAGCTATGTCATTCTCCTATCCGAAACCCTTCCATGGCTCTCCAGGGCCCTCAAGATATGCTCCCTGGCCTGGAAGGCCCTCCAGGGTGTGGTCTCATCTTTCACCCCTCTCTTCCTCCCAGCCTACCTTCAGACCACAGTGGAGAACTTTATTTCCTTGAAAGGGTCCTCTTCCCCTGGTTGGCTCCCAGTCATTTTCCCGTCTCCTTTTAAATTTCACTTCCTCCAGGAAGCCCTTCCTCCTAGATGAGAGCCCTCTCTTTATCCCCTCATAACTCTCTCTACTCCTTCGTGATTCTTGTCTCCCTTTGTGATGCTCTTATTCAGTATCTGCCCCCTCATCTGACTGTGCCTCGTCTGTCCTGGTGCCTCCATGTTAGCAGTGCCCACCTGGCACACATGGTCGTATGACTCAGGTGGCTCTCTGTGCCCCTCTCAGACATAAAAAATAACATTAGTCTTATTTATTGAGTGCTTGCTTACCCTCTGCCAAACACTGTGCTACGCATTCTATGTAACCAGTCTCCTCTAGCCCTCACACCAGCTTTAGCAAGTAGATACCAGCACAGTTCGCATTTTCCAGATAAGGAAACTGAGGTTGAGACAGGTGAAGTGACTTGCTTAAAGCCACCCAGCTAGGAAGTAGCAGAGTTACAATTCAAAGCCAGATTTACCCCCTTCCAGAGCGCACTTGGCTGGACTGGCTCAAGCAGGGGGCTCAAGGTTGGACCTGGAAGGACCAGCTGCTCAAAGCGTGACTTGGGGCTGGGCTGATCTGAACTGGGCAGGTGGGCTGGCTCCTGCTGAGTAGCAAGTGAGTAGGGAGGCAGGTGGGTGGCCCCAGGAGGTGCCCGAGGCTGGTTGGTGTGGGCGTTAGAAGGAAAGTTATGACACTGCGCCTTCAACCCTTGCCCTGCAGAAAGCCGATGGGACCTGCAACACCAACTTTAAGAAGACGCAGGAGCTGGAGCAGGTGACAAAGGTGTTGGTGGACTTTGTGGATGGGAACTGTGGAATCCTGGTGAGTGGGACACCCATGCCCCAAATTTAGCAGTTCAGGGCCAACCCCATCACTGTTGCCCCCACTGATGGTCTTCTGCTCGGGGCCGAGGCTGGCTGGTACTGGCTGGTGTTGCTCACCGTCTGTGGCCAGGGTCATGGGTGGCTTGGCCAGGGCTAGTCTAGGATGGCCCTGCCCACGTGTCTGGTGGTCTCAGATCATGTCTCTCTCATGATCCCTCAGGCCTGCCTGGGCTGGTTCTCGCGGTGGAAGCAGGTGGCCAAGAGAACACGTGAAAATGCAAGGCCTCCTGATGGCTAAGCCACCATCATTTCTGCCACGTTCTATTAGCCAGAACAAGTCATGACCAAGCCTAGATTAAAGGGAAACAGACTTCACCTTTTTAAATTTTTTTTATTGATTTGAGAGACAGAGGGGGAGAGAGAGAGACATCGATTTGTTGTTCCACGAATTTACGCATTCATCAGTTGATTCTCGTATGTGCCCTGCCTGGGGATCAGACCCACAACCTAGGTATATGGGGTGATGTTCTGACCAACTGAGCTACCCTGCCAGGGCCAGACTCCACCTCTTTCTGGGAGGAGCTGCTAGGAATTATGGGTGTTCATGTAATTTACTAACCTTACCCTTGTCTGTACCAGCTGGATGTATCCAACCTCCCCTTCCATGTTCCCCACGGCTCCCCTTATTCCATCATGGCCCGTATAGGACAAGGTCAGATCTTAAGGAGGGTAAGGACCCACAAAGTCCCTATGAAAACCAAGAAACTCTCCCTCTCAAACAGAGAAAGTACGTGGCACGCCTAGAAGAACTTCGTGAAACTCTGGAGAACTCCCCCTTCTTCAAGACCCATGAGGTGCGAGCCCCACTGCCATGGGAGCAGAGGGCCCCTGTATGTGTGTGAGGTGGGAGTGGGTAGGGGTCCAGTTTGCACTGAGGAGAAATTGCTGTCAGAATTAAGGCTAAAGCAATTAAAATGAGACCCCGTGTTTGGGGGTCTGTTTCTTTATGGTAGGCAGCACAGGGGATTTCAGGGAGGTGGGACAGGTAGGAGCATGAACTCGAGCCAAGCAGCCTGGGATGAGGTTGGCTCTGCTATGTGACTTCTCAGGTCCGTGCCTTCTCAGGCCTTGCTTCCTCCTAAGGTGGGCGAACAGTGCTGCCCTCCTCACAGGGCTACTGAGCTGTGAGACAAGCAACTGCCCTATGCCATTTGGAGCATGAACGCGCATTTAACGTCTAGCTCTTTATTTGTTTGTAGTTTTTGAGAGAGAGTGAGAGGGAGAGAGAGAAACATCAATTTTGTTGTTCCCCTTATTGATGCATTCATTTGTTGCTTCTGGTACGGGCCCTGACTGGGGATTGAACCTGTGACCCTGGTGTATCAGGATGATGCTCTAACCAACTGAGCAACCTGGCTAGTGCTAACTCCTAGCTCTTATAATTACTCTATAATCATAATTGTTTACAATTACTATCGCCATTCCTTGTTCAGTGGCTCTCTCCCTTCCCCTTTCCCTCCCCTCCATGGCCTGTTTCTTTGGCAATATTCATCTCTCTGGGGCTGTCTTGGAGAGTCTGGAAGTGGTGATAGCACACCTTGCATCTTCTCCTCCCCTCCTCTGTACAAGCCCTTCCCCTCACCCCTACCGAAGCCCTCTCACCCCCTTCTCCTGGTATCACTGACTTCTGGGAGGACCCTGATCTGGGAGTCCAGCTGGCCTAGGTTTGGACCCCAGATCCTCAGACCCATCTGCTGACCTGCAGGATGGGATAAGGGAGCACCTGCCTCTTGGGTGCCATGAAGGTTAAGTGGATTAATATAGGGAAGGTATGGCCCACAGTAAACCCTCAATATGTGCCAGCTGTTACTGTCATGTTTCTTATCAGATGTCACCTTGTCCTTGTCGCTGCCTTTATGCTTTACACACAAGTTGCAAAGAGGAGGCCTGGGGAGCCCCATCTCACCTGTCCTTGTGTTTGGTTTCATGTGCTTGGTGACTTACATTTTAAAAGATGAGCTGCCAACCTTTAAAATGTGAGACTTCACACCCAAATCAGGGTTTCCAGTTTCCCTTGGTACACTGGGAGACATGGTGACACTGGGCCGCTTGCCACATCCCAACAGCCGTCCAGAGCGGACGGCATCTGCCTCTACTCACAGGCAGCCGCTCGCCGGCCCCGTCGTCTGGGCCCCGTGTTCCCTGGCAGCAGTGGGGTTGGGGACCAGGTTAGGAAAAGGGAGGTCTGTGCAAACATGGAGTCAGGTGAAGGCAAGGAAACTACTCTTTCTAATTAGCAAAACAAAACCAGCATCTCTGAGGGCCGCATGCAAGCCCCACAGACGCTTGCTAAGCATGTGGATCATGGAATGCTGCCCACAGCCCCAGGAGGCAGGGCTGTGGTCCTCGCCCCCATTGTACAGGTGAGGAAGCTGGGAGCTGAGGAAAGGAAGCCGCTTGCCTGCAAATACAGCAGCAATCCGCCAGGGCCGCGTAGTTGCCGACCCTTCCCACGGGGGAGGTGTGATCCACTCCCTTAGTCCCCACGGGGCTCTCCTGACCTACTCAGGATCCTACAGGTATTTGAGTTTGTACCTCAGCTTGAAAAAGGGTGCCAGTTAACATCTGCTGTGCATTCTTTAGTGCAGCTAAACTGGCAGCTGTCTTAAGTGCTTTGTATGGATTAATTCATACACATAAGATGCACAGCAACCTTTCAGGTAAATGGTACTATTACCCCATTACTCCCACTTTGTATATCAGGAGGCAGAGGCACAGAGAGGTTAAGTCACCTGCCCAAGGCATAACAGCCATAAATAGCAGAGCCAGGATTTGAACCTGGGCGTCTTGGCTCGAGTTCATGCTATCAACCACTGTGTTCAAATGCCCCTTGGGGATGGGACCATTGCCGGTGCTTGTTCTGCCCTTGACTGCTGCCTGTCTCCCTGCAGGTGGTGGGCAGCTCCCTTCTCTTTGTGCATGACCACACTGGCCTGGCCAAGGTTTGGATGATTGACTTCGGCAAGACAGTGGCTCTGCCTGACCACCAAACACTCAGCCACCGGCTGCCGTGGACTGAGGGTAACCGTGAGGACGGCTACCTCTGGGGCCTGGACAACATGATTCACCTTCTTCAGGGGCTGACCCAGAGCTGACCCACTTGTCTGCTGCCAGGTTTATTTATTGGACGGTACTCAGCTGGCTGGAAGAGCCCCAGGGTACGCAGGGGCCTGAGGTCAGCCACGGAGGCACTGATCTCCAGGACAGCAGAGGTGTGGTACACCACCTGAGCCCAGTGTAGAATATCTGAAGGGCTTTGGAGACCAGGTAGCGCCCAGCTCTTTCGTAATACTGGTGTTGTAAGGACTAGAGAGGGGACATGACATGGCTGGGTCCCACTGTGAGCCAGAACCAAACTGGGTCTTCAAACCAGCAAGGAGGATTCCTGAGGGGCTGCCGGAGGCCACAACTAAAGCACACACCCTGAAAGAGCACAGCTCAGACGCCGTGGGGTGCCGGCCTGACACACGCCTATCACCACATCAGTGACTGATCACTGCTGTAGGCCTCCTCCTGCCACAAGCAGGCTCCAGGCCAGGGACCAGTCAGCTTCACATGTACTGCCCCGGGGACCAGGCCTCATTTGCAACAAATGCTGGAGCCGGCTTGTCTGCCTGGGAGTGGTATGGCCCCATCACTTCCTCTGGGGCCCTTCAAATGCTGACAGGCTCTGTGGAGGGTGTGACACCATAGGACTGGCCTGAGAGCTGATGCTGCTCTCCTGACCTCCCAGGGCCCCTCGGACCCTCCCTGATCCGGAGAGAGCTCTGCCAACACCTTGCAGACCCAAACCACAGCCACACCCCATGCCAGCACTGTGACCAGCACAACCTCATTCCTCCTCGGGCGCCACCGCAGCCGCAGGAGTTCCCCCTTCCTCCCTTTACCCCTTTAGGTGGCTGTTACTTTAGCTGACTGAGGTGGTGAGAAGAGCTTTCAGGGGCAGGGAGGCCATCTTGGGAATCAGAGCTGCGTTCCTTGGGTGGCCTCCACCCTACCCGGGGCCCCTGCGGTGAGAAGTGCCTGGCTTGAGCCAGATGCTCAGGATGGGTGGGGCTGCTGGCTAAACCAAAGACCCCAGCCCAGCCCCCAGAGGTGATGACCCCTTTCCCCTCCTGTTGTACTTATAACTGGCTTCCTGGCCCACAGGGCTGGGCTAGGGGAGGACAGCACCTCTAAGTCAAAGCTCTAATGTGGTCTTCCAGGGCTCAGGAGGCACGTTCCTTTTCTACTGACCTTTGTACTTTATACCGGACAGGTAGTTGTTCGATGGGGCAGTGCTGGGGACCTGGAGGCAACTTCCCCTAACTGCCATACCCCCCATGACGACTCCCCAGTAAACAGGACATTCAAACAGGACATTCATGGATTTTTTTTTTTTCCATCTTGTGGGCGTGGGCTCAAAGCTCATGACCTTGAGCTTGGATAAGAGGACACTGACCAGTCTGGAGTAGAGATGCAGGCTTGGAGTATTCACCGAGCTGCTCCTCTTGTGCCCGGCTCTGTGCTGGGTAAGGCAGGTAACAGTAGTGACCAAGGCAGTGTCGAGCCCTCCCAGGACAGAGCACCAGAGTGCCAACCACTGTCAGGGCTGGGAAGGGGAGGTGCAGGTGGAGGAGTCAGGGCCAGGATGGAGGACTCCACAGTGCTGGTTAGAAACACTAAAACACCCCAAACACACTACATGTACACTGTAGTCTCTAAAATTCCTTTGCAATGCAGACATGGCAGTGACCAAAACACACCTGTTCCCTCCCCTTTCAGAGGGAAGGCAACAGGTGTCATTAACTAATCTATAAGTACGTATTTATATACACCTATGTACGTACTAACTTCCTGGTTTGAATCCTGACCCTGCCACTTGCCGAGTCATATATCCTTAGGCCGGTGGCTGCACTCCTTCCAGCCTGTCTTTCCATCTATGACATGGGGAGGATCTTGTACCTTACATCCAAGACTGGAGGAGTTAATGAGTTAACACAGGTAAAGGGGTTGGCACATTTGATTGCTCAGATGCATTTCTTTTTTAACAAATCAGAACACAGAGGGGAACTTTTGAGTCAAGCTGTGGTAGGCCCACAAGTTACCCCAGATGTACCTCAGTATGTGGACTGTTGTGAACTAGGGTAATCAAGACTGAAGGCTCAGTGAAACCTCCAGCCCACTCGCCCTTACCTACCTAGAAGTCTGAATTAGGGGCCTTGCCCATAATGAGACTGTCACAGATAAGCTTTTCTGACCTATCTACAGAGTAGGGTAAACTTCCAATTGCTGAACATTTGCCCTTATCACCCCGCAATGACTGTCCTCCCTCTGAAGCCCCAAGGTGCACCTTAGCTCAGAATGGCATATATACCTCATTTTCCCTGTCTTGGAGCCTTTCATGTATGTCAGGTTCCCATTATGTATGTATTAAATGTGGTTATTTTCTCGTTAACCTGTCTCTAGACTTACTAGACCAGACAAAGAACCCTGAGGGAAACACTTGTTCCCTCCCACGCTGGGAAAGTCAAGGATCAGCTTCAGCAGAGGGCTGCGGGGGGTGGCGCTAGGCTCCCGAAAGCCAGTGTGGCTGGTGGCAGGAGGTGAGCTGGGGCTGCGAGTGTAGTCCCTATTCTGAGCAATAGGGTGCTGCCACAAGCTTCTCTGGAAGGTTGTGAGGAAACCAAGTTTGCTTTATTTTTTGGCTCCCTCAGCCCTGACCCCATGTGAACACATATGGGGGCGGGGCAGCAAGGGGCCCAGTGAGGAGGCAGACGTCCAGAGAGAGGACAATGGTTCAGAAGTGAGAAACGGATGGCTGCAACATTCCGGTGGGGTGGACAGG
Organism: Mormoops blainvillei; assembly: GCA_004026545.1. Lineage (NCBI taxonomy): Eukaryota > Metazoa > Chordata > Mammalia > Chiroptera > Mormoopidae > Mormoops > Mormoops blainvillei. The sequence goes on along the minus strand of PVJD01000079.1, from coordinate 167,130 downwards.
ACACGGTGTCTGAGCTGTTGTCTCTCCCCTGGGAGAGGGACCTTGTCTGTCTGGCTTCTGGCTCTAATCCTGACCCCCACAGTAGGTACTCAACACAGAGGATGAAGATGGGGGAGTTGGGGTGATGCCCGGCTTAAGAATGAACAGATTACAGGGTACCCTGTGTGAAGGATCTCTGCTTGGAGGTTCACAAGAGATCTGGCCCAAGCCCTTGGGTACTCACACAGGGGATAACCTGGGGTCTGGTCATCACCCCCAGTTCAGCGCTGCAGCAGGCTAGTGGCTGGAGTCCCACGGTCTGAGGAGCACAGCCTGGCCACAGAGGCCAGCCCGTACCCCGCCAGCGGGCACCACATACGCCCGGCCATCAGTGGCCCGAGAGGGCGAGAAGTCTGTCAGCTGCAGGTTGCTATCCCGGACTTGGTCATAGTCCCACAGCTGGCAATGCCAACTCTTGCCCTGCTTGGAGAGAAGGTAGACCGCTCCCTGTGAGCCTTCCTCTGGCAGGGGTGGTGGCTGGTGGGGCATGCCAGGCACAGGGTGAAACAGGCCTGGCAGCTCTGGGTCCTCGGCATAGCTGGGGCCTGGCACGCTCTGCACACCGAGCAGGACCCCTGTGAGAGGGAGAGGCTGTGAGTGGGGACCCAGCCCTGATGCAGTGCTGGGGCTGAGTGTCCCCCACAGCCCCCCAGGGAAGGTGCTGCCTGGTCCCCGGATTACAGAGAAGTCAATGGAGTCAGCAGGCACACAGCTGGGCTGGGATATGGAGCCAGGGTGTCTGGCTTCAGAGCTGCAGGCATTTTAGGTCCTGCCCCCTACAGTCTGTCAGCACTGGGAGGTGGAGAGGTGACATTAAACAGAGCAAACATTGTCACCCAGTTGTCTCCAGCTGTCTAGGAGGGAGATGCTGGGAGTGGCGCCCTCAAGGCCGCAGCCAGGAGGAGGCTGAGCAGAGCCCTGATAGGGCCACCTGATGCACACAGATCCATCCTTTTTCCAGGCAGGTGAAATGACGACAGTGCTGGTCACAGCTAACATTTACCTAGAGGTGCAACATGCCAGACACCGCTGTTCCGAGTTTTCCATGCTCTGCCAATTAGGCAGGCCTATGAGGTTGTACTACTGTCACCTCAATTTCCAGACAGGCACGCAGAAGCCCAGAGTCAGAGCCTGGAGTCCAGAATGTTCGATCCGAAAACTTGTACTCTCAGCTTGTTTGCGGAAACCCCGGCTGGCACCTGCTGCCTGCCGGGACCCTGCTGAGTACAGCACCCTGTGCGGACAGGGACAGCCCAGTCATGGCCCTGCCTCGAGAGTACTGGGGAGGTACCAGTGAGTGCAAGGGCGAGAATGTGAGGAGGGATGATGGGGGGCTGGGACATCCAGGGTGAGGGCACAGGGACACAGGAGGGGCGACTCACCTATGCTCACTGCCCAGTGGGCCTTGTGGCCCTTCCTCTGACATGGCTCATGGTTGAAGTCTTCATCATAGCTGGTGACGGGGTTAAGGCCAAAGCCATAGTGTGGCCCTGGGGCCCACCCTTCGCCACCCCACCCTGTTCCCTTCCTGCCCTGGGATACGGGATGAGTAAGGGATGTCCAGCGACAAGGTGTTGCAGTACACGGTCTCTGTTGGGACCGCCTAGGCCACCACGGAGCAGCTCCGTTTGGCAGCCCAGTGCCTCCTCGGCCAGCCTGCCCATGTCAGCTACTGTGGGACACAGCAGACACACAGCAAGGGATCACTGTGTGTTTGGTACCGTTTCAAGGGCTTGCTGGGGATCAATGCCTCTAATCCTTACTGGGAACACTACCTCTTCATACAAATGCAGAAAATGAGGCACAGAGAGGGTAAGCTGCTTGTCCAGGGTCACGGAGCAGCAGGTGACAGAGCTGGGCTGGGAACCCAGGCAGCCTTGCTCCAGAGTCCACCTTGTAACACTGGGTGGGGGAAGGGCCTAAGGAATGGAATAGGGTCCTCCCATGCACCTAGTCCCACCCAGCCTCTCCAGTCCATTCCTGCTGAAGAATGCCAAGCTGTGACCCTTCTGCAACCAACTCACCAGAGAACATCTCTCCCTGGGCCGTGTACCCTCTCTCCATGGCCATCTGCACAAGTCTCTCCAGGGGGATGCCACTGGGGGGCACCAGGAGAGTGCCTGCCATCCACAGGGCCACCAGCCCACACCTGGGAGAGACAAGCCCAGCCCCTCAATCCCGGAGTCCAGGGGCCCCTCTGCCGTGGAAGCTGGAGTGTGGGGAATAGGTTGGCTGCCCTGGGGGAGTTCCCTTCCCCTCTCCCAGGGTGGGGAGACATAATCTCCTTTCAAGGCAGAGAAGCTGGCCAAGCACTGAGGATGAAGGGAAGGGAGGGTGGGGAGAGATGTCGCCTGGGTTTCCAGGATGAGCAGCTGCCAAAGTGGAGTTAGAGATGATGGACCAGGTTCATCTGTTCTCTCACTCACTGACTCCAACTGTTTACTGTGCACGCACCCAGGACCCTGACCTGGTAAGTTCCCCTCTCCTTCTGTTCCCCTTGTCCTCCCCAGGCTACTGGGATAAGATGAACCCATTCCGCCCACTCTCCTGGGTCAACCCTCACTAAACACAGCGAAGTCAAAGGCTTGGGACACACGGGTTACCCAAGGGGTTGGGGTTCCATATCAGGGCACATACTGAGGGCCTTCTTGGATGAGGGAGGGCAGGTCTGCACAGAAGAGTATCCATTGCAAGTCACTTCTGAAACTGAATCAGAGCCAAAATCAGGTCACACGAGAACCAGCCCTACAGCGCCTCCCCCCACCCCTTGCCATGTCTGGCTGGGAGTCGTGAACGGGAGGAATACAGCGCGGGCAGTCCTGAGGCCTGAGCACGGCTCCTGGCTCAGTCACTGACTTCCTTCACCCTGCTAGGGCACCTCCCTACCCAGCCTCACTTTTCTCATCTGCTCAGTGGGAATGACCCTTCCACCTGCTGCTCCCTATCCCTTCTCCTAGCTACTGAAGGGGCAAGGAGCAACGTGCAAAAGCTTGGCAACTAGGAGCCTGTGATTAGAGAAAATTCCTCAGACCAGTGTCTGTGCCCAAACCCTGATTTTCCCTTCTCAAACCGGTTTCTCAGGCTGTTCAATAAGGTGAAAATCCCTTAACTCAGCTTTGACTGAAAACCAGGTGAAACGCTCCAGGTCTAGAGATCACCTTGATAATGAGCTCCGCCCTCCACCCCTCTGCGTGGTGGTGATCCCAATCAACTCCTCCGCCTACAGGGCACAGGAGCATCAGGGAGCTGTGCTTGAATTTCTACTCCAAGGCCAGTGAAAGGGCAAGGCTGGAGTGTGTGTGTGTTGGGGGTGGGCGTGGGGGTGGGGGTGGCGACCCTCCTGATGGAAGATGACATTACAACACAGTGGTTGAAAGTGTGGAGCCCCGCTGCCAGAGTTCAAACTGGGCTGTTCCTCCGTTAAGCACTGTGGCTAAGTGACTTCACAGCCTTGAGCCTGTTTCCTTATCTGGAAAATGGGATAATAGTTCCGACCTCATGGAGTTGCTGAGAGGATTAAGTAATGCTTAAAAACTGAGTGCTGGTGGACTATTACCTTCCCTGGAAAGCTGGAAATCTCTTATGACTCTGGACTAGTCCCTTCCCCCCTTCGCCTCAGCCAGGCAATTATTAAATCAGGTGCCCCTGAGCCCAGCCAGGTCTAGGCCCCTCCCTGACTCCGGTCCCCCTCCCTCCACCCCTGTAAGCACCTGGCTGCAGGAAGCCCTCCTATGGCTCCATGGTGACCACAGGGCAGTTGCCTTCCTTCACACAGCCCTCCATGCCCTGCCCACCTGTGAAAACCCCTGCTTGTCACTTCTCCTGTCTGTTAAAGAACGTATCTTCATTTCACTCCGGGTCTCTGCACAAGGGGCTTAGTCTATCACATGGCTTTGATGACTTGCCCAATTAGCATTCAGGGGTTCTCTTCAGGCAGGCCCCAGCGGCCCCCAGCCTGGGCGGGGCACTCCCTCCTCACTCCCCTCTGACCACTCGTGGCTGTCACCAACTGGTGGAGGGAGGAATAGGTTTTTCTCACTGGACTAGGTGCTTGTGAGGGCAGGATCTTTCTTCATGGCTGAAGCAGGCAGGCTGTTTGACCTTGAGGAAATGGGAAACCCCAAGAGGACATGGAGGAAGCTATGTGGGGACAGGTGGTTTGGTGACTCCCTGGGTGGGCAGGGTGGGGAATGGACACCCTACCGGTCCTTGCGAAGCTTTAGGAGCCTCTTCACGTCTTCTCTGCTCCCGTGGGTTGGGCTGGCCTTCTCCAAGGCTTCTTTCAGAAGCTGGCTCTTCTCCAGGCCGAAGACATGAGGGGGACCAGTACCCGTGGCAGGGGGTGGAGGTGGCGGTGGAGGCGGAGGAGGTGGTGGGGGATTAAGAGCCTGGAGACTTGGGGGACTGGGTAGAAAGGCTAAGGGCGGGAGATGTGGGGGTAGGGGAGGTGGGATAATGGGGGTCTGGGATGAAGGGTTTCTTGGAGGAGGGACTGGGGGCTCCAGGGGAGAAGAGCATGAAGAAATCATTTTGGAGTCTATGGCATGGGCTGGAAGGATGGCAGGGAGAAGGATTCTCCAAAATGGGTTGGTCTCAAGGATGGAGATTTTGAAGACTTTAGGGCAGGCTTCCGGAACTGGGGCGCTGAACAATGGGGCTGAAAGAACCGGGGCTAAAACTTGGGACCAAGGGAGCAAGCATGGGGGCCGACTCAATCAGTTCGTCTCTGGGGGCTAGCTGGGCGGTGTCCTTTAATCCGGAACCAGATTCGTGGTATGCAGTTGGGCTGCAAGCCTGAAAGAGGGAAATTTAGTAGGAGTTAATTTATTATCTGGGGCTAGATTTGGAAACTTGGGGTCAGTTCTGGAATATGACAGCTCGCACCTGGGGTGAGGCGCAAAAGGTGGGACTTAAAGGCCAAAAGCTAAAAACTACGTAATAATTTAGGATGTGCTCAGCCCCGCCTCCCCACCAGGTCACATCCCAAGCCCGAGTCTGGAACCTTTGAGCTGACCTTAAGGACAGAGGTCAAGAGGTCAAAAGGACACCTGGCAGGAAAAACGGCCCAGTTGTGGAGAAGGTCCTGAAATCAGGGCGCAACAGGAAAAGCCTGTGGGTTAAGTTAGGCTCAGAGATGGAAGGCCGTTGGGATCCAAGATAACAACGCTGGGATAGAGTATGGAGTCAGTAAAATGCACCTCCCCTTCCCGTAAAATGGCGGCCGCAGCACACGACCTTTCCCATGTCACGTGGTAGGGTTCGCGTGCGTGCCCGCCCCTTTAGCGATCCCGTGACAGAGAACGCTGGCGGTCGGGAGAGGTGGCGCTTCCAAAGGACTGCCTCTGCAAGAGACTGCAGCGGTTCACGAAGTCTTCACTGATTGGTCCAGAGTCAGAAGCGGAAACCCAAGTGCTCTTTTGATTGGCAAAGTCTAGGTCGAGACTGATTGGCAAGATCTGGCCCAAGATTTGATTGGCAAGGTTGGGCAAGACTTACTCTGATTGGTCAAGCTACCAAGTTACCGCACGGGGATTGGCTTGCAGAACAATAAAGGCGGAGTCAGGAGAGGAAGCTTCGTGCCCGGCATTCGGAAACGCGGGAACCCCTGGCCTGACCCGCATCTCTGTTGGTGAGTAATAGCCGGCGCAGGCGGCCAAGGCGTTCGGCGGGCTGACCGCTTGGCGCCAGAGTCTTCCCCTGCCTGGTGTAGGGGAACTATTTTCCCGCTGCCTGTGGCCACGCCTTCGCAAAACTGCCCCTCCGTCCTTAACTGGCACTTAACATCCGCGTTCTGTTTTTTGGCCGCCCTGTGAGCGCGTGGGCCAATGAGAATCACCACTCAGTACGCTCCGCCTACTAAGTCGCTCAGAGCATCTTGGGACTCGTAGTAAACCTCTCGAGAGTCTCTCACCACGCGGGAGGACAAGTGGTGTCCTGCGTTCGCTTTGTTTTCCAAACTGTGGACCCTTTTTCCCTCCTCCCCGCTTCACCTGATTTCCTTCTGGAAGGAAGATCCCCGAGCAACCCGTTAAGCCCGCGTCCCGACAAAGGATTTTGAGAAACCTAGGGCTGAAGTTACCTTTTTCCTTCTTTCAGTCCTACCGCGGCACCTCGCTACATGGCAGTTCCCGAGGCCCGCCCCAACCACACTATTTATATCAACAACCTCAATGAGAAGATCAAGAAGGATGGTGAGTTCTCGGCGGAGTGCAGACTTCGGGCTATACCTCGCACGAGCCGGCCCCCTCGTATCCCCAGCATCCACTTCTCTTCCTCGGCCATCTCTCCTTAGGCAAAATGTTAGAGTTAATCCCTCGGCCTCTGCACATGTTGCTTCCTCCGGCTTTAACACTTACCGCAGTTCATCTTGCACTCTCTCCATTAACCCGGTCACTGCAGCTCATCCTTAAAGGTTTCAGCTCACAGTACTCCTCCACCACAAGGCCTTCCCCTCAGGCGGCGCCTGTCTGGAATCCCATAGGCACCATCCCCCTCCCCCCGCCCCCCGAGTCCCGATGGTTCTGGTCTGCCTGGGACTGGCTAGGTTAGAGCCATGTTTTCAGTGATCAGTCCACAATGAAAATGTTTCCTTTCAAAATTTTCACAGCGACGCTGCAGGAAGGAGGTATTCTCAGTTCTCAGATTAGGACTTGCCCAAGGTCACACAGCAAAGAAAAGTGGTTGAGGTGACTGACCAGTGTGGAATTCTGCCTAGGAACCCGTTTCTTACCATCAGACATATTTTTTCATTTCCTTCAGCAAGTCATCATCTTTAATCAACCATATTTGCTATATTTAACAACTGGGCAAAATCGTAATACCTTTGCGTGGATGTTTTGAGGGTTTAATTAGGTAAGACCCTTATGTGGTGCTTTTTTTTTTTTTTTTTAAAGATTTAGTTTATTTATTTTTATAGAGGGGAAGGGAGGGAGGAAGAGAGGAAGAGAAACATTGTTGTGGGAGAGATAGATCGATCCCTTGCCTTTCACATGCCCCCAACCAGGGACCTGGAGCGCAACCAGCCAGGGCGTCGTGCTTTTTTATGGTATCCAGCAATTAGGGCTGGGTAAATGCTAGCTCTGATTGTTACCTCAAGGAAATTCTGGGAAGAACCAGCCCTGGCTGGTGTGGCTCAGTGGATTGAGTGCCGACCTGCGAACCAAAGGGTGCCCAGTTCGATTCCCAGCCAGGGCACATGCCTGGGTTGCAGACCAGGTCCCCAGTAGGGGGCACGTGAGAGGCAACCACACGTTGATGTTTCTGTCCTTCTCTTCCTCTCCCCCTTCCCTTCTCTCTAAATAAATAAATAAAACCTTAAAAGAAAAGAAAATTGTGGGGGAAACCAAAGAAGCTGTTGGATTAAGTTTGAGGTTACCGATAAACTTGCTGTCGAAAACAAAGTAAGGCGTGTCAATCGCCCATGTGCTTTTAGAGCATTGTGCTTAGGCAGTACTTTCTGGTACTGGGGACACTGGTGACTAGGACAACTCTGGTCTTGCCTTATGGAGTCACAAGTCCAGTGGGGATGAGAGACCTAGGGGACAGTGATAACCCAGAGTAGCCAGGGGAAGCACGTGGCTGAGATTGGACACTGAGAAAGAGGGGTTCATTGAGTTTTACAGAAAAGGAGGTATTTTGGAAAAGCTTTCCAGGTCGAGGAAGAAGGACAGTGGATCCTCAAACAACACAGGTTAGGGGTGCTGACCACCCACACAGTAGAAAATCCACGTATAACCTGGGTTGGCCCTCCATATGCGTGGATTCCCAGTTGTAGATCAAAAATACTATTTATGTTGCAGTGAGGGAGAAGAGTGTTCCTAACCTGGACCAGCATGTGCAAATGTCTAGGGCAGCAGTATTTCAACTGGTGTGCTATAAGAATTTTTAAAACATGCAATAGTTGATTATTTAGTCTGGGACACTGATCTCTTTTTTCATAGATCATCAAATAAAAAAATGACAACAGCCAATACAACAATAGCTGTCTGGTGTGAATGAATGAAAATTATGCCAATTTTTTTTGGGGGGGGGTGTCAGGTTGGCAAAAAATACATTCTTTGATGCACCACAGAATTTTAGGAATTAGTTTATGTATGCCACGAGATGGAAAAAGTTGAAGATCGCGGGTCTAGGGATAAGAGCCCTGGACATTCTCGGAGTACAAGCAATTGTGTGTGTACCTGAGCACTACTACTGGCCTGTGACTTAAGGAGAAGACGCTACTGAGCTGCACTGATGGCTCTTGGGGCCTGCGGCCTGGGCATGGCGTTCAGTTTTGTCCTGAGGGCATGGGGAGCCAGGCAAGGAACTCAGGTGTGAAAGATCTTCCCAGCAGTGGAGGGACTGGGCTGGATGGGCAAATACGGAGAGGCCCAGAGTCCAGGGAGACAGCTGAGGGCCAAACTGGGGTTATGGGGATGGAGGATGGAAACAAAATCCAGAAATGTCATCAGAATTTTTTTTGTTAATTGCTTCAAAACACATATGTTTCCCCTGCCCCCACACATTTTCTTTTCTTCCCTTTCCTGGTATCTTTTTCACCGAGCATCTTTAGCTCAGATTCCTTCTTTGCATAAGAAGGTATCTTCTTGCTGTCGAGTAAGGTAGTTTGCTAGTGAGGTGTGGTGATACTGGGATTAGATGCACTTGGGTCCCAGTCCCGGCTCCATAGGGTCTTCTCAGGAAGACCCTGGGTCAGTGACAGATTCTCCGAGAATCTGCTTACAGTTAAAGTTTCTGCCTCATGGGGTGGTTGTGAGAATGTAGTGACTTTTGTTTTATAAAATCAAGAGATTTTATTTTTAAAAAAATCTGGAGTCTTGCTAAGAAAGAGACAACAGGCCCAAAATGAAGTCTTTAGTGACTTTTTTTTCCCTATGAAACAATGGTATTTTTATTCATGCAAATATTTTTGGAGATGTCTGTGGGCTGTAATCTGAGCTGAGTGTGGAGATACTGTGGTGAACAAATGCCTCTCTTCAGAAAGAGAGCTAGATAACAAGTAAACAAAGATGGTGTTAGCAAGTGGAAGATGCCAGGAAGGAAAGCAAGTAGGGTATGAGGAGGGGAGTGACGCGAGGGGCATTTCTTTAGACGCAGGGTGTTCAGGGAAGGCCTTCGAGACCTGGGTGACTAGAAGGAGGCAGCTGTGTACCTATTAGGAGAAGGATGTTGCTGGTAGAGGAGTGGCCAGTGCAAAGATCTTGAGGCGTAATTGGTATGATGGGCTAGGTAAGGCTTAAAAGAGGCCGTTGCGGCTGAGGACACTGGGGTGAGGTGGAGTATGCAGAACGATGAGGCTGGAGGAGTTGGCTAGAGCCACACTCTACAGGTCCAGTCCAGGTGCTACAAGGAAAAGAAGTGCTCGAATTTGCAATATGCCCTTTGTACGTATGACTTGTGTTTCCCACTGCAGAGCTGAAGAAGTCCCTGTATGCCATCTTCTCCCAGTTTGGCCAGATCCTGGACATCCTGGTGTCACGGAGCCTGAAGATGAGGGGCCAGGCCTTTGTCATCTTTAAGGAGGTCAGCAGCGCCACCAATGCCCTGCGATCCATGCAGGGTTTCCCGTTCTATGACAAGCCCATGGTGAGCACAGTGGGAGTGGAGGATGTGTGCGTGCACTTGTGTGCAAGGCGCCGTAGGAGGCTGGATGGGCCTGTACCTCCTGTTACCTGTAGCCAGTCCCATGGGGACAGGAGTGTCTCTTGGCTGTTCCTTAGCATTTACTGTTCACTCTGCTGGCCTGGGGAGGGGGCACACAGTGACTAAGCGAGCCCCCAGCCCTGCCCTTTCAGACCCAAAATGCTGTGAGAGAGACAAGCCTGTCACCAGATGGTGGCAGCTCAGGGGGTTTAGGGCTGGGGTGGGCAAGTGCACATAGCTGGGCAAACTTAGTGGGGGCACCTTAACCCAGGCTGTGGGATCAGGGAAGGCTTTTGGATGAGGTAAGACTTGAAGGGAAAGGGTTAGTTGGGGGAGAAGAGGGAGGAAGAGTGTTAGGCAGATGGTCCATGTGGACTAAGGCCCAGAGATAACCAAGAGCATGTGTAATTGAGGAAGCGAGTCAAGGTCATTCGGCTGGAGTGAAGGGTCAGCGGGAGATGGTGAGGAGGGTATGGCCTGGAGAGCACGTCCAAAGTCAGGCTAAGGGACTAGAGTTTGTCCTGAAAGTGGATCTGACTCCAAGGGTGCTGCGGAGCCATGGAAGGGTTTAGGGAGATGTCTGGATAGAGAGTGGATGAGAAGAGGGAATTTAGGGTCCGGTTTTGGAGGGTCAGGCTCCGAGGTCGGAGGGGTTTGGGCCATGACTAGGGCTGAGGGCGTGGAATGGGAGAAAGGGTGGGTTGCCGGTGTTCACAAGGCCAGGGGAGTGCCCGCCCTTTGTCTTCACACCATTGTTACCTCATCGAGGCCTTTCCTGGATGCCTTGTCTGAAAATTTCAGCACTTAATACTTCCCCAGTTCACTTCTTAATCTTTGACTTCGCTTCCCCGCTGAAGAAGCTCCATGAGGGCGGGGCTTTTAGAGGTTCCACAGACAGCTGAGTGAATGAAATTTAGATTGGGGTCCAAACGCAGGGGGTGACTGGAAAGAGCACCCCTGTAGAGTGCTCTTGTCCTGGCTTGTTGCCTGGGGCTTCCACCTTTGGCCTGATGCTTGGGGCTGTCCTATCTCCCTTTCAAAACTTTAACAGCCCACTGAGTGCTAATGAGCTACGTGTCGGGTACTGTTCAGATCACTTTAACTAATGTAGTCCTCATAGTCATTCTTCGAAGTGGGAAATATGACAGCCCCATTTTACAGATGTTGAAGCCCAGTGATGTCTTTAATGTTACTCGCTGAGCTCCTGGTAAGGTCGTCTTTTGCACCCAAGCAATTGGCTCTGAAATCCACTCTCAACCCTTTGGCTCTCTGTTGGCAGCGCATCCAGTATGCGAAGACTGACTCAGATATCATTGCCAAGATGAAGGGTACCTTTGTGGAACGGGACCGGAAGCGGGAGAAGAGGAAGCCCAAGAGCCAGGAGACCCCAGCAGCCAAGAAGGCTGTGCAGGGTGGGGCAGCTGCCCCTGTAGTGGGGGCTGTCCCAGGCCCAGTCCCGGTAAGCCAGGGCCCTCTCATCACCAGGCCGTTCTCTGCTCTGTGGCCTGGCTGTGTGGTAGGGTGGGGAAGGGTCTCTGCTTGGGGACCGAGGACCCACCCTCCTCCGTTTCCTTCTGTAGATTGTGTGCCTGTTCTGGCCTGCCAGACTCACTCCTAAGGTCTTTCTCTATGTCTCAGTCTCGGTTTCTCTCTCCTGGACCTTTACATTGGCTCATTGTGTAGAAAGCTACTTAACCAACAGTTAGGATTAGTAAGTGCATTTAACTTAGCAAGGTTGCTGGGTGTAAGGTCAAGATGGGAAAGGTAAGTTTTATTTCTATATGTTAGCGACACACAAGTAGACTTCAGACTGAAAAATAGCCGAGGAGCCAATCCAACAGAGGGTGCGAGCACCCCCTCGCCCCCGCACACATACACACTGAAACTACGGACTGTTGCCGAGAGAAGTTGCAGGCGGCTCCGCGGAGGGCCTGAAAACGCCCCACTGTTTAGATGTCAGTTCTTCGCAGACTGATCTGAAAGTCAACACAATTCCAGTCAGAACCCTGACAGGAATTTTTGGGTACGCTGACATCTGTTTCTCGGTGTCTGGAAAGGCAAAGCAAGGTGGGTGAGAATAAAGCTGGGGGCGCTGTTGCAGTGGTCAGGGTGGTGCGGTACTAGCATAGGGTAGGAAGGTGGACGGGGGCAGCATAGAGCCCAGACGCAGATCACACGGGTGGTTGCTCAACGTACAATGAAGCTAATGCCGCAGTCCGGTGGCAAAAGGACGTTTTTTCCTAGTAAAGGATGGACCAGTTGGATATCCGTAAGAGAAAAAAATAGCTCTACCTTAACTAGATATAAGTTAATTTGAGATGAATCATAGAACTGAGTGTGACAGCTTACATAATAAATGTAGAAGAAAACAGGAAAATGTCTTTATGACCTTGGTGAGGACCTGAAAAGTACGAGTATTCTATAAATAGGATATAGAAGCACGTAGTACAAAAGAAAAGATAGATGAATTGTACCCAGTGGAAGGGGTACAGAGACTGGAGTCTCTGAGTCTCTGTGGGTCACACTGAATTATTACACGTGCACTGATGCTTACTCACCCTTTGGCATCAGAAATGGTGTCTGGCTTACTCTCCAGCTTCCCCACTCCTGCCATGCCTCCTCTCTGTGTCCACCTTTGACTGTTCAGGTGTGATTCCTGCTCTGGCATCCTTGCCCCCTCCGTGTGCATCCTCTGTGCCATTGGGCTGTCTGCTTTCTTCCCCGCGCTGCCACCCTTCCCATTTCTTTCTGCATCTGCCTTGACCATCCCTTTCCATCTTTGCTTTCTATTGTTTCTTTTTTTTCTCTGTAGGTCTCTGCATCTACTTCATTGTTTTTTCCTTAAAATGTATTTTTAGAAGCAAAAGTACAGTATTCTCATTATAGTCTCATTGTAGTGTTTATTTCTACTCCTTTTAGTTAGCAATTGTTAATAATTTGAATTTTTCCATTTTTTCCCCCCACTCATATCTATAAACAAAGTTAGGTCATACTGGCTAATTTTTATATGTTAAAATTTTTTTTTAACTTTCTGATTTGATATCCCCCTTGACCCTGGGTCGGTTTTGCTCCATCTGTTTCTCTTGGTATCCTCTGTCTGGGCCTTTCTCCCTTTGCCTCACACCTGGGTTTCCTCTTCTGTGCCACCTAGTGACTCTGAAAGCACATTTCCTTCTAACTGCCCCACTCAGTCCAGCGCTCCCTCTCTTCGCAGGGCATGCCACCGATGACTCAGGCACCCCGCATCATGCACCACATGCCGGGCCAGCCTCCCTACATGCCGCCCCCTGGCATGATCCCTCCTCCAGGCCTCGCACCTGGCCAGATCCCACCAGGAGCCATGCCGCCACAGCAGCTTATGCCGGGCCAGATGCCACCTGCTCAGCCCGTGAGTGTCTAGTTCTCCTGGGGTCTCATATAAATAGTTGGAACGTGGGAATTGAAGGGGACTGGTCGGGGCACTGTTTTAGAGTGGGTGGTCTGGGCACGCCTTCCCGAGGAGGTGCTTTTGGACGATAATGATGAGGCCCTGGTGCTGCAAGTGATTGGCATGTTTGTTGGAGGAGCTTTGGAAGGTCAGGGTGAGGCTGGACCAGAGGTCAGCACCTGGATTCATACTCGGTGATGATCTGCTGAGCAACCACTTCTGGATATAGCATTGCTGTCATGTGGCTCACAGTCTGGAGGGGTCGAAGCGGGTGAGACAGGCAGCAGCATAGGGGGAAGGGCTAGGAAGGATTCAAGGAGGGTTGCAGAGGGGAGGATAGGAAGGCAGCAGATCCCCCTCTAGACTCATGGCTCCTGTCTCTTCCCCACAGCTTTCAGAAAACCCACCAAATCACATCTTATTCCTCACCAACCTGCCAGAGGAGACCAATGAGCTTATGCTGTCCATGCTTTTCAACCAGTAAGTGGGGCCTGGAGCTGGGCAGGGGCCAGAAGGTGATGGCCAGAATGTGGCTCTATGGGGACAGGCCTCAGAATCCTGCTTGTGGAGCCCGGCACTCGCTTAGGCTTCGCAGGCCAAAAAAGGAGGAGGCTGAGGCCAGACCCCACAGTGCATGGGGTGTGGTGGTGATGAGGCTGGGGGTCAGCATTGGCCAGCGCGTGCGTACCATCCTCCACCCTCATGGGGTAGAGTTGGAGAGGCTATGGGCCTCATCTTTCTGGTCTGTAGGATGCAAAATACATGTTGAAAGAAGAACATGGCCTTACTGAACACTGACCAGACTGGCAAAAGTCAGCACACTAAAATAGCAAGTGTGGGAGATGGGGAGGTTTGAGCCCCGTGCCCTGCTGACGGCGTCTAGGTCCTATGGTCATTGCACAGGGTAACTGTTCACTGCTTAGTGAATTAGGGGTGTACTGTCACCTGCTGGTTCTGCTTCTGATTGTGTATCCTCAAGAAATATAAACGTGCTTTTCGTATACCAGATGTGCTTTCTGGGATGGTTGCCCACTCACCTTGATTCAGGTGCTTTAGTGCGGCTCCCTTCTGAAGGAGCCTCCTCTGTCAGCCTTGCTGCTCCTCCCGGAGGCCGACAGGACAGTGAAGCAGCCAACACATGAAACTACTGTCTGAATGGCTGACAGCGGTGGTGAATTTATAGCATCCTGGGCATTCACATCCATGAAGTAGGAACCGGGGCTCTGCAGTAGGTGCTTCTTGTGTTTCCTCTTTTCCTCTTCTGGAGAGGGATGGAGGAGGTCCTCATGTGAACAGCGTGTTGTCATGGGAAGATCGTTATTACCGGAAAGGCACTAAAGAAATTATTAACATGAGCCCCAGCGGGGACTTTCCTCACTGGTCATGGTGGGGCATTAGTCTGGGCCAAGGGAGAGGTCAAAGGGGGGTGCTCCACCATGGTGTCTGTGCTAGTTAGAAGGAACAGTGCCTCGGGCATGGTGCAAGAGTGCTGAGGAAATTCTGAGAAACTGGATAAAGGAAAGTACAAGGTCTGTCCAGAAAGTATCCAGCCATATAATGTGGGAAAAATAGTAACATTTATTGAATAAGATATAAGAACTATTGCAGATGGATAATAACACCTTAGTCCCCTTTAAAGTTGGCACTTTGGGACTGCACACAGTTCTCCCAGTAGACCTCAGCTGCCCTGTCATATTTTCCTGAATCTCATCAAAGGTCTGAAATGTCTTCCCTTTCAAAGGTGATTTTAGTTTTGGGAAAAGCCAGAAATCTCAGGGCGCCATATCTGGGCTGTAGTGGGGCTGAGTCACCTGGGTGATTTGATGTTTCAGCAAAAGACTGCACGAGATGTGATGTATGAGCAGGTGGGTTGTTGTGAAGAAGCTGCCAATCACCAGTTGCCCACAGCTGCAGCCTCTGAATCATCCGAATAGTTTCCGTGGAGGAGTGTTTAAGCTTAACGCAAAATGTGATGCAGATTTGTTGCTCTGTTCGCTCAGTCATTCTGAGTGCGACGGCCACACAGTACACATGCTCACTCAGCGGCGTCTGCTGGCCCCACTGACTAGTGCAGTGAAGTCGTCATTGCTCATGCATGTGCATACCAGTCCACCCTCCTTGGCTGCCAGGTTACATCTGTGTTGTGCAAATAGTTTTTGTTATATTAATGGTTGAAGTTTTTCCAGACAGACCTCATAATACCCTGTTTGTCATATCCACAGAACAAAACATTTTGTAAGAATACTGATGGAAAAAAGGATATCCGGTCAAGATGAGGGTATTGCCTAATGATTAGGGAATGAGGAGAGGGAAATTAAGGAAACAGCAGATCCTAAAAGTCCAGGTAGTCCTTATATCTGGAGCAGAGGTAGGTGGGTTACAATTGGGAAGTAGGTGGTGGGGAGAGCAGTATCTGATAACTTGATCTAGGTTATGGTTTGTGGGTGTTTGTTATAAAATTTTTCATTAAGTGATGTTCATATGGTATGCACTTGTTTATATTAGGGTTTCTCAATTTAGCAGTATATACATTTTGGGTAATTCTTTGTTACTGTGGCTGTCCTCTGCATTGTAGGATGTTTAGCAAACATCCTGGCCTCTGTCCACCAGATGCCAAAATGTTAGGGGGAAATGCTGACTCTAAATCCTGCGGTCTCTCCCCTTCTTTCAGGTTCCCTGGCTTCAAGGAGGTCCGGCTGGTTCCAGGGCGGCACGATATCGCCTTTGTGGAGTTTGACAATGAGGTTCAGGCAGGGGCAGCTCGTGATGCCCTGCAGGGCTTCAAGATCACCCAGAACAACGCCATGAAGATCTCTTTTGCCAAGAAGTAGTGCCTTTTCCCCATGCCTGCCCCTACCCCCTGTTTGGGGTTTCCCCTCTTCCCCTTGGCTTGGCCCCTTGAAGGTAAGTCCCCCCCTGGGGCCTTCTTGGAGCCGCGTGTGTGAGTGAGTGGTCACACAGCATTGTACCCAGAGTCTGTCCCCAGACATTGCACCTGGCGCTGTTAGGTTGGAATTAAAATTTTTTTTTGATGTTTGATTTTTTACAGCCATTTGTTTTTATTTTCTTGTCCTCTGTGGTTCTGTTTTCTGCATATCAGAATATCCTGAATTTTTTAACCTTTCAACCTTGGGAAAACAATGTGTAGTAACATTATCCAAGCTGAAGTCACCTTTAAGTACTTTGGCAGATTTCTATTTTCTCTCATTCAGCATTTAATGTAGCAAAGTGAAACCCAGGCTGCCTTGTACAGTAGGGCAGTTTCTCTGTTGCACGAAGATGCCACCTTGAATGGCACACCCTTTACTTCGTAGACTTGTATGCTTGTTGCAATAATTTTCTAACATGATAAGAGTTTTAAGGAAGAGGCTTCTCTTCACTTTTTTCTAATCTTCACAAAAGTGCTCTCTGTTACAGCAACAGCTCCATAGCAACCATTCTAGGTACTTTAGGAAGAAAGGAGGGATTTGGGTGCTCACGAAATCATTGGAAGGATAGTAGGAATGGCGGTCTGGCTTTGAGACACTTGAGTTCAGGTTTCTAACCCCTGGCTGAGCTTCAGCCTAGAGTTCAGGAAGATGCTGCTGTTGCTAACAGGAGGCCCAAACTGACTTGATCCCACAAGGGAAGTTACTGACACTAGTAGAAGGAGTGCGGCCATTTCAGTCACAGCTGACCTCTTAGTTGCCTGCAGCCACCAGCCAGAAGACCCAAATTCACGCCCTACCTGCAGGGAAACCTGGGAAATGTCGGTTTTGGCTAGATAATTATATTTCCAGCTGAAGCTATGGGTAGGGGAAGATGGAGTGGGCGACCTTCCTTAGCCACGTGCCATACACCTAATCTGGGGATTAGTCGAGGCCTTTTCTCATACCCTATAGATGGGAAAATTAGATTGTTTGCCAGAGTAGAAAATTAACCACAAAAAATAAATACAGTAAGACATAGTGTTACAGACTCTGGATACTTTTTCCTGCCAAGGCTAAGCCCAAGCCTGTCTCTGCTCTGCTCTTTCATTAAAGAGGAACATCAGTGAAGTGATGAGACTTGTAGCACCAAATGCAGACTTTTTCCCTGTAACGTCTGAAAGATTGGAAGAAGGAAGAGGTTGCCCTTTTCACTGAAAGGCATGGTGTCACTGCGGATGGCAAGTGGAAACATCTTGCCCACCACACTGGCTCTGTGGTCAGCAGATCTTGGTCTCTGCTGTCCGCATAGGGGACTCCACCCGCACAGAGTCATTTTCTTACTGTGTAAAGAAAAATCTATGTTAACACTAGCATTGTTTGTACTGTCACTCCTCCCAGCATCACCCCCCACCCCCACCGCAGCCAGGCGCTCAGTAAATGTAGCAGGTACTTGCTGGGTGCCTTTTATGTGCTAACTGTTGTTCATGCATAGGATACACAGTGCTGAATAGTCAAGCTAATTTCAAATACTGTGTTCTGATAAAAGCAAAACTGATTCTGTGGAGTGATGAGAGGGCAAGGTTGGGGAACAGTGGGTGATGCAGGAAGGCCCTTTGGAGGAGTCAGCATTTGAGTAGAGCTATTTAACGTTCTCATGGTACTTGGTGCTGGGTGTTGGGTATGTAGAGATGGCTTCCATGCCCTTGATTAATTCTTCCCCACGCCAGACCTCTATGTGTTCATCCTCTGACCCCCTAAGCAAAACTTGAACTTGCCATCCCAGAGGCAAGAATGACTGGGGAACGAGGTAGCTGCTCAGGGGAAGGATCTCAGCATGTGGCTCTCTCTTCGAAGCAGCTGTAGAGGTGAGACGTGAATGCAAGTCCTCCACTTTCTCATTCTGACCTTGGGCAGCTGAACTCCCAAGCTCAGTGTGGGCCCCGAGCCAAATCTAGCCACTCCGCTTCCTGGCTCTCTAACTTTGCACAACTTCGTTAAGGCTCTGTGCTTCCCTTTCCACATAAAGTGGGGTTATGATAGCCACTCTTGAGGTGATGTATTCAAGTTAATAAAAACATAAGAAAAGTGATGACTGCTCTGTAAGTAACTATTAGCTTTTATTATCCCTATTTTACAGATGAGAAAGGTAAGGCACCACAAGGAGAATATAACTTAGCCCGGGTCACTCAGTTAGGACATGACTGGTGAGGGTAAAATAGTGGTCATGGCGGGGCATCACTTAGTCTGAGGCCTAACGTATAATATTCACTCAGTACTTGAGCGCTCAGACTATTCCTGGCATTCAAAGGGCTGCCTGTTCTGCCCCTCCGCACAGGAAATAGCAAACCAGGTACCCCAGAAGATGGAATTGAATATCTCAGCCTGCCTCTCTGGGCCTCTCTTTGTTGAGGGGGTAGCTGTCACTTGGAATGGCCTGAGCAGTTTTGGGTCTATCTGGGCATTTCCTTGGGTGGGCAGCCCTCACCCTGTCCTCGAAATGGTTCAGGCTGGGTAGCAGCCTCTACGTGGTGTGGTTAAAATATGGGACTGGTTTAGGGCGGGGACAAGACTGAGAACACAGGCTTCCTTGTACTGCTGGAGAGAGGGAGGGCAGGAGGAAATTGGAGACCCCATTCCTGCCTTAGTCACTCTCCTGCTCATAGTCCACGATGACTTGGTCCAGGGTGTTCCTCGGTGTCATCTTGCTGTCTGCCTTAGCAAGGCCTGCTATCGGGGGCCGCCCCATGCCCAAGCTGGCTGACCGGAAGCTATGTGCTGATGAGGAATGCAGCCGTAAGAGTTGGGGGGTGGGGGAGTTGGGGGCTTGGGTTGCCAGCCTGTGTGGAGGATGCTGTCATTCCCATCTGTTCCTTCCCCAGACCCCATCTCCATGGCTGTGGCCCTTCAGGACTACGTTGCCCCCGACTGCCGTTTCCTGACCATACATAGGGGCCAAGTTGTGTATGTCTTCTCCAAGCTGAAGGGCCGGGGCCGGCTCTTCTGGGGAGGCAGTGTGAGTCTTGGGAGAACAGAAGAGGAAAGGGTATGGGGCTAGGGTGGGCGTACACCCTAATTTTCCACCTGAGGGGAAAATTAGAGGGGGTGAACTGAAATAGGGTTTGGAGGGCTATTGTGATCTATTTTTACTTTGTTTAGCAATAATTAAAGGGCACCCTCTGTGGTGCCAAGTTCTGTTCTAGACACTGAAGATACAATATCAAATAACCCCTTTTATTCTAATGGAAGAAGACAAGCCATCAAAGATATCAACAAATGTGCTGCTTTGAAAATTAATCTAGTGTGACTGGGTAACTACATCAGGTGGTCAGGGAGGCCTAGGAACACGTAATGTTAAGCTGAAACGTAATTGACAAGGATGGAGCCAGCCTTGTGGAAATCGGGGAGAAGAGCTAGTGTAAAAGCCTAAAGCAGGCAGGTGCTTGCTATCTTCCCAGACCGCGGCTTTTAACCCCTTTCCCCCAGGTTCAGGGAGATTACTATGGAGACCTGGCTGCTCGCCTCGGCTTCTTCCCTAGTAGCATTGTACGGGAGGACCAGATCCTGAAACCTGGGAAAATTGATGTGAAGACAGATGTGAGTTTGTGGGGGGCTGGCAGGGATCTGGAGGGTCAGGGCCCTTGGGTTTGATGATGGGCAAAGAGGTTCCTACCCTTGGCTCCCTGGCAGCCTAGCTGTGTGCATTGGGAAAAGTTCTCTGCCTCAGTTTTCTCATCTGCAAAGTGGGGCATGATTTCTAAGTTTTGCCGCAGTTGAGAGGTGCAAGATTAGAGGGCTCCGGGCTATTTTGCCTAGCATTTATGTGGCCAAACCTGGCCCTTGGAGCTGCAGTCTTTGCTAAAGTCAACTAGATCCTTGGTGGTGTGACCGCTGGTTTTTGTCCCCACTGTTTTTTTCCCTTTCTCTTTTCCAGAAATGGGATTTCTACTGTCAGTGAGCTCAGCCTTACGCTGTCCCTGCTGTATTTTTCTCCCGGCTTTATGCAAATACATCAGTCAAATGCAAACTGCAAGTCTCTGTGGTCTTTGTGGTGGGGATCTGTAAAGGAAATGGGTCCCCGGGTTCTTGAATCTAGCCAATCAACCCACAGACGGCGGTAGCATCGATGGTTGCTAGGGAGAATTTCACGTACTAAAATCCCCTTGCTCTAACCTGGGTTCCCGAGGTGGGCTCCTAAATTTAGATACTGCACACAAGCGAACGGAAAGACGCAATAATCTGAATAGCACAATAGGGGATTGTGATGTCTAGAACACCAAAGGAAGAGAGTGGAGCTGTTGGGAATTTGCCAGTTGGATCATGAGGAAGACAAATCACAGAGGAGATCCTGAGCAAAGCTTCCTTTCTTGGAAGATTATCTGCAAAGGGAGGTGGGAGGTTGTTAACCTGACCGTATCACTCCAATTTTCATCCGTCCAGCCTTTTGAGGTCAGAAACCGCACTCGCTAGGCTCTTCATCAATTCTGCTCATACCCCTTTCTTTGCAACTATATCCCCGCCCCCAAGTCTGCTCCTACCCAATGCGGAGTGTCCACTCTGTCCCCGGACTCCTGACCAAATCCGGTTCCCTGCACCGCCCCTTCCCACTGCTCAGCCAATCGCTCATCTTGGTCCCGCCTCTTTCGGCTCGTCCCCTCACCTCCAATCCGCACCTTTTGTTCCGCCCCCGGACCACCGAGCCCGCCAATCCCTGGCCTTGGGAAGTGTTGGCCGGTATGCCGCAGCCCTAGCAAGTCGCATGGGGGGGTGGGACGGGTGCGGGTGGAGGCGGAAGTGGCGGCGCTGGGCCCCGGGAATAGGAAGGAGCCGGGGCTGCAGCCGGAGTGGAGCGGCTGCCAGCCGAGGAGCAGGCGCGGCCGCGGCGCCATATTGCGGCCCTAAGCGGCCGCGACCGAGTCATGGCCGAGACCTACGGTGAGGGCGGTGGGCCGAAGCTGGGGTGTAGGGTCTGCTGTCTGCGCCCAGGAAGGATGCGGCCTGTGGAAATGGGGCGGGACTTTATGCCAGGGGGCGGGGTCTGGTGTTATGGGGTAGGGCCTGGTGGATGCTGGGAGGGGCTTAGTGGGTCTGCTGCTGAACTTAATCGGTTTTGGTGGAGACAGAGGGTCCGGTTGTGGGTTTAATAGTTTGGGGCGGGATTTGAGGGAGTCAGTCATGATGGATCAGGGTAGGCATTGAGGGAGAGGGTGGGCCGTAATATGTCGGGGCGGAGCCTGCATGGATGGGGCGGGGCTGATTCTGAATGGCAGGACTCGAATTTGATGGGCTGAGGAAAGCCTGAAGGGATACCATGGACCCTGGGACCCCTCTGCCTTGAGAGATCTGGAATAGGGCTGGGGATTAATTGTCCTTGAATTAGAGGGTGGGACTAGCGGCAAGGGGTGGGGCTTAAATTTGAGAATAGGAGCAGGACCTTGGATAGAGGGAGGGGAAGGAGGGATTTAGAATAGGAAAATCACGATGGATGTATAGGAGGTGGGAGTACAGGGTGAAAAGAGCACTGTTTTAGCAGTCAGAGGGAGCTGCATTCATTAAAAAAAATAGAGAAAAGCATAGGAAACAAGTGCAAAGACCCTGAGGTGGGAACTAGCTTGTCATCTTCAGGGAGTAGACTGAAAGCCAGAGGCTAGAGTGAAGTAAATGAGTCAGAGAGTGGTAGGAGGTGAAGTCGTGAGGGGCAAGGGCAAGACTGTAGTCTTTGATAAAAGAGGCCTTAGCAGTGTAATGGACTCTGGAGCCACTTGGCCTGAGTTTGAATCCCAGCTCTGCCTAGCTGTGGGGCCTTGGGCAAGTCAGTTAACTTTTATGGCCTCAGTTTCCTCATCCGGAAAAGGGGAGAAATCATTATTACATCTCCATCAGAGTTTTCCTGAGGATTAAGTGATCTATTGATGTAGGTAAAGAACTTTAAAACTATGGCTGGTAAATGGTAAGCATTATATAAGAATTATCTGTTACTGTTTGTTATTCATTGCTTTGTTTCTGCCTGTGTCTGTTTCTCTCCCTGTAACTCTGATGGCCTCTTGGTTTCCATATTTTCTCCTGTATCTTTCTCTTCTATCTGGGTTTTCCTGATTTTGGCTCCATTTTCTCAGACTTCCTCTTCAAGTTCCTGGTGATTGGCAGTGCAGGAACTGGCAAATCATGTCTTCTTCATCAGTTCATTGAGAATAAATGTGAGTGTCTGGGAGTGGTCCCGGGAGCACTGAACAGTGGGCATGGGCATGGTGTGGGCAAGTGGGCAGCGGTTGGGGTGGGCAGGGGCAGTGCTGGTTATAGGTCCAGCTCCAGTACTGGCAGCCTGGTCCTTGCTGTGGTGTATGCTCTTTGCTAGATCCTCCTTGAGCCTCAGTTGCCCCAGGAATGAGAATGGGGTTGTATGTGTTGAGGAAGCCTTGGGGGACAGGGAATCCTCTGAGCCTCTGTACCGCCTCTTTTTGTCCACCCACTCCCAGTCAAACAGGACTCCAACCACACGATCGGTGTGGAATTTGGATCTCGGGTAGTCAATGTGGGAGGGAAGACTGTGAAGCTACAGATTTGGGACACAGCTGGCCAGGAACGGTTTCGGTAAGTGGGCTGGGCTTTTAAGGAGAGAGAAGGTAGGGGTGAGGGAGGAAAGAGGAGAAATTGGGATGTGCAGAGACACTTGCAGATGGAACGGTAGGAGACACTGAAAGAGTAGGCAAGGCAGAGGGAGAGAGACAGAAACTGAGTAGCAGGTACTTATAGCCAAAGAAAGAAGGAGTCCCGGACAGAGGATGACACAGACAGAAAGGGAAAGAGAGACTGAGAAAGAAGCATAATGAAGAGTGAGAGAGCCAGGGGAGAGACCAACAGGCCATAGAGAGACCATGGTAGTTAGACCCACACGGCTGGAGAGATGGAGGGAGACTTGTGCCCGAGGAGAGACCATGTCTGAAGAGAAAGACACACTTGGTGTGGGCATGAAAATGTAGAAATGGAAAGAGAATGACTAAAACTGAAAGAGAAAGGGATACTTGAAAGAGAAGGAGAGAGAAAGACAGAGAGAAGATAAAGAAAAGGGAGATAAGGAAACACAGAGAGAACAGAGACAGAGACAGGGAGAAGGGGACAGGTATAGCAGTGAGATGCAGAACTCCTTCTGTGTTGGTGGGGGGAGAGTGAAGCCAGTAGGGCTCAGGGTACAGAAGATCTTTGGGAAATACCTGAGGAAAAGGTGATAGACACACAGAAACCCTGAGCCTGAGAAACAGGCAAAAGAATAAGGGAATCTAATCCATGAAGAAGAGCTGCTAGTAGTCGTGTGTTAGTTCACTGTGTGAGGTACATGGAGGCCAAAGACAGAGAGAAGGCAAGGGAAGGGCAGGCGTCCAACACAAACTGTGTTTGCAGCAAGTGCTCACTAAATGCTTGTGGAATGATTGCATGAGTTCCAGAGGGCTCCAGGCTGGTGACACAGGGAGATGCAAACAGTTGGCTACACTGGGGAGGGGCCACACAACAGGAGAGGGACAAGCAGATGTAGTTGCCTCGCATTAGGCCAGGACTGGGCAAAAATGTTGAATGAATGAATGAATGAATGAATGGGAAAGCAAGAGTGAGCATGAAAGAGCCAGAATCAGACTGAGAAACAGATTTAAAGACACACACACCTAAGGGAGACAGAGAGAAAGATACAGACCAATGAAGAAATACAGGAAGACAGGTACACAGAGAGAATCAAAGACAGGGGGAGACTCAGAGGCCGACAGAAAGAGAACTAAGTGAGACAGAGTTGAGGGAGGCAGAGACTGCGAGATAGGGAGGCACTGTAGTGAAATCAGACTGTGCCAGGTTTTGGGGGATGGGCTAGCAGTGAAGGGGGGGCCTTCGAACCACCAGTCTCTCTCCGCAGAGGGGGGCAGTCTTGGGACAGACCCCAGCCTCGGGGGTGACTGGGTCCTCCTGGCCCCACAGGTCAGTGACACGGAGTTATTACCGAGGGGCAGCCGGAGCCCTACTGGTGTATGACATTACCAGGTGGGTATATGAAATGGGCGGGGTGGGGCCCGGGCGGTCCCTCTCCTGTGCCCACCTCCCTCTTTTTCCCTTCTCTGCAGCCGGGAGACTTACAACTCACTGGCCGCCTGGCTGACTGACGCCCGCACACTAGCCAGCCCCAACATCGTGGTCATTCTTTGTGGCAACAAGAAGGACCTGGACCCTGAACGTGAGGTCACTTTCCTGGAGGCCTCCCGCTTTGCCCAGGAGAATGGTGAGAGCTGTATGGCGGGCTGGCGGGGTTGGGGGGCAGTCCACTGGGGCCGTGGGCCTCCTGGCTCTCTATGGCTGTGCCCAGCAGGGGAATGTGGGAGTTTAGAGGTGTGGGTTCAAATCTCAGTGTTGCCACATGCGTACCATGTGACCGCTCTGGTCCTCAGTTTCCTCACCTAGGAAGCAAGGCTCACAGTGTTTCTGTTGTTCATTCTGTGTGATGGTTAAGGGACATGGTTCATGGAAGGCCTTTAGCATCACCTGGATGGAGCAGGTACTTGATAATGATGGCTGCTAAGGTTTCAACCACTGTGGCGAGGCGCAGGGTATTGGTGTTAAGGCAGAGACTGCAAATTCCGATGGCTCTAAGGGACAGGCATGTTTCGTGAATAAAGGAGATAGAACAGGGTTGACCCCACATTAGCAGGCACTGGCACTGGGGAGTGGACAAGACTCACAGTCCTGTTAAAAGGTACAAACCCATTTGAAAACATCGTGTTGGCCAAATGTCTGCTGGCGTAGGGTCTGTCCACATTCTTCCAGTTTGTAACCTCCAGGTGTAGAGAAAGTTTTGCCTCCAGAAAGATGTAGGTTTCAATCCTGGCTCTTAACTCACCGTGAGGCCTTGTCACGGGACTGATGGATGCACTGTGGTGGACCTACACCTTGCTAGACGGTGCTGAGGACACGGTGATGAAGACAGCCTTGGGCCCAGCTCTCAGGCCAGGGGGGAATAGGTGGGCAGGCACACCCATTTCCAGACAGTGACAGCCTAGAGGGCTCAGGGCCTGGCTGGGAGAGACACAGGGGCCCGTGGGTGCCCTGAGGAGGCACCTGACCTATTCTGGGAGGTCAGGGAGGACATTCTGGAGGAGGAGTTATATAAACTGAGCTATGAAGGAAGGGTTAGGTGGGGAGAAGGGTATTCATGGCAGAGGAATGATGTGTACAAAGGCAGGCGATGAGGGCAAAGGTGGCACATTTGAGGAACAGAATGAGAGGCAGCAGGTCATGGTTGGAGTGGAGGATGGAGACTGACTGAGGCCCTGACCTTCTGAGTGTCTGCCCCCAGAGCTAATGTTCCTGGAAACTAGCGCTCTCACAGGGGAGAATGTGGAAGAGGCTTTCCTGAAGTGTGCCCGCACTATCCTGAACAAGATTGACTCAGGTGAGGCCCGGACTGACTGGAGTGGGAATGGAAGGCAGGCGCCACAGGTTTCCAAGGACCTAGTCCTGACCGCTCCCCTCTTCTCCTAGGTGAGCTTGACCCAGAGAGGATGGGCTCAGGCATTCAGTACGGCGACGCTTCCCTTCGCCAGCTGCGGCAGCCGCGGAGTGCCCAGGCCGTGGCCCCTCAGCCCTGTGGCTGCTGAGCCCTGCGGAGCCAGGTGGGGTACTGGGGACTCAGGGACTGCAGGAGTTGCCTCCTGACAAGGGAGGGTATGGAGCAGAGCCAGAGACACAGAAAAGGAATGATGACAAGAAAAACAGGGAGAAAGAAAATTGCAAAAACACTTGAGTTAAAGCCACAGGGAAGTCCTTTCCATCCTGCTGCCAGCTCTGTCCTGGATCTCTGATCCTTCCGTTTATAATTTATCGAATATTAATTGAGCATCTACTGTGTGCCAGGCCCTGTTCAAGTCACTAGTGAAACAGACAAAAATCCCTGCCTTCTTGGAGGAGACAAACAAATACACAAGTAAATTACATAGTTGTTGGGGAGATAAAAGCTTTGCGGGGCAACGTGGGGTGGGGAGATAGAGGAATGGAATTTTGAACAGGGTGATGAGGCAAGGCCTCACTGAGAAGGTGACATTTGAACAAAGACTCAAAGGAGGTAAGGGAGGGGGACATATGGGAACCTGGGGGAAGAGTGTTCTAGGCAGGGTGAACAGCCAGTGCAAAGGTCCTGAGACAGGGTCATGCCTCACATGGGCGAGGAAGACCAATGAGACTAATGCGAGTGGAGTGGAGTGTGTGTATGTATGCGTGTGTATTGAGGGGGTGGTACAGCAGAAGATGAGGTCAGGAGCAGAGGCAGACAGATCACTTAGGGCCTTCTAGGCCACAGGGAGGACTCCAGGTTATACACTGGGTGGGATGAGAGCCATAGGAGGACTCTGAGCAGAGGAGGGATGGGATCTGATTCAGGTGTTCACAGGGTCCCTCTGATTGCATGTAGCGGGGTACTGTTGGAGGCAGAGGTGGTTTCTGGGAGACCAGTGAGGAGGCTACCGCAAAGTCAAGGTGGGAGATGATGATGGACAGGACCACGGTGGGGGCAGAGGAGGTGTTGAGATGTCGGTAGGGTCTGTATCCTCCCTAGTGTCTATTTTCAGTCTTGCTCCCTCTCGATGTAGCCACTGGGCCTTTCTAAAGCACATCTGATGCTATCCCTCCCCTGTTTAAAACCATTCGTGGCTCCCAGGGTCCATGGGACACAGCTGAATCTCCTCAGCCTGATGTTTGGCTGCAGGGGCTGGCCCCTGCCAGGCTCACATGCCTCAACTTGTATCTCTCTCCACCTCTCAGGCCACTGCCGCCACAATGAAGTTCTTTCTGTTTCCCCGGGTCTTTGCTCATTCTGTTCC
This sequence comes from Mormoops blainvillei, assembly GCA_004026545.1. Taxonomy (NCBI): domain Eukaryota; kingdom Metazoa; phylum Chordata; class Mammalia; order Chiroptera; family Mormoopidae; genus Mormoops; species Mormoops blainvillei. The sequence goes on along the minus strand of PVJD01000079.1, from coordinate 140,263 downwards.
CTCTGCCAGGAACACCATTCTTTCCCTCTCTTCCCTGCTAACCCTCTCCCCCTCCTTCAGAATGTCTTGTTTGTCCCAAACTCTTTGACAGGCTTGCAAGATCCTACAGGATTTGGTCCCATTCTTACCTCTCAGAGGGTGTGAACATCTTCCCAGTTCTCTCCTCTGTGCTTCATGTCCACTTCCCTTCACAGCCATTGACAGCTGCAGAGTGGCTGTGGGAAAAAGGGGTTATACTGGAAAATGCTTTGAAGGCAGGGCCAACATGATTTCCTGATGAATGAGTATGGAATTTGAGAGAGAGGAGTGCAGGGCGAGTTCTTCAGGCAGTGCTCTCTTTTACTTCCATGCTTTCCCATCTGCTGTGCCTCTGCTGGGCGCCCCTGTCCTCCTGCCTCCTTTCTTACGTCAGCTCCCACTCATTATCTGGCCTCTGCTAAGACTCGGCCTGCAGAAACCTTCATCCTAAATGGGGTCACTCCCTCTTGCTGGTGGTCTCACAACCTATTTGTACAGTGTTTGTCTTCTCCATCTGAGAAGGAAAGGAGGTGACAGGTCACAGACTCCAGAGCCAGACTGCCTGCATTTAAACTCTGACTCTGTCACTTGTAGCTAGGTGACTCTGGGTAAATCATTTAACCTTGCTGGGTCTTGGTTTCCTCAGTAACAGTACCTGCCTCCTGTGGCTGTTGAGAAGATAAATAGTTAATTCGCGTAAAGTGCTTAGAACAGGGACTGACACTGGTAAAGACTTATAAACAAGGGCTGTTTATTATTTTTCTTCTGTTTATCCATTTAAAGACTCTGGCTGTGCAGAACTGGATGAGTGTGTACTCTTCAACTCAAGGGCTTAGCACAGGGTCTGTTTCAGGGTTTGCCCCCAGGTAATCAAATACAAGCTGATGCTTTTTCAAACTTTGTTGACTGCAGTCTGCAGGAGGACATGTGTGTTAATCTCGTACAGTCACCAGTCATACACATACAAAACCGATACACATGTTTTCCTAGCACTAATACTCTTAAAAAATTGGGGTGATATTCACATAAGATAAATACAGACATTTTAAAGTGTATCATTTAGTGGCATTTAGTATTGTCACAAGATTGTACAACCACCAACTCTGTATAGTTTCAGAACATTTCATTGCCTCAAAAGGAAACTTCACACCTATTAAGCAGTCATTCCTCATTTCCCCTACCCTGTGGCACCTGCTTATCAGCTTTCTGTTTCCATGGACCAATATTATTACATAAGATGCACTCTATTTTCTTTGTATTCCATTTTATTCTTTTTCAATAAAAGATTTGTCAAGGCCCATCAAACTAATTTCCTACTCCACTAATTTAGTACTGCACATTGGAATCACCTGGAGAGCTTTAACAGCTACTGATGCCTGGGCTTCACCCCAGAGATTCTGAAGTGATTTCAGGATTTCTGGAAGCTCCCAGGTACCGCCATCTGCAGCAAAGCAAGAACCACTAACTGAATGTATCCCTGAGTTTGGAAAACCCTGGGATGAAACTGGGACTCAGGGTGATCCAGGACTGTAGAAGGACACAGAGATACAAAGGTGAGGGCATGATATTTAGACACAAGAAGACAGACTAAAGGGGACAGCTCTCTGAGGCAAACAGGGAGAAACCCTCAATGGAGAGTGCCACAAATTACATGCAGATAAGAAACAGAAAGATAGACAATGTGGAAACTCTGTGAAAAAGAAAGGTATGGAGAGACAGACACAGATAGGATAGCAGAAGGATATCCAGAAATGAGACAGACACACAGGCTGGACAGAGCCAGGATATTTCCAGTTCACCTTACACTTTTCTTTCAGCTCACCTGTTCTCCAGGACCAGCCCTGTCCTTCCAGCTGGGGTCCAGACCCAGGCCCCTTGAGGCCAAGCCCCTCACCTGCCCTGGCCCCACAGAAGCTGCCCGGACACCTCTCCTCCTTCCCTTGCCTGGTGGGGTGTGGCTGAGGGTCTAGACTGAGCCACAGGGGAAGGGGGAATCCATACCTGCTGCTGCTTCCTCTGTCTTGGCTACCCCCTGTCCCCCTTGAACTCCTAACCATTTTCAAAGAGTTCCAAAAGCCTGAGACCAGGGCCATTTGGCCCCAGCTCCCCTGGCCCTGCCATTGTGAGTACAAGTTATTTATTACCCGGAGGCCTGTCCCCCCCGCCCCACCCCCATAAAGCATTGTTTATACCTGTGTCTTGGCCTCCATCATTTCGGGGTGGCAGGGAGCGGGGGTGGGCAGAAGAGGTACCTGATAGAAGAATCTCAAGTGTCATGACACTTGGAGTCACGTTTCTGGGTAGGACATGGTATGGAGGTACACCATGACTCCATGACTCAGGTGTGCGTCTTGTAGAGTGAGTCTGTCACTGTGTCCACATTTTGTGATAGCGTGTGTTGCAGTCCCACATATGTATCAATGATGTCCCTGTGTTTGTGTCATGATTAATGGTATCTGTAGGCATGTGTGTTGCTTGTGTGAATGACACTGTTGTTTGTGATAACTGTGTCTTCAGTGATTGTATTCATGAGGCTGGTTGTTGCTTGGGACATCAAACAGCATGAATAAGAATTCAGGCCTGTGGGTGATACCTATGCAGATCTGATGCCTGAACAGCCCAGGCAGCGTCTGACTTGTGTGCGTGAATGTGCATGTGTGTCCTTGAGGTATCGGTGTTTTGATGTGAGTTCGGCACCTTTGATACACCTGTGAGTGACCATGAGCCCTTTCTGTGTGTGTCCCTAAGTGCTGTAAGGGCCTTGGTGCATCCTCACGTGCATGCTGGAATCCGGTATGTTATCTTTCAGTGTGTAGGTGAGCCACGCACACCACACGCTCCGCTGAGGACAGGTGAAGTCCCCTCGGGACACTGCCAACTGCTCTGCCACCCGTAAGTCAGCTTTAACCCACACCAGGGAGGCCCGTGTCTCTGCTCAGCCTAGGTCAGGTGGAGGAGGCAGGGCATATAATGACATCAGCACAGTCTTCCCAGGCCCAGTAGCCAAAAATGTTCTTAAAAGACAGGAGGCTGTCCTGCAAACATCTCTGCATAGCTTTCCTAAATTGCTTTATTCTGGCTCCCACAATCGTCCCAAGGGGCGAGAACGGAGTGGGTTATGATACGTCTGCACATACCTTCTATCGCACTCTTCCCTCCTCTCAAAAACGTTCCGCACTTTTTTCCTACCTTATATAAAGGCCTTGTGTAAATTATCATTGATGTGTTAATTTACATACGCGTCCCAATTACCTGCGCCGACATTTCTCAAAATCTCATCCCTATTCTTGAGCTGTGAGAAGGCGGAGCTGCCCATGCAAATTGCATCAATGATTTGCGTTCCCCATCCCGACCCGGCTACTCATTCCTCAGCGTTCTCGGCTGTGAGGGGAGGAGCATGCCTATGTAAATAGACTTATTTGCATATATCTCCCACGTCGTTTGCATAACGTTCGCAACTGCTGCCTTTCCCTGATTCACCTCTTTTTGCGTTCCTCCGGTCGTGCGCAAAGGGGGCAGGGCGTAGAATGCAAATGAGCCTCGTGTAGGCCGGCCCACCTCCCCTTTTTCGATTGGGGCTGTTCTGAACGTCTTCACTCCTCCCCTCTCAGCTCGCGCCTGCGCACCGTGTCTTCCGCTCGGGCGCGGTCACGTATCCACCGGGAGAAGCGGGGGCGGAGCCTCGCGGATGGTGGGGGCGGGGTATGGCGCGCTGTGCGGCGCAAGGCGGCTGGCACAAACGGCGGCGCCGGGGTCGGAGGAAAAAGCTCGGTGAGGAGAGCTCGGGGAGGGAAGGGAGCAGGACTGAGAGGGTATTCGAGTCGGGGCGCCGGCGCGTGCCGGGCAGGGTGTGGGGGAGCGCGCCGGTTCCGCAGCTGCGGAGCTAGGCGACCCTGAGGGGGGGTGGGGCGTGGGGGAGGGATCGCGCGACGGGCACGCTGAGTGCCGGCTTTGGCGAGGGTTGGGGTGGCAGCGGGGATCGCGAACCTGGCGGAGGGGGAGGGGAGGGGCAGGGGTCTTAGCGGCCCCCTAGGTCCTGCCTCCATCGCCCGTTGCGCCCTGACGAGGCCTAAGTGCCCGCGCCAAAGGCAGTTACTTGGGAGGGGCGCTTTTTTCCCTAGTGCTGTCCCTGAGTGCGTGAACCCTTCTCCGCCCTTCTCTCTGTCGCTGCGCACCCTCCTCCCGCGACTCCCTTCCGTCCGTCCGTCCGTCTGTCTGTCTGTCTCAGGACCTTCCTTCCGTCTGGGTGTGTGTCAGCCCCCAACAGGCTTCCTCCCGTTGGGGTAAAGTCAACCCCGCCATCCTGGTCTGTACGGCTGTCTCAGGCCCTCCCTCCCAGCTTTTCTCGGGTTTGTTTTTCTGTCTCTGTCCCCTCCCCACCCCCACAACCCCTTCTGTTCTCTTTGTCTCTGAACTCCCCAGTTTCCTCTGTCTGTGTACCCCGACGTACCCTCTGTATCTATGAAACCCCCATGAAAATCACCCCTCTTCGTCTCTGCTCCCCACTCCTTCACCGTTCCTTTTCTGCTTCAGGCCCCTCCCTCTTTTCTGTTTGTCTGTCTCAGTCTGAGGATGATCTCTCCCCCAGCCCCCACGGCAGTCCTCTGTCTTGGGTCATCTCAGCCTTACTCCTCCAGCTGCCCCTCTCACTGACTCTTGTCTGTCAGTGATTTTCCCCCAGAATTCCCAGGGTCTTCTCCCCCAAGGTTGGCTCAGGTTTTGGGGTCTCAGAAGCCAACTCTGTCCGCTTTTTTTACTGCCCCTCCACACCTCACCCTTTACACGAGCCAGCTTGCCTTTAGCTCCTCGCACATCCCTTTTTTTTTCTCTCTCTTCCTCCAGGCACCCTGACAGGCCCCTTCCCGAGCCCCTAGCGACAGCAGAGGACTTGGGGACCAGCAAGCACCCCCAGGGCACAAGAAGAGCCTCTGCCACTTGCCCTGCCTCACCCTGCTCCACACCCGGCCCGGCCGCCCTGGCCCCCGGCTGCATCAGGTGGAGGAGGAGGAGGCAGCGCAGGAGGGTGGCACCATGGGCCTGGGCCGTGCCTTCCATGCCCGGGGGATGAAGACGCTGCTGCCATGGACAGCCCGTGCCAGCCACAGCCCCTGAGGCAGGCTCTCCCTCCGTTGCCGGGTTCTGTGTCAGAGCCCTTGGAGCTTGGCCGGTCCAGGATGGGGGTGGAGAGGTACCTGCCGTGTCCCCTGCTACCCTCCTACCACCGTCCAGGAGCACCTGCTGAGGCCTCGGCAGGGAGTGGGATCCCCAGAGCCACAGCCACTTCCACCACAGCCAGCCCCCTGCCAGAAGGATTTGGTGGGCAGGATGGTGGTGAGCTGTGGCCACTGCAGAGCGAGGGTGCTGCGGCACTGGTCACCAAGGGGTGCCAGCGACTGGCAGCCCAGGGCGCCCGGCCTGAGGCTCCCAAGCGGAAATGGGCAGAGGATGGTGGGGATGCACCTGCACCCAGCAAGCGACCCTGGGCCAGGCAGGAGAACCAGGAAGCAGAGGAAGAGGGGGAGGGCGGCATGGGCTGCAGCAGTGGCCGTGGTGAGGCCAGTGCTGGCCTGAGGGAGGAGGAGCTGCCTGCTGCACCTGAGCGCCTGGCCCTGGACTATATCGTGCCCTGCATGCGGTACTATGGCATCTGCGTCAAGGACAGCTTCCTGGGGGCGGCACTGGGTGGCCGTGTGTTGGCCGAGGTAGAAGCCCTGAAGCGGGGCGGGCGCCTGCGTGATGGGCAGCTAGTGAGCCAGCGGGCTATCCCGCCACGCAGCATCCGTGGGGACCAGATTGCCTGGGTGGAAGGCCATGAGCCGGGTTGCCGAAGCATCGGGGCCCTCATGGCCCACGTGGACGCTGTGATCCGGCACTGCGCTGGGCGGCTGGGCGGCTACGTCATCAACGGGCGCACCAAGGTAAGGCTGCCCGGCACGCATTTGTTGGGTACCTTGTGCTCTGAGCACCAGCGGGCTTGGAGACATTTTTGGGGGTCACAGAAGGGTTTAGGCAGCTCCAGTGGAGGGAGTGTTGGAATTCGCTTGGGGCTCTCACTCCCAGTGGGGACTCTGGGAGTCTCTGTTTTCTTTCTGTGCGCCATAGTTTGTGCACCAGTAAATAAGAGGTTTGGCCTGTAGCCACAGTGTTTGACCTTGCCAGGGATCCTCTTGAACCTGAGGAGAGGTGCTGACGTTCATAGCCCCACACCTGTGCACGGGCCATGTTGGGTTTCACAGCCTTCTGATGTCTGTTCATGGGTCCCAGACCAAGAACGGTCAATATAGATAGGCACACGTTGCTGTCTCTGTGTGTCTATGCGTACCTGTCTGTCCTTGTCGTTACCTTTTCCTATTGCCCCATCCTTTCATCCATCCCTATCTGCTGGCTTGCCTGTCTAGTTCACCCTGGCCCCCATCTGCTTCTGGTCTGCCCATTGTCTCCCAGGCAGAACCAGGAGGTGGAGGGGGGAGGGCAGCAGTAGTGAGGCCAGTGCCAGGCTGAGGGAGGAGGTGCTGCCCGCTGCTCCTGGTGCTGGACTGCATTGTGCTCTCTGTACCATACTATGGCATCTGCATCAAGGACAACTAGCTTCCTGGCGTGGCACTGGGTGGTTATCTGCTGACTGGGGTGGTGGTTCTGTCCCCATTTTTCTAATTCTTCCCCATCCTAGTCCCTGTTCTCCATCCTTTCTGTCTGGCTCTAGTCAGTTCCTTGACCCCTTGCTTTTGTGTCTCATCTTGGTCCCTTTTTCTTTAAAGTAGTAGTTACTAATCTTTTTTAAGGCCCTGGGCTTTTCTGAAAATTTGCCACTTTACATTATTCTCTTAAGAGAAGTGCTGATTTGACTGGAGTTTATGGCTGTTCGTCAGGGTTTCCTGGGCCCCCAGCTGCTCTGCTCATTCAAGAACCTGGGCCAGGAGCTCTGCACAGGACAACGGTCCATGGGGCCTTTCTGGCCTGCTGACACAGTAGTTCTCTTCGTGGAGGGGTGTGAGGGCCCCAGCCTTGAGCACCAGGCTTGGTGTCATTTGGAAAAGGCTCTGTAGTGAGTGCCCACCACATCAGTGTTGCAGGGCTGATGGCACTGGCTGTATTCTGCCCTTCGGGCATGAGGTTGTGCTCCTTATGTCCCCTCCCTCCTTTCTCAGATCCCATCTCGGGTTCTGCCTCTATGCAGCGTCCCTCTGAGTCTGGAGCTGGCTCCAGGACTAGGGCTCCCCTGGGGCCAGGGCCAGTATCCTCCCCACCCCAGCTGGAACTTGTCCTACTTCCCTCTCCCTCCTGTTACTTGATAGCTAGAGAGCCAGAGGTGGCCCCTCCCTGGGCTCGCCTGTGCAGGCAGGAGAGATTAGTGGGAGTATCCCTGGCCATGGGGTGCTCAGCAGCTTCACCCCAGAGTCCCCCATCCTTGCAGGAGGTAGACCACAAGGGCTGAATGGCCCAAGGCAGGACACTTAGAGCTTTTGCTCATCCACAGCATAGGAAAACCAGATTAAATCCCCAGCTAGTCTGTGGCATTTTGGAGGGAAGGGGAGGATAGAAAGAGCAGATCTCATGCCCCTTGGTGCCTTGGACGTGATTGGGGACAGGGCCCTGGCTAGGATTTGAGGGGGCGACTTTTTTAGCCCTAGGTGACCTCTGTTGCCCTGGGAGGTAAGCCAGGCTGGACTGAGAAGGGAGGGGAGGAGCCAGCCCAATCACTGGAGTTCCTCTCAGACCCTCCCCTGCCCCAGTGAGACAGCAACTCCAGGCTTCCCCGCCTTTAAAGGGCTACATCTGGGCTTCCTCCCCAGGCTCCACAGCAAGACACTGTGGGTTGCTGGGGTGGGCGGCCATAGTGGTGTTGGGCACACTGATCGCCTGTATGGTTAGGGCCAGCCACAGCCTACTCTTGGTTCTGAGTGGAGTTCCTTCTCCTCCCTGGTCCCTCTGCTGAGTTGGCCTGTAGGTGGGAGAGTTGACCTCCACTGGCGTTAGGGACCACCGTAGGGGCCCTCAGAGGGGCCTGGCGGGCTAGGTTTGCTTCTTTAAGAGCAGCTTGAGGATGGGGCCTGCTGTCATAGGCTCAGTCTCCATCCTCCCGGTAGTGGGGAGTAGGGGGAGGGAGCGTGGTGGTGGTGTGGTGTGTGGTGTAGTGTGTGGTGGGGGCTTTGGGCACATTGTCACCAATAGCCTTTAACTCTTCAGTTTGCTGGCTCTGATCCCAGCTGTCCCTTCCCTGAGGTGGAAGGGTGAGGGACAAGTTACCATGTTTCCATGTCACTTTGCTTGTTATCCCTTTTCCTTGTTGGAGAGGAAGTAGATGCTTCTCTGGGGCTGGAGTACGCTTCCACCCTCCACTCCCTGTGGTGTGTGTATGTGGGGGAAGGGTATGGCCTTAAAGGGGCTGTTTTTGTGCCCAATCTTTGTGTACAAGTCCTATTCCATGCCAGACTCCAGAGGGTATCCCTGCTGCATGGTGGGTGACCCTGCATGACGGTGCACAGGGCAGGGGGGAATGGAGGCCCTGAGTCCCAGAGGAGTGCCATTCGTCAGCAGCTACCTCCTGGGCACGAGGGAGACAGGCCTGGCCCCAGTGGCTTCCATGGGACTGACTGTTGGGCCAGTAGTAGGTAAACAAGTATCTGTGTTGATTTCACACTGAGGGGCGGAGTAGAAAAGCAGCCGGGGTACCTCCAGCTAGAGTACTCAAGGGGCTTCTTGACCCAAGACGTGAATAGCAAAGGACAGGGGAAGAGTGTTCCAGTCAGGCCCGAAGGCCTTGGGAATGAGCTTGACCTGGTCAGAGAACAGTTATGAGGCCCCAGAGGCTGGAGCAGAGTGACAGGGACAGGAGATGAGGTTGGTGACCTTGGAGGCTGTGGTCAGGAGTTTGTATTTTGTATTTTTTCGGGATGCAGTGTATACTGGAAGGGATTTGAACAATGAAGAGGTGGAGAAAAGGTCTCTGACTGCTGTGTGTGGGGATGGGTTGTAGGGGAAGAGGTTGTAGCCCTGGACCCTTTTCCCCACTCCCTCCTTGTGCCCAACCAGCAAAATCTGCTTGGATTCTAACTGGGGAGGCCTTGCCCATCCCTAATCAGTGACTCACTGATTCCAGGCCACCCGGTCCAGAGCATGTTCTTTCCTCCTGGTGGGGTGCTTGCTCAGAGCACTGACCTGTGTGCAGGGAGTCAACAGTGTAAAGAAGGTGCTTCCTCCAAACCTGGTGGTGTGAGGGCTGCTCACTACCTGTGCCCTGGTGCCACCAGGGAGAAGAGTGCTCTCCACTGCTGGTGGTCTGGTCCGGTGGCAGCTCTCCTGGACTCTTTCCTAGGACAGGTGCCGGGGTGATCCGGAGCACATGTTTAATGCAGAGTGGTTCACATCCATGCTGGGGTGCGCCCTGGGAAGGGCGTTGGGATTGAGTCCACCCAGCCTGCCACGGGCTGCTCGGCAAGTTGTTTTGGCATCAGACACTAATCTTTTTGATCGGTAATGTTTATCTCACAGTTATCTTGCCGGACTGTGCCCTACGGGTGTAGCCGAGTGTTAGCAGGGCAGCCTGGCCTCTGTGTGGGTCCAGGTGTCAAGACAGATGGTCCCCAGCTGGGTAGGAGCTGGAGGGTCCTCATGTCAGTGTTTCCTTATTTGCCTCATCCAGCCCTTTCGGTAGCTTTGGGCAGAGGGTAGGACTGGGACTTTCTGTTGTTGTTTTAATTTCAGCCTGTGATTTGGGCTTCCGTCATGTGGCAGGCAGTGTGCTGGGTAGCTTCCCATTTACGTCTTGTTTAGTTCCCGCAACAAGCAATGAAGTAGCTGTCAGCTCCACGTCATGGATGAGGAACCTGAGACAGGAAGTACAGCCATTTTCGCCCTCTTCCCCCAACATTACAGCTCCTGTGGCAACTCTGAAATTAAACTGGGTGTTGGGTCTGTAGGGACACCTGGGCTCTTTTCCTCATACCACATCCATCTTTTTGTCAGGTTCTTGGTGAGAAAACAGGCCCTGAGTGGCTAGGCCCAGGCCTCACTGTGGCCAGGGCTGGCCAGGGCAGCCGTCAGGGAGAGGAGGCGAGAACCTTGTGGCTACACGTGTGCACACAGAAGCCAAGACCTTGAATGAGTCCTGTTAGATCTGTGTTGTCAGCAGTGTCCAAAGTTAGGTTCTCAGAGGGGTTAATGCCACTGCTGTAAACAGAACAGGTATTATTGGCCCCATTTTACAGATTACAGAGTTGAGGACTCTTCAGGTGATGGGCTGTCCAGGGCTACCCAGCAAGCTATCCTTGGAGTTGGGATTGGATCTTAGGTTCTAGTTCCACTGTAGGTTTTGGAACTTGTTCAAATGTGTAGGAGACATAATTTACTTAGCAGGGATTCTTTGTGGTCAGGAGCAGCAGTTCTCAACATTGCTGGGCATTAGAATTACCTCGGGAACCTTTAAAAATTCCGGGCTCCTGGAATTCCTGGCCAGTGTGGGTCAGTTGGGTGTCCTCCCATAAACTGAAAGGTCGTGGGTTCAATTCCTGGTCAGGGCATGTGCCTAGGTTGCAGATTTGGTCCCTGGTAGGGGCTCATGTAAGAGGCAACCTTTGTTTCCCTCTCTCTAAAATCAAAAAACTTGTCCTCGGGCAAAGATTAAAAATATAAATTCCAGGCTCCAGCCCTGGCTGGGTGGCTCCGTTGGTTGGAGCATCGTCCTGTACGCCAGAAGGTTTGATCCCTGGTCAGGGAGCATACCTATGTTGAGGGTTCGATCCTCAGTCTAGCCACATACAGGAGGTGACCAGCTGAGGTTTCTCTCTCAGATCGATGTTTCTTTCTCTCTTCCTCCTTTTCTAAAATGAGTAAACATATCCTTGGGTGACAATAAAAAAAAATTCCGGGTTTCATCTTAGACCAAGTACATGTGAACCTCTAAGATGAGCCTAGGCACCAGTGTACCAGGTGGTTCCAGTCTGCAGCCAAGGGAGAGAAGCCCTGACGTAGGACTGTGAGGTCACATCACTGCACACCAGAAGACCGTTACACTTTTATTCTGAAATGTCTGAAGTGGAGTCGGGTTATCTTTAAAAAATGAAACCCTCAGTTCTTCATTGAGCCCCTTCCCTGAGGGCCAGCATCTGGGCGTGGGGCTGGCGGGGAGCGGGCTGTTGAAGCCCTGATGCTGAGGTTTCCGGTGGATGGAGCCTTGGCTAAAAGGCGAACGTTTGAGGGATGGAGCTTTTGGAGCCCAGGACTTCTGCGGAGTCCGAGATGAGGGGCAGGGAGGGTTGAGAAGAAGAGGTAATGGCTGCTTCCCCAAGTGTTTCTGCCAGCTCCAGTAAACCTCTTACATCTCTCTCTGCCAGGCCATGGTGGCGTGTTACCCAGGCAACGGGCTGGGGTACGTGAGGCACGTTGACAATCCCCACGGTGATGGGCGCTGCATCACATGTATCTATTACCTGAATCAGAACTGGGACATCAAGGTAGGGTGTGGGGGTGGGGATGGAGGTGGGTTGTCGTGCATTTACTTCATTTTCCACTTCCAGCTCAGCTTCTAGCTTTTTCTCTAGTTCTCAACCCACAGTAGGGCGGGGCAATCTGTCCCCTGTGGGGAATGGCACAGTCTGCCCAGCCCCTGGCCTAATGAACCCCTTCATTTCCTGTCTTTAGTAGCTTCCTACCCATCTCCATGAAGATGCAGACTCTGGGCATTGCTGGGCACTGTAAGAGGCCGCGTGGTGGGAGAGATTCATCTGTATTGCTGCTTTGCCTTCGGTGGGCTCTTGGGGACAGGCAGGGCCAGCCTCCTGCCTCACCCTCTGGTCTGCCCTCAGGTGCATGGTGGCCTGCTGCAGATCTTCCCTGAGGGCCGGCCTGTGGTAGCCAACATTGAGCCACTCTTTGACCGGCTGCTCATTTTCTGGTCCGACCGGCGGAACCCCCACGAGGTGAAACCAGCCTATGCCACCAGGTATGACCCATGCTTATGGGATATGGCCAGGTGCTCCCCCGAGTGGCTACGCCGTGATGAAGTACTGAGAAGGGGCCTAGGTGGGAACAGAATCAGGCTCAGAGGGTGGAGTCTAGTGTCACAGGGGATATGGTGCCTGGAATTGAAGAAAAGTGATCTCTAACTGTCCTCCGGCACTGCTCTGGTCCCCAGGTACGCCATCACTGTCTGGTATTTTGATGCCAAGGAGCGAGCAGCAGCCAAAGACAAGTATCAGCTAGGTACCTGCTTCCCAAATGGCATCCCCTCTCTCAAGTCCCTCCTGTCCCATGACCTTACGGGGCCTTGAGCTGCTTCATCCACCTTGCCAGTCTTTTACTAAATTCTGCCATGTTTTCCCCATCTCTGACCACCTTCCCTAGACAGCCACTCTCCTGGTACCCCCAGCATGAGCTCCGTCTCTTCTGGTTCTTTCTGACCTTCCCAGCTTTTCTGTGGCCTCTTTGTCCCTTCCCTGATGACTCACTGTCTCCTGTCCCCTCCCGCCAGCATCAGGACAGAAAGGTGTCCACGTACCTGTATCTCAGCCAACGACGCCCACCTAGTGGCCATCACAGCTGCACGGACAGAAAGCTTGCCCTGACTTCGGGAGAGCCCCGGGCCGCTGCCGCGCAGCCAGCAGCCCGCCAGTCTTGGTGTCTGCTCCTTCCCTGCCACTGCTGCTGCTTCCGACTTTGCCTCTGTCCTGCCTGGTGTGGAGGGTTCCCTCAGTCACTGAGGACCGAGGAGGAGGAGAGACCTGTGCTGCCGTGTTACGGGGGCTGGCATTGTGATCTGGGGGCTACCATTACTGGAGCTGGGAGTCTGTGTCCTGCCCTGTCTGGCCATGCTCCTCTCAGGTGTGGAGAGCTGGAAGGGGGCATTGCCGTCTCCCACCAGAATGCAGGATTTGGGGTTGAGGTGAGTCATGGCCTCTTGCTGGCAAAGGTTTGTGGGGGATAGTATCCCCAAGGCCCCCACTTCTGTAGCCTGGAATGTGAAGTGACCCCTAACCCCCTTGGCCATGGCACCCTCACGACTAGGCTGCCGCTACTTGGGCAGGATAATAGGTGCTGGGAGGAGCATGGGTGTGAAAGTCCTGTCAGCCAAGAAATAAATAAGTTTACCTCAGAGCTGCACACATCTGACGCCCCCTCTCCCTCTACTTGGCAAGGGGATTCCTCCCTCTGCAATTCAGGGTCTTCATTAAACAAAGTGGGTAAGGGGGGCTGAGAATCAGTGAGCAGAGGATGGCTGAGCCTGACCTCAGCAGCCCACCAGGCAGAGCTGGAAAGCTAAGAGGACATTGCCCAGGCCGGTGCACCGCGGGGTGAGGTCTGTGTCGGTGGGGCTCCCGAACAGAAGCAGGCGGAACTGCTGCAGGACGGTGGTGAAGAGGAAGCTCTCCAGTCAGGCCAGGCCTGTACCCAGGCACATCCACTTTCCTGGGGATACAGATTCAGGAGGAGAACCCCATGTACCTCAGGCCCTGCGCAATCTGGCCCAGACGTGGGGCAAAGGGTATGAAGGAACTAGCCGCTACTTAAGAAAGTTCGGGGCGGGGGGGGGGGGCGCGGGATTGGAGGGGCACGGATCCTTGAATAGGGTCCCTGTGTGCAGACATGGCACCTTGGGATTTTCTGCAAGCAGAAAAATCGAGTGCTTTAGGTGGATGCACCAGTGTCACACACAACCATGGCAAGATTGCCTTTCATCCAAGACACCATTTAGAAGCCACCAGGAAGGTGGGGTCTTATTTCTTGCTCTCAGGGCTGCATACACACTGATGCCTGCTGATCTCAGTTAACAGGTGCTCCCCAGCCTTGCACACAATCCCCAGACTCGGTGGATACCTCGGGCAGAAAGTGGCCATACAGGTGGGCATTGCGAGTGAAGAAGGCACGTGACAGTCCCAGAGGCAGCACTCTGATGAAGCGCTGGGTCTCCTGCAGCACTGCGTTGGTGTAGGGCAGGTGCTGGTGGTCCTCCAGGCTTGGGAGGAGTGCCTGACCTTCCATGGTGCCAGCTTCCCTCGGCACCTTGGCTGGGGCCAAGGAAGCCTGAGAGCCACACACACCCCGCCCCTAGCCTTCCCCAAACCCTACCTATCCCCCTAAACTCGGCTCTCCTGCTGGCAGACATGCCTCCTCTGGGGATTTGAGTAGAATGGGTACTGGTCGTGGTTTCAGTGCTGCGCAAGAAGTGGTTATGTGTGGTCATCAGCAAAGTTTTTTTTTGGAAAGCGACTTGGTTCCTGTGGACAAAGGAGAGGGGTGCTAGGTGCCTTCTTAGCAGGGGACTGCACCATGTTCATTTGACCTAGGAAGCAGTCAATGAAATCGCGGGGCTCCTTAGGCTGCTGCGTCTCCTGGATTGGCTCAGAGAGGAAGACCCGAAGCTCCGCGAAGTTTCGGTTGTGTGGGCCCGGGAGCCAGTTCAGGAGGGAGGGGAAAATGTACATTTTGGGGGACAAGATCTCGATAGGACTTTGATGTTTTAAGTACTAGAACCATTCCAACATTCTAAAGTCCCATCCTAACGATCCACACGAGATAAATCTATGTACTCGGGATTTGGCAGTTTGAGCTCACGAGGAGGGATTAAGGCCGGCTTTCTCAACTCGCCCCATGTGGAACTCGTGATGCGGAAGCTGTCAGTGAACAGGTCCAGAGCCTCAGGAACTCTGGGTCCTTGTTGCCATAGTGGGTCCCGGAGACCACGGAACAAATATCATTAGATGCAGCATTACCTAGTAATAGTAGCCGCCGGGGGTCGAACGGGGCTTCTGGGAGTGGGTGCACACGACCAGGTCATAATACTGTAGCTCCACCTCCCGCTAGCTCTTGGACTTACTTGCTCCGTTCCATACAAACGCCTTCCTGCGGCCCCTTCGGTCCGCTGGCCGCACCCACACCATATCCCTCTCCTTTCCGAACAGGCCTCATTAATGGTGGCTTGAAATTCGGCAAACAAGCGGCCTCCTCCGGGAAGCGCGCTCCTCCGGCGCCCGCGCACCCAACCCGAACTCCAACTCCGTAATCGTTTCCAGTGCAAAATTGCTCAGCTTCCGCCAACCCCGCCCGTAGGAAAACAAGACGCCTGGGGATGGGGAGGGGCAGAGACGGGGGCGACCAGGAGCTGGCCACGCCCCTCCAGGCAAGCGTCGAGCCACCAACCGTACTCACTTGCAAACCCTTCGCTCAGATTCTTTTCCAGCTCTCTTGGTTGTCATCCCAGCCTTCCTGGCCCTCAGCACACACAGGCTCCATCTCTGCTAGTCCCGATAACTGACCAGCGCTTGCTCTCTTTGGCTCTTATATTGCTGCACGAGGAACCAACCCACGTCGACCCTACACTCTAGCTCCGCCCCACCTTCCCCATACCTTTTGCGCTATTTAGTGCCCCGCCCCGCCTTCCCGGCCCGGCCCTTTACCTCCCCTACCGAGTTCCCAGATCTGCTCTTTCAGCTCCCGGGACGCTTCTCATCCGCACGTGAAGCATTCAAAAGACGGCCGTGTCCCAGCGACCGTAGAACGTATCCGCGTGCGAGACTAGTGCGTCCCACAGCGCTGCGTAGCCGCAGAGCACCACTGCAGGGCGGGAGCCCTGCTGCACTGAACACTGGAGCCCAGTGGCCAGAGCGCTAGGCCGAGCGGATGCTTATCGATTCCCAGTCGGAGCTCCCGACACCCTCCTCCACCGAGACCCCAGAGCCCCGCTCACGGCTCCTTCCCTTTCAGACACAGGAGTTCCCCTCTCAGCCCCTTTATTCCAGGCTCAGGAGTTCATATCGCCAGCTTCCTCCCTCAGACCCAGGAGTCCAGGCTCCCTCTTTCTTCTTTCCTCAGGATCTAGAAATCCAGGCCCCCAGCCCCCAGCACCCACAGAACAAGGCATCTGGGGCCTCAGTATCCCCCCTCCTAGCCTTGAACGAGGAGAACAAACCCTTCTGCTCCCCTCTCCCCCACTGCACTGCCCACCCTCAGACTCCTCCTCCCTCAGGACCCAGGAATGGAGGTTTCTAAATTTCACAGTGCGGGGGCGCAGGCCTACACTGTGCCTCTTCTCTCGAGATCTGACCCCCACAGCCCCACTCTCCACTCTACCATCCCCTCTTTCCAAACAACCAGAACTACAGGCCCCCAGCTTCGCACCCCACCCAGTGTCCTTTCCCAGAACGCAGGGCTCCAGGCCCCTCAATCTTCCTCAGGACTCCTTGAGCTCTCAGTTCACTTCATTCAGAGAACCAGGAGTTCCAGCCCCCAGTCCCACCTCCACGAATCCAGAATTCCGTACTCCACTTACTGTCAGGACTAACTCCATGAGTGCGTGACGCCGGCTCCAGCTGCAGCAAGTTCCCCAGCTTGGTGTGGGAGGCCCTGGTGTGGGAGCTTGGGTCCTCTGTGTCTGAGGGCCAGCACTTCAACCTCGCCTGCCTAGCGCCAGCAGCAGAAGCAGAAGCAGGAGTGCTGAGATTCGTGGTCATCATGCCCTGGATTTTCTATGCCTGTACCCCTTCGCCTCTATTTGATTCCCTTGGAGTCTTGGAGGGGGGTCCCCGAATGGGAGGGCTGGGTGCCTGTGGCCTCTCATTCTCCAGATTTTCCAATGCAAGGTCACCCCGCCCCTCAGCCCTAGCACTGCTCTGCCTGGCTACGCCTGGACTTTTTGTACCAGCCTCAGCCTGCCCTGTTTGGCAACTTTCATGCACCAGCGTTTCTGTGTCATTATACTTGGCGAACAGCTGCGCCTTCCTGAGCCCCTAGCTTTGGGTCCGTCTTATTTGGCCTGTAGGAGCGCATTCTTGAATTTCTCCAGACCATGACCCCTGAAAACTGTACCTTGTACAGTCATGCACCCAATAATGACATTTATGTCAACGACAGACCACACATACAACCGTGGTGCCACAAGATTATAATGGAGCTGGAAAATCCCCATGGCCTGCGGTGAGTTAGAACACCTCCCGTGTCTGTGGTGATGTTGTAAATGAACGCACGGTGCTGCCAGTTATATGAAAGTATAACACATGCAAGTACATAATATTTGATGATGGAAATAAATGGCCATGTTACCGATTTATGTATTTACTACACTTTTAAAAACCATTATTTTAGAGTGCACGTTTTCTACTTATATTCAAAGAAACGTTTGCTGTAAAACAGCATGCCGTGTCAAACTGGCGGCAGCCGCATACGCCTTCGTGTTTACCGTGTCTCTTGATCACATCATTTTCTCTTGTGTCGATTTAAAGTCATGTTGTTTTTTACAGTAACACGCTGTACATGCTTGCAGCCTAGGGGCAGTAGGCTACGCCCTACCGCCTAGGTGGTACCATCGAGGTCTGTGTAAGTGCACTCTGTGATGTTCTCACAACAACAAAATCACCAAATTTCACATTTCTCAGAATGTATCCCATTGTTAAGTGGTGTATGACTGTACTACTTCAGATTCCTAAATACACTCCTGAGTCCTAAGCACTTTTAAAAAGCACCTCTGGCGATGTGCCATTAGCCTGGCGCTCCTGTGGCCTGTGACTGTGACTCCTAAGGACTCACACCTGAGTTCTTGTCGCTTCCATGCCCACTGCACTTAGAGCCCTGTGTGCTGTGCCTGTCTCCCAGCTGCTCACTGAGTTCCCTAGCCTCCTGGTGTCCATCAGCCTGATGCTTCTGGGCCTGTCCTTGTGACTCCTGGGCGACTGCCCACATGTTGGTCCCTCATATCCCCATAGCTATGCCCTGCCCTGAACTCCCACCATCTCTATTCCCAATGCTCTGGCTCCCAGAGGCTCCCAAATGTCCTATGCCCAGGCTGTTTGCGCTCCCTCGTTGCCAGTCCCCCAAACCCCTCAGTGGGCTGCTCCACCCAAAGCCAGCCCATGATGGCAGACAAACTTATGCATCATTCCCACTGACCCTTGGTGGGGGCGTCTGGAGGGAGCAAACCCAGGCCCGGATGGCCCAGTGGCAGGGATGTGGCTGAGCCAGAACTTGGAATAGACTGTTGAGGAATGCAGCCCCACCACCTGCCAGCCCCTACCTTGCCAGATGCAGCCTTCCGCCAGGTGCCTGGCACAGGGCCCAGACCGGAGGAGAGGGTAGGGGCTGCGCAGAGTCTAGGACTGGGCTTGTCTCTAGGAGTGCCTCTCGGTGTCTCTGTCTCTCTTTATTGATTCTTGTGTCATCTCTCAGTGTCTTCTTCCCTTTTATTCTTGGTGTTTCTGTTTCTGTTCATCCCTCTCTTCCCCTGCCCATTTTTATTTTCAGTGTCTGTTTTATTTTCAGTGTCTGTCCCTGTTCATGTCTATTTTCTGTCTCTTGCTATCTCTCTTTTCAATATGTTTTTTATCTCTCTGTAACTCTCCTAATTTGTCTTTACCGTAATCTTCCAGTTTGTGCTTCCGTGTCTCCCTGCCTCCACCTTTGTCTCTGTTGCGGGTCTTCCTACCTGTCAACCTTCCTCTGTCTAGGAACCTAGTGACTGGGAGGGGTCGTGGGGCAGGGCGCTGACTCTGCAGACGGTGGGGGCGCAGTGGTGTGCAGCGAGCATGCGTGCCTGACTCCACCCCGTCCCTCTCTCCCAGGCCCTCTAATGAATCCTTTTTATGTACAGGGTGTCTTCGAGAGCAGGTTTTGTCTTGTTCACGTCTGTACCCTCTGCACCTAAAATAGGGCTGAGCACACAGTGGGCGCTCAGTAAATGTTTGTTGAATGAATGCATGACTGGCCATCCTGATTTCTGTCTCTGTCTCTAACTCAGACTCTATTTCTCTCAGTCTCTGTCTTTTGCTGCGTCCGCGTGATTGTTTCTCTTCCTGCCTATCTCTGTGTCTCATCTCTTGAGGCTCCTGTCTCTCCACCCCCGCCCCATTTTTCCTCTCAGACCGGTTTCTCTTTGTCTCTTTTCCTTCTTAATTTTGCTCTGTTTTAGAATCTCCTTGTCTTCTTTCTCTCTGGGCATCTCGGTCTCTCCCTTTCTCTCCTCCTGTCTCTCTTTCTGTCTGTCTCTCTCCCGGTCTTTGGTTTTCAGGATCTCTTTCTGCTGTCTCTATGTATCTCTTGGTCTCTTCCTGTCTCTCTCCACCACTCTGTCTGTCTCTTTGCCAGGATCTCTGTGTGTTTCTCTTTGCCATCTCTCCATCTTTCTCAGGACCTCTGAGTCTCTCTTTCCTTCCCATGGCTGGGCCCTAGGGCAGACTCTGTGGTTGGCCTATGGTGGGAACAGCACGGGGATTAGGGAGAGAACGCCCCATGTGGGGACTGCACATATGCCTCACCTAGCTGGCCCAGTGTTCAGCAGAGCATGTCCCAGCTTCTGGACAAGCTAGGGGAGCCCCTGCTCAGGGTAGGGCCTCTCAGGCCACCTTTGCCCATGGCTGGTGGCCCAGCCCCACGCTGCCGGACTCTGGCTCAGTAAAGCCTGTCGGGAAAAGCTGCTGTCAGCAGGACGTCAGGGCGTGAGGTCCAGTCCCAGGTCGGAAGGCCTCAGGGTCGGGCCTGCTACCCAACCCCAAAGGGAGGAGTTGCTGGACAAAGGAATAGTCCAAGGAATGGGTTGAGAAATGGGGGACAGTTTCAGTCTTCTGCTGCCTCACTTCCACATTCATTGCTCTTCCTCTCTGTCTTTCTCTGATCATTCGTTTCTTTTCTTGTCTCTGTCTTCTATCCTCTTTGCCTCCCCATTTCTTAGTCTGTGTATCTCTGTGCTTTCCTCTGTTTCTGCTTTGTGAGATTGAGGGGAGCAGTGTTGGAGCCAGACGGTCTGCGTTCCAATCCCAGCTCTGCCTGTTTCTGGCTCTTTCTTTGGGCAAGTCACTTCACCTCTCTGAGCTTCAGTTTGCTCGTCTGTAAAAATGTATAATGACATTGCTTCGCCTCATAGGGAGATTTAAATGAGGACTTTAGAACAGTGTGTGAATGGGAAGCACTTGTGTTCGTAGTCGTTATTTCTCAATCTCTGTGTCTGTTTTATCTCCTCATCTCTCACTTTCTCCCTGCTTACCTTCCATCTTTGCACAGTGCTCTCCATCCCCTGCAGGCCTGTGCAGTATCTCTGTGGGTGCTGTCCCTTTCTCTGCCTTGGTTTCCCTGCCTCTCTGTCTTCTGGCTGTCACAGCCTCTCTATTCCAGCCTATCTCCAGCAGGTAACAATTTCTCCCATTTCTAGCCGCCCCAAGGGTGAGGGTGAAACTAGTCGCAGCTGGATGTCTTCTTTCTCTGCAGCCAGATCTCCCTTCTCTCCATCCTAGGGACCTGTCCTCCTCCCTTTACTCCACCACAACAGGATAATTTACTAGGAAATGGTACAAAAGCCCCCAAAAGGGTGCATAACAGAGCGAGTTCTGTAAGACAAGGCATGCATCTCACCTTCCCCAAGTCTTTCTCTGCCTCTGGGTGCTCGGACTCGGTAGAGATGGGAGGATGAGGGATGGGCATGTGGCAGGCACAAAGTGAGGGAAAGCGAGTGTGACAGCGAGAGGGATGGGGACACAGTGGACTGAGAAAGAGGGAGAGAACAACCTCTAGTGGCGGGCCCCTTCGCCCACAGGCAAATCTGGATGGGCTCCGGCGTGAGCAGGGTCCGGTCGATGTCCTCTGGCGCCCCCAGCGGCTGCAGCGAGTTCTGCAGGATGGTGGTGAGGTAGAGGAAGAGAGCTCCATGTGCATCAAGGACTCGCCCAGGCACAGCGGGCGTCCTTCGGAGGTGGGTGTGGAGGAGCGATGACGTAAGATGGGGTGAGGGGCTCCGGCCCCAAATGCCCAGAGGAAAAACATATGAGGATAACTGTCTGCGAAAGATGCTATAAGTAAATCCTGGACCAGAATGGCCTGATTGATATTGTACAAATGCAATTTTATGGATTCAAATCCTGACTCTGCCATAACTATTTTTGTGATCTTGGGCACGCCACAGTTTCTGGGTACTTAAAATGGGGATAATAGTGCCTCCATAGGTTGTCGTGAATGGTAAATGCAGATAAAGCAGTGAGAAGAATATAATGCTTACGTAGGTCTTCGCATGTGCCAGGCACTACTCTGAGCACTGTACAACTATTAATTAATTTAACCTTCCAAATAACTTCAACAGGTGGGCCCAATTATTATCTCCATTTTATAGATGCGGAAATTGAGGCACAGAGGTGAAGTGACATATCCGAGGCCACACACCTTGGAGATGACCGAGCTGGAGCCTGGCTGCAAAGCCTAGTTCTTAGCCACTACTCTTAAGTCCTTCTCAGAGGCAGCGCCTGGTACACAGTATGCACTATGCTAAGTTACCTATTATTACATCCCCTCACTTTTTCCCCCTCTCTAATACTGACTTACAGAGGAAAGATTTTTCTTCAGCAGAGTGAAGACAGAAGCCAAGAAAAACTAGAACCACTTCACCTGCGCCATCCAGTGGAGAGACTGAAAGTGACCACTTCCAAGTTAAATTACTCTTCCACTCCACCTCCCTCCACAAGGATTTCAGGCATTATCTGCCTGTAGGAGCAGAGTTGGGAGGGAGAAGGGATGTCTCTGCACATCCAAAGCTGAGGATGGGTGGGGCAAAGTGAGGGGTTTTGCAGGACTGGGCAGTGTAGGTGGGAATAAGAGGTGTGAATGACTGAACCGTGTCCCCACCGCCTTCACTGGCTGAGAAGGACATGAAGGCAGGACTTTCCTTGAAGGACTGATTGGTATCCAGAAAATGCTCAAGGCTGAATTCCTGGGATGTCAGGAACTGGCTGGGTGTCAGTGGACTGTGTTAAGGAGGTTGATGACATTGGTGCCCTGTGTGAGTGAGAGACAGAATTAGTGGTGCAGAGGGCTGGGAGGCTCACCCACGAGGATTTCCACTCTACAGGGCTGGGGGTCCTGGGAACTTGATGGTGTGTGTGTGTGTGCATGGTGTAGGACTCCATCAGGGTCCAGGAAATGTGTCTGGGTGTCCCAGTGATGGATGTTGAAAGCTGTGTTGTTAGGGTCTGAGGCAGAGATGTGGGATACCCTACCCTCCTTGAGGGAACAGATTTAGGTTTCCGGGGGAGGAATCGAGTCTTTGAGAAGTGTTTAGGCACAGGGGATCCCCAGGATGAAGTCTCAGACCCTGGGGGTCCTGGAGAGGGATCCCAGGATGGGGGACCTGTTATGGGGATGAGGTCTGGGGTTTAGGACAGGGTCCAGCCCACTATGGTGTGGGATGGGATCCTGAGCAGGGGCTGAAGTTCTGGACTTAAGGACCTCAGATGTCGGTTGCTATGGCATGGCGAGGATGCCATCTGCTAAGATCTGGGGGGTGTGGATTACTAGGGACTGGGATCCTTCTTGCTATAGCGTCGGATGCTAGTTGCAAGAGCCTGGGATGCCTCTTCTGACGGTGTCAAATGTCGTTTGTCAGGTGCCCAGAGCACTTCGGGTAGCAGGAAGCCTCGAAAATCGTGTTTGAATGACGCTGTGCGGCAAGTTCATGGGGGATGACTTCTGCGAAGCGCTGCACCTCGTGGATCACCGCATCTGTGTAAGGCGTAACCATTCGGTCCTCCAGAACCCGCAGCCGCTCGCGTCCGACCACTGGGTCGATCTCCTCCAGTACACGGGCTGGCATGGGAAGGGGGAGTGTAGTCGAGGATATCAGCGGGCTCTTCTGGGCTGGGAAGAGGTGTGTATGCGTGTGTGTAGGAGCAGTCAAAGCTTCCCAGCCGGGGTGCTACTGCAGGGGCTTGTGAGGGCTAGCCGGAACCTCCGGGCGGGGGGAGGGTTGGGTTCAGAGAAGTCGGTAAGGGTGAAAGTTTGATTTGTGCGAGGGTTGGTGCGATCGGGGCTTCGGGGCTGCCAGGAGTCCTGGACTCCATGGACTGAGGCGGGGCTTCGAGGACCCGGCTCGCTGGAGTGTTCATCTTGTGGGGGTGCTGTGCGGCGGAGCTGAGAGATCCGGGGTGGGGTAGGCGGTCTGAGCCCCGTTGGTCTCAGTCCTGGAGGCCAGGGTCCCGGGATAGACTCAGAGACTGGGTTTGGGGAGAAGGGGTCGCAGATAGTGCTGTGTGGCCGGGTCAGACTGCGTGGGAGGGGACAGTTTCCGGGCAGGACCCGTGGCTGAAGTTCAGGAGCTCGGCTCCGGGCGTCCTGTGGGAACTGAGCTCAGTGACAGCGCGGGCAGGGTCAGAGGTGGCCATGTGGTCGGGGTTGGGGTCGGGGTCGAGGCGGGCCGTGTGGATAGCGGGAGCCACTTGGGTGGGGGCAGCTTGCGTGTGGGTTTGTGGGGCCAGGAGTAAGCCGGAGGTTGGACCTTCAAGCCTGCTGGGCAGGGCCGGGGCTCGCTGTGTGTGGGCCGCGGCAGCGCTGTGGGAGCATCTCCTGGCGAAGGTAGGCGCGCGCATCTAGCACTTTTGGGTACTTCAGGAACGCGAGGAGGGCGTGGCGCAGCGTGGTGCTCAAGGTCTTGGTGCCGCAAAAGAGAGGG
The DNA here is from genome assembly GCA_004026545.1 of Mormoops blainvillei. Classification (NCBI taxonomy): domain Eukaryota; kingdom Metazoa; phylum Chordata; class Mammalia; order Chiroptera; family Mormoopidae; genus Mormoops; species Mormoops blainvillei. The sequence goes on along the minus strand of PVJD01000079.1, from coordinate 116,838 downwards.
CTATGCGTGGTCACCAGCAGGGTATCCATGCGGGAGTGGCTCAGCGGATCATCCTTCTCGGGAGCAGGTAAAGCGATGGAGATATGAGCCAGAATCTGTAGGTTCTGCCCCAACGCTGACTGCGCGCTCGGAGCCTGTGGGCCCCATTCCCCTCAGATCTATGCAAATGCTCCTGGGTGTCAGCTCGTTCCCTCCTCCGTTTAACTTCTTTTTCTCGGGGGATCTGGGAGTGCGGGAGGGCTGGGCAGGGAAAAATCTCAGCCTCAGGGCCCACAATCAACAGATCCTTAATGACTTCTTAGTGAGCTTTTAAATGGCAGTGGCACCGAACGGCTCCGGGCTCCAACGCAGCAGAGCCAGGTGTTCAGTTTCACTTCCCATTGCGGGGAGATCATATACGAACCCGCTCAACCGGGATCCTTGTTGGTTTGAGGCAAGAGCAGCGGCTCAGACCAAAGGTGGGACTTCCAGGCAGGGCTTACCTGTTCCATCTTGATGAGGAAGCGATCAATGAAGTCTCGGGGAGGGCTGGTGTCGAGAGAGGCCTGGTGGGTGCGGACGCTGAGGGCGATGAAGTCCTTCATGCGCCCGAAGTTCTGGAAAAGGCGTCGGTGCAGCCCAGGGAACCCAGTCCAGGAGGCTCGGAAAGATGTATCACTGGGGATGGGGTAGACTCGCGGGTTTTGGAGGAGCAGGGAGGGTGTGTGTGAGCGAGGGTCGAGGTGGTCAGGTGGGCAGGGAGCGGATCTTGAGGGGCAATTAAGTTCTGGAAAGGCTGGTTGGGAGGCGGGGACTGTGTATATAGGTGGAGACGCGGTCGAGTGGGCATGGGCGTGGCTGGGCGAGACGCTGTAACTCGGGGGCAGGGTCAGATCCTAAGGGGTCGACCAGGCAGGGCCAATTGCAGCCCCACCCCTCCACCCTGTTCCCCAAATAATTAGGCCTCCTGACCTCGCCCCAGGGGCTGCTCAGGATTTAAAAGTTGTCACAGACGAGGTGGATAATGGTGAGCAGATGCTCGTTGTCGCAGTCAAAGGGGCTGCCAAAGCCCACAGAGCAGATAGCGTTGCACGCTGAGCCGTTCAGCGCAAACGTGGGGTCAAAGGGCTCGCCTGAAGGTGTGGCGTGGAAAGGGTCAGAGGGCATGCTTGCGAGACACCCGAGCCACACACCAGGTCTCATGCAGCAGCAGCACTAGTTTGCACAGCATACAACCCAATCATGACTTGGTGACTGGGAGCACAGAACATATATGCTTCTGACCACCTAACGTGCAGAATAACAACACTCGAAATGCATTTGGCGACACAACGCAGAACACACTAACACATGGCAATCATCAAGCATCGCAGAACACATAACATATGGTAAAACACCCAGTAAATGCGACCCCAATTCATGCCAACACACATAATGCACAGCGACCTAACAGCTGGCCCAGAAACATCTCAAGACATGGTAACAAAATACACTGGCATATAACACCAGCATACTGCTACATTATCTCACAACATAACACACAACAATAATACACAGTGATCTAGCAGACAGCACAGAACATGCTGTGTGTGATGTCACCACACATGCAATAAAGGCAGCAGAACAGATTGACACACAATATACAGCGACATAACAACATTGGTGGTACAGGAGACCACAATGTACAATATTACATGCAGTACCTGGCAGCGCTACAACCCCACCCAGCAATAACACACAGAGACACAATGCTTGACACCCAGTGACCCAACAACCAAACTTAGACTACAGAAAATAATACTAAAACAGCTCACATTCCAACACGTAACAGCAGAGCCCAGAAAACCAGGTCTGGAGTTAAATAGGTATAGTATGGGTCTTGGCTTGGCCTCTGTGTCTCAGTGTGACCTGGGTGAACTGACTGCCATTCTCTGAGCCTCATTTTTCTCATCTGTGAAATGGGCTTGATAACAGTTTTCTAATGGGGCTGTTGTAATGGAATGCGTGGTGGGGAAGTGCTTAGCTAGGACCATCGTGAGCCTGTGGCAAACCTGGGTGATGTGGTAGGCTGAATAATGGCTCCGCAAAGATGATCATGTGTTAATCTCCAAGAACCTGCGGAAGTGTGGTTAAGTTAAAGCTCTTGAGATGGGGGAGATTATTCTGGGTTATCTGGCCTAATGTAATCACAGGTGTCCTTATAAGAGGGAGGCAGACGAGTCTGAGTAAGAAAAGGTGATGTGATGATGGACAGAGAGAGAGAGAGAGATTGAAGGATGCTGTGTTGCTCTCTTTGAAGATGGTGGAAGAGGCCAGGAGCCAAGAAATGCAGGCAGCCTGTAGGGGCTCGAAAAGACAAGGAGGCCGGTCGTCTCCTAGCGCCTCCAGAAAGAGGCTTCTTCCTGCTGACCCACTTTAGACTTTGAAACTCCAGATCTGTAAGACAATAAATTTGTGTTGTTTTAAGTCGCTATAGACATGCCCATTTGTTACAGCAGCAAGAGGAAACAAATACAGGCAATTACCCTTTTACTTACATCACATCACTCACCCTCTGCAGCATCCCCTGCCAGATCCCATCCCTCCCTCCAAACCAGCAGCATTTGGAGATCAGGTGAGAGGGCTGTTTACTTCTCTACCTCTGATTCTTCCCCTATAAAATGCGGCTTATAATGGGACCAACTTCTTAGGCTTGGTTGATTTTTCAAGGAGTTAATATACATAAAGTTCTTGGAACAGATCCGGCATATGGTAGGTACCATGTAACTGTTTGAAATTTTTATTAACTTTTTTTCATGGGTTTGTAGCCCAGCTCAGCCACTTCCCCAGGCATATGACTTAACCTTTCTGGGACTCAACTTTGTCACTGTAACAACTTCCTAGGCTTGTCGGGAGGGTGAAGCTTGTTAACATGCGTGAAGAGTTTAGCACAGGGTGTAGTATCCAGTACGTACTGCATAAGTGGGCATGAGTGTGTTGAGTGTGGACTTCAGTGTCAGTAAGACACGGATTTAAATCTTGGCTCCCCCACTTACTAGCTTTATTACTTCAAGCCTGTTACTTAACCTCTACATACCTCCATTTCATCATCTGCAGAATGGATTGTTCCAAGGCTCAAGGGGCCTATGTGTGAAAATGTGCTTCACGCAGGGCCCCGCACCTGGTGAGTCTCAAGGGCATCGTTATCATGATCACCCACCAGCTGTGCTCCAAGTACCACACGGAGTGCAGCAGAGTGGCCATCACTGTAACATATTCTGCCCCTGAACCTCAAGGAAACGCAGCACCCCCAAGCTGATCCACCTCCAGGGGACACCACTCTTATTGTGGACTAAGCACGGAGCCTCCTGTTCACACCCAAGTTATGGCACATCGGGCAGCCTTGGCCACTGAATAGGACAGGTGCGACCTAGGGATATGGACAGAGGCGGATTAAGGTCGTCTGAGGCCCCGGGCGCAGAAGAAAATATTGGGCCCCTTAACAAAAAGAGACAGACAGGGAAAATAACAATTCATGCCTTCAGAACTCGGGGCCCAAGGCGCGCCCCCCGTGCGCCCACCGTTAAATCCGCCTCTGGATATGGACTGCACTCTCGGACCCCGACCTTCAGTTTTCCGCAGCTCCGCCAGCAGGAAGCTGCCTTTCTCCAGGATCCACTCTTCACAGCTCCTCTTCCCCATCCCGAAGTTCCGCAGACTCTGGGTAAACTTCCCGAGCACCTTCCACCGTCCCCCATTGGAGAAGACGATGCCTGGGGAGAAGAGGAAGAGCCAGCTCACCCTCTGACTTGTCTCTGAGACCACTGCCACCTGAGTCCCCTTTCCTGTCGTTTGCTAGGAGGGACTGTGAATTTGGAATCTCCCCCTACCCCTGTCGGTAAGCCCTCCCTGAGCCTCCAGGCTGGGTCAGATGCCTCTTCTGAGCTTCCATAGGACCCTGGGCTTTCCTCACCACAGTCCTGATCACCCTGTCTCTGTCTCCCCCATCACAGACCTGATCACTCTGCTGCTGTCACTGTCCCATGATGGGGCTATCTCCTTTGCTACACTGTGAAGGCAGGGTGGGGGCCTATCTTGGTCACCACCGTGTTACTAGCATTGTCCAGTGCAAGGGTTATCACACAGGAGGTGCTGGTGATAGCTTAGTGATGAATGAATGCACGAATAAGGGAGAGAAGCAAGAAAAAGGAACACCGAGACATGGGAAACTTATCCGGGAGCTAGACAGACCCTGCTGGACACAGGGTCTTTTCATAGGCTGCTGCTTCTTCCCACAGCACTCTTCACCTCTTGTCTGCTCCTGACAGGTCATGTTCTTCTTTTGGGTCTCAGTTTGGAGACCCTTTTCTCCAGGAAGCCATTCCTGGTCCTCCTCCCTGTCGGGGTCAGGCTCTTTCCCTGGGCTCCCACTGCTCCCTGGACCTCCCCCATCCCTGTCCTGACTATGACTCTGGGCCGTCACTGTCTGGCAGTGGGGCTGCGTCTCCTACTGGACTGGGAGCTGCAATAGAATAAGGCCTTGGGCGCGTTTATTTCTGATTCCTTTGGAAGTAGCAGAAAACGAGATGCTGCCCTGGCTGGTGTGGCTCAGTGGATTGAGCACCAGCCTGTGAACCAAAGGGTCACCAGTTCAATTCAGCCAGGACACATTCCTGGGTTGCAGGCCTGGTCCCCAGTAGGGGGTGCACAAGAGACATCCACACTTTGATGTTTCTCTCACTCCCTTTCTCCCTCCCTTCCCCTCTCTAAAAAACAAATAACTAAAATCTTTAAAAAAATAAAAAAGAGCTAGATGCTAAGGAAGAAAAAGCTATAGTGTATTGTCTTGCGTTGTATGCATTATCTCATCAATTTCTTGTAACAACCTTCTCATGGTAGCACAGTGAGGGGCAGAGATGGGAGGATACTCGCCCAAAGGTACACAGTTAGTAAGTGGTTGAACCTTGATGTTACCCTTTGTGCTCTGTACTGAATAATTAGATGGTAGCTATTTTTAGTAATGGATGATGTATGCACAGATGTTTTCTGTGCAAAAGTATCAAGGTGAGTTTCTCAGCTGCCTTGTCTTCACCTCCTTGCATCTGGTATATCTGGACAGGTGAGGTCATAAGATCAAGCCTAGGGAAGGGGACATGAAAGAGGAAAACATACGCAACACACAATAAGTGTCCCCCCTCCACCCCAGAGCTCTTCAATTCCAAATGCTGGGGCACCTGGGACCCATCTAGTGAAGGGGCTAACTCCTGGGGATTCTTTAGCAGGAGAAGAACAGTCCAGGATGCAGGTCTCCAGGACCCCTTTTTAAAATCAGAGCAGCTTTTCTTTCTCCCTCCTTTCCTCTCCTCTCCCCTCCTCTTCTCTCCCCTTCTCTCCTTTCCTCTCCCTTCCTTTCCTTTTTCTTTTTTGTCTCTCTCCCTCTCCCCCTCTCTCATTTTTTGGGCCTCGTCATATGGCTTTCTTTGAATAAGAGATTTATCTCTAAAAAAAAAAAAAAAAAGAAAAATCGTAAGACGAAGTGATTTCCAAGTCTAAGGAGAACAGGATACTGAGACAGGATAGGTTTTAGTTAGTGATATGAATTGCTGGATGGATGGGGATGAAATCGGGTTTGGGTTGGGATGGGGATGGCAGTGGGGCATGAAGGGAGCCTGGGGATTGATGACTAATTGGGCTTGAGGTTGGTGACAGGGACAGAGTTGGGTAGAATGAGAAGAATTGGTAGGCAAGGATTGAGACTGAGCTTGGGGTTGGATAGATACATCATTGTTTTTAGTGATGGTAGCGGGATTCAGGTTTAAAATGGGAACTGGGTACTGACAACCTCAATAGGCGATCGGGACCTCTCCTCCTTGCCCTCCCCCCACCCAAGCCTAGGCCCTGGCACCGTGGTGAGAGAGGTCAACATGCCTTGAGAGTGAAGCTGCAGCAAGTGTCCCAGGAATGGTAGGGGATGGGGAGCCATATGGCTCTTGTCTCTTGAGCTGAGGGTCAGGGACAGACAGGTGAGAGCCAGGAGCAGGAGCAGGATGGCTTATACTGTCCGTGGTGAAGGCAGCTGCAGGCGCCTGGGGGAGGGCAAAGCGGGAGAGGGCAGGGCTGGAGAGGGAGTAGGATCCCTTCACTCCTCATTTCCTCTGGAACTTACTTCCCCAGGCCCTGAAAATGTGGTCACATGAAGAGGAGTTACAGGGAAGAAGAGACAGGGAAAGCTCAGAGGATGGAGAGGGGACAGGGGAGGAAACGGGAGAGAGAAAGACACAGAGAGAGACAGAGACAGTCAGGGAATAGAGGCACGGGTAGTCAAAATACAGAGAGACAGACAGTAAGGGAGACAGGAATAAAGACAGAGGCAAAGGGAGAGGAATAGGAGAGAGAGACGAAGAGAGGCAGGTACGCACAGAGTTAGTGAGGGATACAGAAAAATAGAGCAAGGTATCTATAGTGTCTGGCATCTGTCCATCTGTGTATCCATCATCTGTCATGAGACTGACCCTCATGCAGAGACAGCGATGAAGACCGAGATACACAGGGGCAGAGACAGACAAACCAAGATATAGGACAGAAAGCCTGACAGAATGAGGCTTGACAGAGAGAGAGACCAGAGAAAGGAGACAGAAATAGAGACACAGAGCTAGAGAAAGACAGAAGAGAGAGATGGAGAGGCAGAGAGATATATACTTACTGAGGTACAGAAATCTACACTGAAAGAAAGAGTGAGAGAGACAGACGGAGAGAGGAAGAGACAGAGCTAAACGCAGACTGAGGGGAGAGACAGGAATAAGAGACAGAGACAGAGATGTAAACAAATAATACAAACGGGGCCACTTTAAAAGGGAGTCAGCCCTGGCTGGTATGGCTCAGTGGATTGAGTGCCAGACTGTGAACTAAAGGGTCACTGGTTCGATTCCCAGTCAGGGCATATGCCTGTGTTGCGGGCCAGGCCTCCAGTAGGGGGCGCACAAGAGGCAACCACACATCGATGTTCTCTCCCTCTCTTTCTCCTTCCCTTCCTTCTCTCTAAAAATAAATAAATAAAATCTAAAAATAAATAAATAAATAAAATGGAGTCAGAGCTGCCATCCCAGAGGAACTGTCTCATACCTTTTATGCCTCAGACCTTTGGAATGTTAAAACAGGGAAAAATAACCTTTGCACATTGTGTACCAAAGAACTATTTGCAAAGATAACAAAAAATCAGATATTATGACTACTGGACTGAAAATTAAATACATTCTTTAGAATTTACATCATTATGTTATGTAATCTACACCAGTAGAAAGGTCGTGGGTTCAGCTCCCCTTCAGTACACATGCCTAGGGCGTGGGGTTAGTGCCCCTCGGTTGGGGAATTCAAGAGGCAGCCAGTGTTTCTCTCTCTCATTGCTGTTTCTCTCCTCCTCTTTCTCCCTCCCTTCCTGTCTCTCTAAAATCAATATGCAGGTCCTCGGATTAAAAAAGAAAAAGAAATACTTTCCTTCTGTTGACATAATTGTTCCCCTTCCTGTTCTTATGAATACCTCATGGTTTTGTCTTGTAACTGGAACACTATTTGGGCTTCTGTCTGAATCAGTGGTTCCTGAAAAGCTATTCTTATTGATCTCAAATAGATGCTTGTTGTCTCTCACTTTGGCCTTTTATTTGTAGGTTAACAGAGAGGCAGGATGAGAGACACACGGAGACAGAGCGACATGGGGAGAGAGAGAATGAGAGACATACGGGGCATGAGATCGAGACAAAGAGACAGGTCAAAGGGGCGGGCAGTAGCCGAAACAGACAGAAAAGAGTCAAGTGCCTGAACCAAAGGTTCCACATTCCAGAGAAAGGTGCCAGTACAGAGACCCCAGGGCTGGGACTAAAAACTTGTCAAACGAATGAACAGAGTCCCAGAAAAAGCCTCAGAGAGATCGACCCAGAGACCCAGTCAGCCCTCAGAGGAGATGATGATGGAGATCCCAGCCAGTCCTAGGGATGGGGAGATGGAGCCAGGGACCCTTCTCTGGGGAGCTACCCCTGGCAGTTTACCTGGTGAGGTGTAGGAATGGCTGAGGTGTGCTCTGGACCTGGCGGGCTATAGCTGCTTCAGGTGTGTCCCTGAGCCTTTGAGTGTGGTGGGTTGAGTGGGTGGGAGGGGCAGGGGCTGCTTTTAAATCACCTCTGTCCACACCCCCACGGCCCCTTTCCTTGTTCTCACAGTGATCTTTAATCCCCCCCATCTTCTCCCCCTTACCTGTGCACCCTCTTCCGGCCCACGCTCAGCTGTTCTCGGGGACCACTTGTGCCCTCCTGGACCAGTCTGGCCAGCAGGCTGACCGCAGCTCCTCTCACTGTGGTCATTTGCTCGGAAATGGAGTCAAGGCTTTTTCACTTTTGCCATTTGGGACCCCCAGTCTGGTTTTGGGGGGATGGGTTTGCAGGGCTGGGGCAAAGCGATAGATCAGGGGTGGGGGCCTGGTCTCTGTGGTGTTTTGGGTGCTTGGTTCTATTTTCCTGACTGGCGGTGACCTTGGGGAAGTCCCTTTCTGGCTTGAGCAGGAGTTTCTCATCCCCTGGGGCCTGTTTCCACAGGTCTTCCCATCGCTCTCTGGTCCTCACAATTTGTCTCTGAAATTCTGTACATCTCGCTTTGCTTCTGCCTCTCCAGTCTCTGCCTCTACCTATATTGCTTTGTCTCTCCTTATGTCTCTGTCTCTCTCTCCCTCTGTGTCTCTGGGTCTTTGTCTCTCACTCCCTGTTCTGTTTCTGATACTGTCTGTCCCCTTTCTCTTTCTGCTTCTCTCTCTGTAAGGCAATCTCAAGGCACCATCTCCTCCAAACCCTCTGGGTCTCTCTCTTTCTTCCTTTCTGTGTCTCATGCCCCCACCAATGAGGCTGCAGTGGGCAGGACTGAAGGCGGGGGCTGAGGCAGGGTTTGGGAGACGGGCAGGGCAGGTGGAAGCCCCAGGAGAAAGAATATCAGACCTGGATGACCCTCCCCCTTGCCCACACGCAGTCCTCCCCTACTGCTCTCCTAAGCCCTCCCCAGCTGTGTCTGCCGTTGGCCCCTGCGGGGGAACCTGGGCTTAGTTATCCAACTCCTGGCTAGGTCACAAAGGCAGGATGCCAAAACATGGGCTCCGGTGCCCAGGGTAGTGTGGGGGAGAGAGCCCCTGAATGTCTGCAAAATGCCTGGGAGGCCAGGAGCTCCTTCACGTGTCTGATATTTACACCGCAGCATCTTTGTGGTAGACACCTTTGCCACAAACATTTTAGCTGCAGACATTTTGCCATGTAACTAATTGGCCGTAAGGCAATTTTGCTGTGAAAAAAATACAAAATAACTGGTGGACAGTTGGTGTTTTTGGTTGTTGTTTGGTTGGTTGGTTTGGTTTCTTCATTGATGAAACAACTGCCTTCAGCCGACTTAACGCATTAAAGTCCGTTGTCCGTTTACTTTCATTTCCTCACTGACGAAGCTCTCGCAGTGACTTCCATTTTCATGTCATATGTAAATAATGGTCCGTGCGGTGACGAGTACCCGTGGTGACATGGGCCTTACAGTAGCCACGAATCCACACACGTTTTAAATGTATTAAATATTTTGCTTTTCTCAGTAAAGACTTACTCATTTTGTTGTTTATTTTTCATGTTTCCTTATGTCCTTATTGATGTCCCTTTATTATTTGTTGTCATTTTATGGCAAAATTGCCTCACAGCCAATTAATTATGTGGCAAAAGCATCTGCAGCAAAAATGCCTGTGGCAAAGATGTCTACAGCAACGAAAGTTGTGGCGAAAGTCCCTGGAACTGGCCCCCGGCCCAGCGAGGTCTGTTTACCATTCCCATGGGGGTGGGGAAGGAAGTGCTTGTAGGTCTTGAGGAATTTGACACTCCCCACCCCAGGGTAAGACAGAGGCGGGGCCCCTTCTTGTGGAAGCCCCACAAAGGCCAGTTAGGGCCTGTCCTGGCACAAGGTAAGAAGCCTTAATTAAGGGATTAAGTAGCTGTGGTGTCCCTTGGAATCTACCCCTACTTCTGTGGGTGGGGCAGTCATGGATCTACTCCAGCCCCCTAAGTTACTTTTTCCTGACCCTGGAGCTGGGTTGAGAGTAGCCTGACAGAACTGCCTCACTGGGGAGCCTGAGATTCATGGGAAAGGGAATTTTAAGGGTCTTAAGTTCTTCTTGTGATCTGACTTGCTTCCCTGTTACAGGGGAAACTTGGGGTAGGGAGGGATGTATACAGGGTTTCTCTGCCTCCGTACAATTGATGTTCCGGCTGGGTTATTTTTCGTGGGAGAGGGGTTATTCTGTGCGTGGCAAGATGTTTAGCAGTCTCTCTGGTCTCTACTCACTAGATGCCAGTAGCAGCTCCGCTCCCGGTTGTGAAAACCAAATGAGTCCAGACACTATTCAGTGTCCCCTTGGGGGCAAAGTCAACCCAGCTGGGAAGCACTGGTGTAATGGGAGAAACCGAAGCCCACCAAGAGCAGCTGAATCCCCCTCACCTCCAACTCGTACGCTTTTCCTGTCCCCTCAAACCTCCAAAACCCTTTCTTCTTACCTCACTCAGTTGATGATCCCATTTCTTTTTCAGAAATATTTTATTGTTTATTGTTTATGCTATTACAGTTGTCCCACTTTTGATGATCCCGTTTCTCATGTTATGGAGAGAACAGCATCAGTCAGATGAGAACGAGCTCACTCTTCCACGGCCATGCGCGCCCGCCCGCCGGCGACCGGCCGCACGCGGAGATTCCCTGCCTCCTGCGGCGGCCGGGCTTCCTTCGGCCAGTCAGCTCCTCCCTGGTTACAGGGCAGTCCCATTCTCGTCAGTAACACGGCTTTCTCTTTACAGTGTTACGTTTTGTACAGATGTGTAGATAAAATTTTTCCTAGTTTACAGTTTTTTGAGGTAAAAATTTACATGTGATGAAATATATAAATCTCATGTGAACATTTGTTGAGTTTTGAGTGAATCCATCAGTGTAATCCAAATCCTTCTGAAGATACAGATTATGTGCAATCTTTCTTAATATGGAACCACCGATATCGAATTTCTTATTTACAAAATTGAACTTATGTGTCAAAAACCGATCGTTAATGTGAATTTCATCCAATCTATAAAAAGTCAATTTATAAAAACGAAACATTACAAAAATAGCAGCTAGTACAATATGATTCTGAAAGATTCTATTTGGAAAAAATTGAGATCTCATGGGGTTAGATTACTTTATACCTGTCTCCCAATTATATTCTTTTGATTTCCCCTTTAGTGTGACATGTAGAAAGAACATAGGCTTTGCAGTTAGTAGTTTTGGGTTAAAATCCAGGTTCCATTACACAGAAGCTGTGTGATATCGAGTGTGTTATTGAATGTCTTCGTACCTCAGTTTCTTCATGGGTAAAATGGACATAATACTTTATATACCTGCCCAAAATTCATTGCCTGTCAGAACACAAAATTGGTTACAAAATCAAATGAGTGATGTCAGAAATGTTCCTGACACACGGTGATATTTAATTGCAGATCTTTTACAGGCCGTGCCTGGTACTTTCTGATTGGATGCTAGACATTGCAAACTTTACATCGCTGGGCGCTGGAGATTCTTGTGTTCCTCTAAGTATTCTCGAATTTTACTGTGTGATGCAGTTAAGTTACTTGGAAATATTTTGTGAACTTTTAATTTTGATGTAATTTCAAACAGTGAAAAGTTACAAGAATGAGACAAGAAACTTTTAGGCACACTTTCTCTGATTCAAAAATTGTTAACATTTTGTCATGCTTTATCTGATTCTCTCTTTCCTCTATTTCTCTATGAATCATTTGAGGGTAAGTTGTAGACTCGATGTCCCTTCACCACTCAATTGTTCAGTGTGTATTTCTTTTTTTTTTTTTAAGATTTTATTTATATATTTTTTAGAGAGAGGGGAAGGAAAGGAGAAAGAATGGGAGAGAAACATGTGCGAGATTGATCAGTGCCCTCTACTGGGGACCTGGTCCACCACCCAGGCATGTGCCCTGACGGAGAATTGAACCTGCGACCTTCCAGTTCGCAGACCAGCACTCAGTTTACTGAGCCACACCAGCCAGGGCTTAGTGTATATTTCTTTTTAAAAAAAATTTGAAAATATGTTTATTGATTTTAGAGAGAGAGGAAGGGAGAGAGTGAGAGGGAATGAATCATTGATGTGAGAAACATTGATTGGTTGCCTCCCATATGTGCCCAGGGATCGAACCCTTAACCTCTCGGTGTATGGGATGATGCTCCAACCAACTGAGCCGCACTGACCAGGGCTCAGTGTGCATTTCTTAAGAAGATGGACACCTTTAAACATAGTGACAGTACTATTCTCAAAATCAGGAAGTTTAATATTGACACAGTATTATTATTTAATCCTCAGTTAATTTAAAATTTTTGCCAGATGTGCAAATAATGTTCATTATAGAAAATTTTGACCTGGTTTAGGATCCACTTCAAGATCATATCTCTTTAGACTCCTTTAGTCGTAGGCTGTTTCTCAACCTCAGCCATTGACATATATTATGATTACGAGCCTCTTATTTTATACACTGTCCCTCGATTTGGGTCTGTCTAATTTTTTGCATGATTAAATTCCAATTATTGTTTTTGGCAGGAAAGTCACAGACGGTTTGTTTCTCAGTGCATGATGTCAGGAGGCACCAGATGTCAGTTTCAATGACTGGTGATGTTAATTTTGCACATGAGGTTAAGGTGAGGTCTGCCAGGATTCTTCATTGTAAAATTATTCATATTCTTTTTAAAAAGACTTTATTTACTTATTTTTAGAGATGGAAGGGGAGGGAGAAAGAGAGGGAGAGAAACATCAATGTGGGGTTGCCTCTCTTGTGCCCCCTACTGAGGACCTGGCCCGCAACCCAGGCATGTGCCCTGACTGAGAATCGAACCTGTGACCCCTTGGTTCACACCAGCCAGGGCTGATTTCTATTTTTTTTGCAATGTGGAAGACTGTATTGTCTGTGATATTATTTCTACAGCATTGATTCAGGTTTGTATCTTGGCCTGGTATGTGGCTAATATTTGTAAAATTTCTATGTATGCTTAAAAATAATGAGGATTCTCTAATTAAGGGTGTAGGGCACTGTAGTGGTTACTTGAATCAATCTAATTAAGTATCTTTTCCAAACATTCCATACCTTTGATAATTTTTGTCTGTTTGATTGATCGATTACTAATAGTGTAAGTTAAAATCTTGTAATTTAGGGCCCTATTGTTATGTGTCAGGACTTTTGTGTTTTTCTGCTGCACGACTCGTTTCATCACAATGTTCCTGTTATTGCTAATATCTCTTTTTTGCCATAATGTCAGTTTTATCTTATACAAGTACAGCCACAGTGTCTTTCTTTCAAGAGACATCAGGCTGGTATGGCTTCTTCCTTTCATTTACCTTTTTCCTTCCTGTGCCTTGTGAAATTTATTCTTTTATTCCGTCTATGAGTGTGGATCATTGTGGGTTTATTAATTGACAAGTGTGGTCTGCTTTTACGTCTCGAAATAGTGATGCATATGGATTTATTTCTAGCATTGTATTTTGTGTTTTCTACTTAACATGCCTTTTTTCATAATCTTTCCCCTCACTTCCATACTTTATATTAGATTTAGTTTTCTTTATATCTATACTTCCCCCTTTCAGTTGATTTAGAAAGGGTAAATGGCGTTAGAATGATTTTATTTTTGTAGCCACCTGTACATTGAAAGAGCTTTTGAAAATGTGATATGTAGTATACAGAGGAGAGCGCAAACGGCACACAGGCGCGGCTCAGCGGCCTTCCGCAAGCTGCGCAACTCCCGGAACCACTGCCCAGGTGCACAAACGCGTTTTTATCAGCACTTCAGATGCCCCTTGTGCCCTATTCAGTCACCCACCGCTGCAGGAAACACGTTTCTTTTCAAATTCTCTTTTTAAATCCTCACCCAAGGATATGTTTATTGATTAGAGAGAGAGAGAGCTAGAGAGAGAGAGAGAGAGAGCTAGAGAGAGAGAGAGAGCTAGAGAGAGAGAGAGAGAGAAACATCGGTCAGTTGCCTTCTGTATATATCCTGACTGGGGATCGAACCTGCAACCTAGGTTATGTGGCCTGACCAGGGATCAAACCCACACACTTTTGATGCTCCAACCAACTGAGCAACATGGTCAGGGCAAGGCAGCCTGTTTCTTGACTTCAGGCATTATAATCAGTTCTGTCTTTTATATAAAGGGACCATATGAATGTACTTTATGTCTGGCTTTTTTTTTGTTCTCTCTCAGTATTATCCCAGGAGAGTGTGTTGGATAAGAGTGTGTTGGAGCCAGAGTGCACTGGGGGAGTTACTTATTCTGTGCCTCAGTTTACTCCTCTGTACAATGAGGATAGTAGCAGCATCTCAGTATTGTAAGGATTCAATCAATCAAAAAATTAAAAATGCTTAAATGGGGCCTGACATGTAAGGAGCACTTAGCTCATGCTTCACGATCTCTGCAGCTATTAACAGTTTCCAAACTCTGAGCCATCTAGCCACACTTTGTCTTTTATAGCAGCCGTGTGAAGCGGGGGGAGTCGTGGCCATCATCATCCCCAAGGTTACACAAGGACTGGTGGCATAGCTTGGACAAGAACCCTGCACCCCTGCCTTCCCTCATTCCTGAGTCCCTTAAACCCCTGAGATGCCCAGTTTCAGCTGAGAGTTGCTACCTTCCAAAATCTGGAGTGGGATGAGCAGCACAGGTTTGGACAAGTAAGATGTGGGAATGATCCTGGTGGGTGAAAGGTGATTCCTCTTGTGGACTCTGGGGCTATTTGTAGTCACATTGTGTTCTCTGTTAGCTTTGGCATTCTGGGGATGAAACCCATTCCGTCCCCTCTGTCATTTTGTTCTGTGTGTGGCAGTGCGCCAACCTCAAACCTGGGGTGGCCAAGCCAGCTTCAGACAACCTCTTCCTCACCAGCTATGACTAAGGATGATTTGTGATAAGTGATGACAAGAAAAGTTACCTTCTTAGGATATGTTTGCTGCCACAGAGTAGCTATGGGTGTCATCTGTAAAGATAAAGGCAAAAGGATCTTGGACTCTAAATTGTGGGGTGTCCCTGAATCTAGGATTTGTGGAGTGTGATATTCTCGTAATAAAATTTGTTTCTAAGTGTCAAGGGGTGTCTCTTTATAAAGAGTTACAAAATGGTGCTATGCAAAGTTATGGGATGAAATGCACGGATGTCTGTCACTTATATTGAAATGCATCGAAAACCAGGTGGCTTAAGGGATGGATGGAAGGATAGATTTGCGATAAAGCAAGTAGGGTAACACTAAGTATAGAATCAAGGTGGTGTTTAATTATACAATTCTTTCAACTTTTCTACATATCTCCAAATTGTCATAATAAAATTTTTACAAAATATGATGCTATTGGCTTCTGTCTCTTACTGTAGACAGCTGATTCATTTGGGAGAGTTCATCAGTTCAGAGTATTAAATGCAGCTTGAGTCAGTACTCAAGACTGGTGGGAGAGCAAAGGAAGGTGGCAAGGTAGGTGAGAGCTGAAACCACTTGCTCGTGCACCCGACTGGGCCACAGAGCCGATCTGCTGAAGAACAGAGTGAACAGCCAAAGGAATCCCAGCCTATATGAAGTTTGGAAGCCAAAGATTGCAGAAGGCATTTAAAAAGAGTAAGAAGATTTTCTAGGCTGACAGGAAGGTCCCAGGGCGCTACATTGGGGAACATGGCTGCCACAGGAACTTTCCAGGAGAGCCGGGTCAGCGACTGTAACTTGGCAGCTCCCTCCTGCACCAGAGCAGAAAAGTCACAGACCCACGCCAGGAGAGACCTGGACATTTGAAGTAGCTGGGGGGATAAAGACATAGCGGGAGACACACAGCAGACAGCATACCCTGGCTGGGGCTCTGGTCGGAGGCTGGGACAGCACCAGAGAAACTGGGGAGCTGGGTGACACCTGGAGATGGGAGAAAAGATGGGCTGTGACTGACTGTGACCCAGATAGTCTCGGCACTGGTCAGAAAGCTGGGCTGTGTGAAAAGCCAGGCTCTTGTTGGGAAAGGCTGGCTGCAACCAAGGAGAATTTGCTCAACAAGAGGCTCTGAACTATGATGCAAAGACCCCTCGCATGCAGCAGATGGGCCAGCGAAGAGGGAGAAAAAGGGGTGTGATTTGTTCCCATTCAGGGCACCTCATGGTTTGATCAAAGGGGTGCAGCAGGGGCTCAGAGGGGTAGCAGTCTCCAGAGACTTAATTTAATAGGGGAACTAAACTGCCCTGCCGGGACTTTGTGTGTGCACAGTGCCCAGGCCAGCAGAGTGAGGAGGAGGGGTGCGAGTTGTGCCCACTCGGTGCACCTCACGGACTAATCAAAGGGCTGCACAACAAGGTGGATTAAAGGTGCCAGCCTGCAACAGATGGACAGTGTGGGCTGCGCGGCGCTCTGAGGGCTTGGGTTGGAGGCTGGGAACCTGAGCATATTTTAGCCCAGACAGAGCCCCCATCCTCACAGAACCACAGGAAAGAAAAAAAACCACAACAAAAAACAGAGCCCAACTCCCCTCTGCTTGCAGCATCCAGGAAGACCAACAGAACTCACCTGGCACGTTTAAAGTCAGCAGGAGGCGGGGTTTTTTTGTTTGTTTGTTTGTTTGTTTTTTGGCACGTGTAAGACAGTAAGACCTGCATCTGTGAAAGGACCAAAGACAGATTCAGAGAGCCATCAGAAGGCTAACGCCAATAACCGAGACAAATTTCACTTTGCTATCCTTCGGAACTTACATTTAAAAAAATTTTTTTATTTTTAAAATTTCTCTTCTTTCCATTTAGCTTTCTTTGTTCTGTATGTTTGATTTCATCGCTTGATTGGTTTTCTTTGTTCTCCCTTTCATATTGCATTTTAATTTTTCTTCTTTCACTTCACTTGTATCCCAATAACACACTACTCTTGGTCTTTTACTTTTTATCCTTTTTATTCAGATCATATATTTCTTGTAATATTATTGTTTTTCCAAATCCCACACAGCACCTTTCCCTGGTCTTGGTCCATTTCACTATCTTCCTGACCTTTATTACTGTTGTGGTTAACTTTATTCTCTTGCACACTACACCAGGTTTCTATCACTCACTCTCACTATATCTCACCATCTAATCTTGCATAAGTACTTTGCTTTCTGGAGTCAGCTCACATTCTTTTTCCCCTCTAATAAGAATCTCACCTCTTTTTCAGCTTTCAGCTTTCACTAAAAAGTGGCTAACTGGGTGAAATATCATGGTTATTATTACACTTCTCCAAAGGATCTCCTATCTGTTCTCTACTTGTTGGTATTTTAAATCCCATAGAATACTCTCCCACTATGCTAATCCATTTGACCTTCACCCTGCCCCTAAACACACACGAGACAAGGCGGGAGTTATGAATACCAGTAAACCTGCTAAAGGAGAGAACCCACCAACAAGGGAGTCACCAACAGGTAAGGACCAAGTACAACAAGAAAGCCCACACAAATGGAAGAAAGGGAAAACCTAGAGCAACCAGACTAGGAGATCAAAGAGGCCACACCACTGAGTCCCACAGAACTCCCACCACAGAAGGTCACCCTATGAAAACGGGTGACAAAGCAGAGCATTGGGAATTGTAGAAACAAACAAAAAAGAGTCACCTATAATGGGGAGACAAAGAAAGGACCTACAGTCAAAATGAATGGAAGACTCTCCAGTGAAAGAGATAAATGAAATGGAGGCAAGCAAACTATCAGGTATAGAATTCAAAAGAATGGTTATAAGGATGCTCAAGGGACTCACAGACAACACAAGAAACTGAGTGAGAACTACAACAGTATGAAAAAGAAATAGAAACTATAAACAAGGACCAGGAAGAAATGAAGAATACAATTTCTGAAATAAAAAACACACTAGAAGGAATTACAAGCAGGCTGGATGAAGCAGAGGACTGAATTAGTGAGCTGGAAGACAAGTTAGAAAGAAATACATAGGTAGAGCAGCTGCATGAAAAGAGACTAAAAAAATATGAAGATAGCTTAAGGGAACTGCAAGACAACATGAAATGCAACAACATTTGAATCATAGGATAACTAGAAGGAGAAGAAAAGGAGCAAGGGATAGAAACACTGTTTTAAAAAATAATGACAGTAAACTTCCCAAATCTGAAGAGGGAAAAAAACATGCAAGTTCAGGAAGCACAGAGGGTCCCAATCAAGATGAACCGAGAGAGGCCTACTCCAAGACACATCATAATTGAAATGCCAAGTTTTAAAGACAAAGAGAGAATTTTAAAAGCAGCAAGGAAGAAACAAGAAGTAACATACAAGGGAGCTCCGATACTCAAGGGAGCTCAACAGAAATACTACAGGCCAGAAGGGAATGGCAAGAAATGTTCCAAGTAATGAAAGCAAGGCCTGCGACCAAGACTACTCTACCCAGCAAGGCCCTCAATTAAAATGGAAGGTGAAGTAAGGAGCTTCCCAGACAAAAGAAGGCTGCAAGAATACACCTCCACCAAACCAGCACTGCAAGAGATGCTAAAGGGGTTGCTATAAGAAGAGGAGAAAATGAGTGAGAGAGAGAGGAACTCAGGTACAAAGGAGGAAAAATGAATAAGTACCTATCAATAATAAACTTAAAAGTCAATGGGTTAAATGCTCCAATCAGAAGACATAGGGTAGCTGAATGGATAAGAAAACATGACGCACACATATGCTGCCTATAAGAGACCCACCTCAGAAAAAAAGACCTACACAGACAGAAAGTGAAGGGTTGGAAATAAATATTCCAAGCGAATGGGCAGGAAAAAAAAAGCTGGGGCAGCAATACTTATATTAGACAAAATAGACTTTAAAACAAAAGTGATGAAAAGAGACACTGAAGGGCACTTCATAATACTCAAGGGAAGACATTGTAAACATATGCACCCAACGTAGGAGCATCCAAATATGTAAGGAAAATCTTGGAGGACTCAAGAAAGATAGATAGCAGCACACTTATAGTAGGGGATTTTAACACCCCACTGTCAAAAATGGATAGATCACCCAAACAAAATATCAACAATATTGTGGCATTGAACAATACCCTAGATCAAATGGACTTAATTGATATATATAGAACCTTTCATCCCAAAGAAGCAAATTACACATTCTTTTCAAATGCACATGGAACATTTTCAAAGATAGACCACATGATAGGGCACAAAACAAACCTCAACAGATTCAAGATAATTGAAATCATATCAAGCATTTTATTGGACCACAAGGGCCTGAAACTAGAAACCAACTTTAAGGAAAAAACTCAAAAACACCCAAATTCATGGAGATTGAATAGCATACTATTAAACAATGAATGGATTCATAATGAGATCAAGGAAGAAATCAAAATGTTTCTGGAAACAAATAAAAATGAACACACAACAGTCCAAAAATTATGGCACACAGAAAAGGCAGTCCTGAGAGGGAAGTTCATAGTGATACAGGTCTACATAAAAAAGATAGAAACATTTCAAATACAACCTAACCCTACATCTACAAGAACTGGAGGAACAACAACAAACAAAGCCCAGAGCAAGAAGAAAGAAGGAAATAACCAAGACAAGAGCAGAATTGAATGACATAGAAACTAAAAGAACAATGCAAAGGATCAATAAATGCGGGAGCTGGTTCTTTGAAAGGATAAACAAAATCAACCAGCCTTTAAGCAGACTCATCAAGAAAAAAAGAGAAAGGAACCAAATAAAATCAGAAATGAAACAGGAGAGATTACAACTGATACCACAGACATACAAAGGATTGTAAGAAATTACTATGAACAACTATATGCCAATAAATTTGAAAACCTGGGTGAAATGAATAAATTTCTAGAAAAATATTATCTTCCAAAACTGAATGAAGAAGCAGTAGAAAGCCTGAACAGACTGATAACAGCGGGGGAAATCAAAACAGTAATCAGAAATACTCCTGGCACACAATAGCCGTGGGTCAGATAGTTTCACAGGAGAATTTCATAAAACATTTAAGGAAGAGCTAACCCCTATCCTTCTGAGTCTATTCCAAAAAATCCAAGAAGAGGGGAGACTCCCAAATTCCTTTTATGAAGGGAGCACCATCCTAATCCCCAAACCAGATAAAGACACAACAAAGAAAGAAAACTACAGGCCAATATCACTGATGAACATGGATGCTAAAATCCTCAACAAAATATTGACAAACAGCACCCAGCAATACATTAAAAAGATCACACACCGTGATCAAGTGGGATTTGTCCCAGGGATGCAAGGATGGTGCAATAGTTGCAAATCAATAAACGTAATACATCACGCAAACAAAAAGAAAGACAAAAATCACATAATCATATCAACAGATGTGGAAAAAGCACTTGCTATTGTTCAGCACCCATTTATGATAAAAACACTCAGCAAAGTGGGAGCAGAGGGAGCATATCTCAACATAATAAAGGTCATATACAAGAAGCCCACAGCCAACATCATACTCAATGGGCAAAAACTAAAACCTTTCCCACCAAGATCAGGAACAAGACGAGGATGTCCACTTTCACCACTTCTATTCAACATAGTATTGGAGGTCCTAGCCTCAATGATCAGACAAGAAAAAGAAATAAAAGGCATCCAAATTGAAAAGGAGGAAGTAAAACTGTCATTATTTGCAGATGATATGAGAGTGTACACAGAAAACCCTATAGACTCCACCAAAAAACTACTTAATCTAATAAGTGAATTTAGCAAAACAGCAGGATACAAAGTCAATATTCAGAAATTCTAGGCATTTCTGTACATCGACAATAAAATATCAGAAACAGAAATCAGGAAAAAATCTCATGTACTATAGCAAAAAGAAAAATTAAGTACCCAAGAATAAACCTTACCAAGGAGGTAAAAGACCTGCATTCAGAAAACTACACAACACTGAAGAAAGAAATTAAGGGAGGCACAAATAAATGGAAGCATATACTGTGTTCACGGATCAGAAGAATTAAAATCATTAAAATATCTATACTACCCAAAGCAATTTATAGATTCAATGTAATCCCTATTAAAATACCAATGACATATTTCACAGATATAGAACAAATGTTTCAAAAATTTATGTGGACCCATAAATGACCCCGTATAGCCACAGAAATTTTGAGAAAGAAGAACAAAGTAGGAGGGATCACAATACCTGACATCAAACTGTATTACAAGACCACTGTAACCAAAAGAGTCTGGTAATGGCATGAGAACAGACACATAGATAAATGGAACAGAACAGAAATAAACTCAGGTCTCTATGGTCAATTAATATTCAACAAAGGGGGCAGAAGTATAAAATGGAGTAAAAATAACCTCTTCAACGAATGGTGTTGGGAGATCTGGATAGCTACATGCAAAAAAATGAAATTCGACCACCAAATTACACCACACACAAAAATAAACTCAAGATGGATAAAAGACTTAAATATAAGTCACAATACCATAAAAGTCCTAAAGGAGAACATAGGCAGGGAAATCTCAGATATTCCATGCAGCAATATTTTCACTGATATGTCCCCTAGAGCAAGGAACATAAAGGAAAGAATAAATAAATGGGACTTCATCGAAATAAGAAGCTTCTGCATGGCTAAAGAAAACATCAGCAAAATGAAAAGGGAACCAACAGTGTGGGAAAATATATTTGCCCATGAAAACTCAGACAAGGGTTTGATCTCCAAAACATATAATGAACTCACACGATTCCACTCCAGGAAGACAAAAAACCCAATTAAGAAATGGGCAAAGGACCCGAACAGACACTTCTCCAAGGATGACATACACAGGGCCAGGCCCAGAAACACATGAAAGGATGCTCAGCATCACTAGCCACCAGAGGGATGCAAATTAAAACCACAATGCAATACCACTTCACACCAGCCGGAATGGCTATCATCAACAAATCAACACACAACAAGTGTTGGTGAGGATGTGGAGAAAAGGGAACCCTAGTGCACTGTGGGTGGGAATGCAGACTGGTGGAGCCACTGTGAAAAACAGTATGGAATTTCCTGAAAAAACTAACAATAGAACTGCCTTTTGACCCAGCAATTCCACTGCTGGGATTATACCCTAAGAATCCTGAATCACCAATTTGAAAGAACCTATACACCCCAATGGTCATAGCAGCACAATTTATAATAGCCAAGAATTGGAAGCAACCTAAGTGGAACCTAATTGACAGAATAAACGAGCAAGCAAAATATAACCAGCAACATGGAAATAAAAAACAGTGACCAGAGGGGAGCCGGGAGGGGGATAACAGGGGAAAGAAGGGAAGAGTCATCAAGGAACATGCATAAAAGACCCACTGACAAAGCCAAATGGGGGAGGGTTGAGTGTGGGAGGTGGGGAGAGGTGGGGGTGGGGAAAGTGGTGGCGGCAAAATGTTGAGGTTGGGATGATGAGATGAGGTGCAGGGCGGAGAGGATAAAGGGGAGAAAAAATGAGACAACTGTAATAGCATAATCAATAAAGTATACAAAAAAGAAAATCAAAATCAATTATGCATGTGTGAATAGATAGGACACTCTTAATAATAGTTACTTTGGGGGAGTAGGACTTATAATGGAACTTTACACCTGATATATTTCTGAATGGTTAAGAATTTTTTTTTACAATGAGCATATAATTACTTTTATAAACAGAAAATAATAATAATGATATTTCTATTCTGGAAAAAATAACATGGACTAAAAACTACAAATAAGAAATCAAATTACTTGCTTTGAATTTCAGGTTCTTTTATAAATAAAATAGAAGTAAATGTAAAAAAAGATAAGAAAGCACGTTGTCTCCGATAGAGGAGAAAACAAAGGGAAGGTGGAAACAGTATAGTGAAAATCTATAAAAAAGAGAAAACAAGGATAACAGATATTTTTGAAGAAGACTCCTATGAGGAAGAACCTGAAATTCTAGAAAGTGAAGTGAAATCTGCCCCGAAAGCCGAGGGAAGACCTAAATCACCAGGTGTAGGTGGGTTACTGAGAGAATTCGTTCAAGCCACAGACCAAACCTGTCAGTATCCTAACGAGAATTTGTCAATAAATAAGAAAAACTAAACAATGGCTGACAGACTGGAAATGTTTAATACGCATCCCAATCTTCAAGGGAGGAGAGGGCAACGAGTGCAGTGGCTGTGGGACCACTGCTCTAACTTCTCACGCAAGTAGAGTGAGGTTCAAGGTGGTACAACAAAGACCTCTCCCTGAGATGGAGTGAGAAATGCCAGAAGTTCAAGCCTGACTCAGACAAGGAAAAGGTGCCCGAGATCTAATCGCAAACATTTGTTGGCTACTGGAGCGCTCCAGAGGGTTTCAAAAGAATAATCTGTGTTTTAGAGGCTAGTAAAGTCTTCGTGTGGATCATAAAAAGCTATGGGTTGCTCTCAAAGAAATGGATGTGCCGCAGTCCTTATTGCCCTGATGCATAACCTGTGTTGTAGACAGGAGGCAGGTAGGATCTGGAGAGACAGAATGGCTTCCCATAGGCAAAGGTGTTTTGTCTCCCTGTTTATTTCATCTTAATGCAGAGCTGATATACCATGTGAAAAACTGAGCTAGACTCAGAGGAAGAAGTGAAAATTGGTGGAAGAAATATCAGTTACTAAAGATATGAAGATGACGTATTTTACTGGCAGAAAGTAAGAGTGATCTGAAGTGACTTGTCATGAAAGTGGAAGAAGAAAGTGCCAAAGCAGGACTACATCAAGAAGACAAAAATCGTGACCACAAAAGGAGTACACAACTTTAACATAGACAATGAAGACACTGAAATTGTCAAAGATTTTGCTTACCTTGGCTCAGTCATCCATTCAAATGGAGACTGCAGCCGAGAGACCAAGAGAAGGCTGAAGCTCGAAAGGGCAGCAATGGGAGTAATTCGGAAAGATCACTAAGAGCAAAGGTGTGTCATTAAAAACCAAAGTGAAGGGCACACACGCCCTTGTATTCCCAATTACAATGTATGGATGGGACCGTCGGACAGTGAAGAGTTGATAAGAAATTTGGAATAATGCTTCTAAGGAGAGCTCTACAGACACCCTGGATCGCCAGAGAAACAAACAAATGGGCCCCCGAGCAAATTAAACCTGAGATGCCGCGACAGACAAAACTGACAAAACCGAAGCTGTCCGACCTCAGGCACATCATGAGAAGGCAGGGCTCTTTGGAAAAGACCGTAAAGCTGGGCAAAATAGAGGCATCAGGAAAAGAGGATGACGAAATAGGGGGATGGATGGACTTTGCGAGAGCAGCCATTGGCGTGCACCTACAGGAGCTGAGCAGGGCGGCCGAGGACAGGACGCCGAGGACAGGACGCCGAGGACAGGACGCCGAGGACAGGACGCCGAGGACAGGACGCCGAGGACATCACTTTCTCAGGGCCACCAGGCGCCAGCGCCAACTCAGTAACGCATAACACATACTCTCATTATTGTTCCATTTTTTAAATGGTTAGTCTTTGTAGAAACTTACTATATTAGTTTCCTAAGACTGCCATAACAAATTTCCACCAACTTGGTGGCTTAAAACAACAAAAATATATTCTCTCACAGCTCTGTAGGCCAGAAGTTGGAAATCAAGTGGTCGGAGCTCGACTCTCTCCTAGAGCCACCATTCAACCCACTATACTTATCATGCACACAAATGAGTGTATAAAATATATACGAACTGTTTCAAAAGAAGAAAATGAACGCTCACCACTTAGCCTAAGAAGTAAAACATTATGGATACTGGAGCAGTGTGCTCTGTCCATCCCTTTCCAATCATATCCCCTGTCTCCCCAGAAACAATTCCCTTTCTGAATTTTCTGTTTATCACTGTCTTGCTTTTCTACATAGTTTTACCAAATGTAAATCACCCTTAAAAACACATTGTTCTATTACATTAGTTTTACCTGTTTTTAAGCTTTATATAAATGGAAACATACCATCTGTATTCTTCTGTGACATGGGGTTTTTCCACTCAACGTTATGTTTCTGCAATTATCCATGTTGATGCATGTGCCTAGAATTCATTTTTACTCATGGATGAATGAATGAATATGTCATGTGAACGGACCCAGTTTTGAAAACACCACAGTCTGTTTACCCATTCTATTGTTGGGTATTTTGGGTTGTGTCATATTTTTATGTCTCTTGGCGTAAACTTGCAAGAATATCCTCAAGGTATACACATTTAGAAGGGATATTGTTGAGGTAAATTAGCTCAGTAAAGCCAAGCTTTTCCAACAATATCACATGATTTACAGTTTCTACTCTGGGTGGAAAGAGCTCCACATCCTCTCTATCAGTTGCTATTATCAGATACTTTTAGATTTTGCTGATTTGGTGGGTATCGCAATGGTGTCTCAATTTCATGCATTTCCCTGATTACTAATGAAGTTAAGGATTTTCACATGCTATTGGTCACTTATATTTTCTGTGAAATGATTATTTGTGGGTTCGGCCCATTTTCACCCTGGTTTGTCTTTTTTGTTATTATTGATTCTTAAAAGTTATTTATAAGATGAGGGAGGGGAAGATGGGGGAAACGGGAAGGGTGGTCAAGGAACACATATGGGGGACTCATGGACAAAGTCAAGAGGGGTGGGGTCAAAGGTTGGGGGAGGGTGGAGTAGTAGGGGGAAAATGGACAAAGCTGTCCTTGAACAACAATAAAAAAATAAAAAAAGTTATTTATATATAAGGATATGGATCCTTTGACAGTCTTATGATTAGACTGTTTGATACTGAACTTTATGCCATCCAGAGTTCTCGGAGCAGATGGTGGAAGGTAATATCCACCTGTTACTAGCGGCTCAAAGGCGGAGGTCTTCGTACTTCTCTCTCAGCCCCTGACATCTTTCTGCCCGTCTCCTTGGGATCAACAGAAAAGACATAGGGACAGAGAGATAAAATGGTCTTGCTAATCCTCAAATTACAGGGGGCACATTGTATGCATTTTTACTGGATTCCAAGGTCCACACTCTCTGACTTTCCTTAAGGCCAAGACTGACTCGGAGCTGAAATACGGCTCAGTAATTGTTGAAATTCTCAAATGTAGACAAAGTACAAAAGATATCAAAAGCGGTGCCAAACTGCTAATACTAGAGCCTGAAGCCGTGCTGTCCTCAGAAACGAGTTTTTCAGTTTATATGAGGGTTAAAGTTACATGAGTGTGTCATTAGCAAATTGAGCTTCATGTGAACTGATTTCTCTCAAACTGGCCTGTTCTTATTCCTCTTAACATTTCCAGCGCCTCGCCTGGTGGAGCACAACATTGAGTGGTGATTAAGAGATCTAGCTTTGTAGGCAGACAAACTTAGATTTCAGTCTTGGTCCTGCGGCTTCCTATTTGGTGACCTCATTTTTAAGCTTTAGATAATAGCATATCTACAGGGTTGTTGAGAAAATGGACAAGGCAGTGCGTGAAGACCACTCAGTATAGTTGCTGGCACATGGCATGCAATAAGCCATTAGCTACAGTAATAAATGTAATTATTTTTATTAGCTGGTCGCTTATTTTCTTCCTGCTTCCATTCCCCCTTCCCAAGTAGGAAGTACATTTCTGGGCAGAATGTCTTTGACCTAAATTCCTGGACACATTCAGAATGTAAACTCCATAGGGTCAGAGACTGGACTGTCTTATTGCTTCTCATATCCTCAATGCTTAGAACTCTCCCTGGTACACAATGGGTATTCTATTAATCTTTGCTTAATAAATGAACCACTTGTTCAAGTTTTCTCTTTATTTCCCAGTCCTACTCAGAATGAGCCCTCCTCTCAAGATCACAGCTTTCCTTAGCCCACTCTCCAATAAAGGTTACTCATTCAGCCATTAACAATGAGCCTCAGGGTCAGAAGTTAGAGTCAATACCTCTCACTTCTCAATATCACTTTGACATCCTTGAGTATAGACATACATAATAGGTACTTTTGAAACCTTGTCAGCTACATTCCGACTTCAGGGTCATGCCAGGGTCAGTCTCCATCAATTATTTTTTCTCTTGAATATGGTCATATTTTCTGTATCTTCATATGCCTAGAAATTTTGAAGTTTATCCTGGATATAACAAGTGATATCTTATAGAGACTCTGGATTCTGTTATGTTATTTTGAAGAATATTGATTTTTTGTTTCATTTTGTTTTGTTTTGCTTCAGGGAGCAGTTAACTGGACTAAGCTCCAAGGCTCAACTCTGAAATCTCATTTCAGTTCTTTTAGCCTTATCTGGCACCTTGGAGTTTTCTGGCATGTTGGCAGTTCAATTATCAGTTAGAGATTTGGACAGAGTTTATACATGGAATTTAGGCTCCCCCTCTCTGGCTCTCTCCACTTTGAGATTCTACCACCAAGATCACCAAGTGCTATAATCACCCTGAACTCTGTCCTCTGGTTCTTCAAGCCAGAAAACCAGTTTTTAACCTGGGTTTTAGTCATCCCAAGGCACTGTCCAGAGCCTGCCTTTGGACCGAAAGCTATAACAAGCAGGAAATTCTCTTCTTCCAACTGCCTTCAGTATCTGCCTGATTTTGTTCATTCTCCAGTAATTCCAGGGTATTGGTTTTTAAAAATATTTTATTCTGAGTTTATGGTTGTTATTTTCAGCATACTTGATTCAATAGGAGCTACTCAATCATTACCAGAATCAGAAATGCCTCAGGCCACTTCTAGAGTACGACTCCTCCACCCTCATACAAAACTCCTTTCTCCTTTGAGTCTGCCTCCTTCATCCCTGTTATCTACCAAACTTCCCCCCCTACCCCAAGTCCTGCCACTTTGCCGGGAAAGAGGCACTTCAGTGGTCATGGACATGTATCATGGACATCTAAGTGTTTGTTGCCCAAACAATTGGAAAGTATTTTGACTTTCTTGCCTTCTTCGGCTTTCTCCTTCACTCCATTTTAGCCAAGACTCTAACAGTCCCACCATAATCCTAATCACCCTGTAATCTGAAAGACAAACATTTCACTCCGACCACAATTCTTCAATCCTTCTTTCTCGGGGCTCACTCACCACCTCACTGCCAGAGGCCTGGTCAGCAGCACTGGTTAAGCGGGGTCGTCCGTTAATGTCCTAAGAAATGCAGAAATGAGAGAAGGTCAAGTTTGCCTCCGATTAGGAGAACTTAAAATATATATTTTGGAATCTTTTGTATCAGGCTTACAGGGAAGCTTTTTGAGCACAACGGAATACCAGGGACAGTTTCTTTATGTTTCATGAAGAAAAAAGATAGGGCTTGGCTTTCCATAGTATGGGTGAAGGGCATGGAATGCAGAGTCACACAAGGACAGGTCAGGCTCTACCCTTGGCTGTGCAACCAAAAGCAACTCATTTTCTACTCTTCGTGCCTTACTTAACTCATTTTCAAAATGGGAATGATAAAACCTACCTCATAGACTTGGTGTGAGGAGTTTAGTAAGACTATGCTTATAAAAAGCTCCACACAGCTAGATAATATACTCAGTGAAATGACATCTAGACTAGCAGTATTATTTACATTTAAAATCGAAAACTCACCTAAGATCCCTATTCGGAAATCTTTTAGAACTACTTAGAGGTGGTAGTTGCACAACCCTGTGAATGTACTGAATGTAACCAAACCACTTTGCTCTAAAATGCTTAATTTTTTGTTATGTGAATTTGCCAGTTTACCTAAAAAAGCTTCTCATTCGGAACGGGGTCATAAATTTCAGGCACACTTCTGGGAACAAGGCAAGTTTTTCCTGAGAGTTTCGAATCAGGCTGGAGAATAGAGGACAGAATGTTGATTGGTGAGGCTGGCGGAGGGAGCAGGGTGCAGCTGTGGAGCCTCTCTGTTCTGCCCCGCCCACCTCACGTGTCCAAGACTTGGCTCCAGGCTGTGTCTGCCTGGATTTTCCTCCTCTGCCCCCGCTGCTTGGTGAACGCATCCCACAAGACCCAGTTCAAATAACACCTCTTCTACAAAGTCCTCCCAATCCTCAACCTAAAGTAGCATATTATCGCTAGTAATTACTAATTAATACTAAGAATAACATGGAAGACTTTAATTTATTCAGGTCTGCTCTTCTACTAAGAAATCCCTAAGAGCAAGAACTGTGCCTCGTTCACCATGTCCAAAGCTGAACTCATTCTCTACCACAAACCTGCTCCTGATCTACTTTGGAGACAAAACAGTAAATGACACCACCATCTACCTTCCACACTGGACTTCTCCCTCCGCCTTACCTCCACACAGCCAACATATAACCAAGTAAGAATTCATTCTTCCTTCCACATCATTCTCCAATTTATCTTGTCCTCCTCATCCTCATGGCCTTGTCTCCTCCTTTACCTACAGCCACCACTCCCTTGTCTCTCAGCTTATAGCCTCATCTTCTCCAAAAATCTAATAACTCTTTCTGAAACACAAGTCTGGCTATTTTTTTCCTCTGCTTAAAAACCCTTCTGTGGCTTCCTACTGCTTCCAGACAGAATCCAAACTTCCCATCAAGTTGCATAAGGCTCCATATGGTCTGAGTTCTGCTGATGGCTCCAGTTTCAAGGGTGAACAGGGTCCCAGATCTCTACACTCCAAGAGCACTCAGCCATACTCTTTGGAGCTCTTGCCTATTTACACAAGTTTATTCCTCCGTGTTCAGCTCTCCCTCACAACGCTCTCTATCCTTCCATTGAAAATCCTTGTTTGTCCTTTAGAGGCTTACCCTGAACCTACATGGTTGAGCAGGCGCCATTTCTGGGCTTTTACAGTTCCCTGGGTCTCCCTTCCTGGCCCTGGCCCATCTGCTTATGTCCCCCTATTCTGCCATGACCCCTCTTGCCAGGGTGCCCCACCCAAGCCCTGAGCCCTCTACCTGTGCCCTCCCCTCACACCCTGAGCCCACTGCCTATGCCCCGTATCGTGCCCTGACCCTTTTGTCTGTGCGCCTTTGTCCTGCTCTGGCCCCTCTGCCTGTGCCTTCTCATCCAAGCATTGCGCATTCTGAGCTGCCACTGCCTTGTGACTGGTCTGTCTCCCCTCTGGAGTGAAAGCTGCACAAGGCCAGGGCCCAGCACTATCTTGGTCAACCCTGCGTCCTCAGCATCACCCAGCCCAGGCTGGCAAAAGTAGAGGGTTCAATGAAAACCAGTTGAGTGACTGTTAAATTTGTTGAATGGCTTTGGAGTCTGGTGGCGGGGGGTGATATCATGAGAAGGAGAACTTTCCGAGAGGGCATTTAAATTGATTCAATGGAAGTGACCTACCTCGGAGTGTTCTTAGGACATACCTGTGTTACAGAGGCTTTTCCTACTTATTGTGACTCACGAAAACTTTCAGAGGTAGATACTCTGAAAGATAAGGAACTTCTTGTTTTTTTAAGAAGGGAAATGGAGCTGGGCCAGGGCTGTGATTAAATCCAAACATAGATAGGCACCAGCAGATCTCAGATGTTCACATGTATGCAATGTGGCCCACGTGCCTACCTACATGCCAAAATGCACACAAAAACATATACGGTTACCAGTGGTACATATATGCACACAAATGTGAATACACAGTCACACATCAGGCTGGACACAGAGACGCACATGTAGACGTCACCCAACAGGCATATCCCAGAGCATGTACTGTTACCCACAGACAGACACAGAGATCGGCATGCACTCAGGCACATTGGCAAGGACGTGCACATATTCTGATGTGTACTCACAGATATGCATGTATGAGCATAAACAGGTATGGATACCCACTTATGCACCAATATATACTCCACAAAGACAGGTGTAGACATGAATTCATTCCCTTATCAACATGGACATGCTGACACTTAAATGCACTCAGACATGCACAGACACTCCAAGCATGACACACATATATAGGTGTGTAAAGAAGGGTAAACATGATGACAGGGGCATCTTGGAGAACCCACTGAATAGAATGACACACACCTAAAGAGATCCAGGAACGCTCAACAGGGTTGAAGGGAAGGCTGACTGGCAGGGGAGAAGAAAGAAAACGTCAAAGACAAGGGGATTCCAATAGAGAAGGATAAAGGGCAACATGCCCATCCAGAATATCCTGAGGTTCTAACCCTGACCCCCCTTCTTCAGAAACTACCCAATCCACAGTCTCTCCAGGAGGCCGCCCAGACAATCAGTTTCTTATTCAGACTCAACTGCATTGAGGAAGAAATGGGGAGGGAGGCTTCTCCCAAACTTTCTGCCTTCCTTCTTTTCCAAAGGAAAAGCTGTGAGAACTTCAGACCAGTGAATGAAAAGCCAGAATGGGGTTTAATGAACTTTTCATCTATCTCCTTCATGCCACAGATTAATACCAAGAACAGCTGGTGTTTATTGAGCATTTACTGCTGTGTATATCACGCTCATTAACCCATTGACTTCTCACCAAAATTGCCAAAGAGGCAAGTACTGTCCTTGGCCCCATAGGCTCAGAGAAGTTAGGTTACATGTTCGCGGTCACATAACAAAGAAATTATAAGGAAGGAAGGAAGGAAGGAAGGAAGGAAGGAAGGAAGGAAGGAAGGAAGAAAGGAAAGTTAGGATTCTAATCCATGTCTTAATCTAGCTCTTAATCATTGTACTATCCATCTAGAAAGGGAAACTGAGGCCCAGTGAGGGCAAGAGATTTTCCTGGATTCAGCACTAGCTCTCTCTTGAAGCCTGTCCCAGTCCACTGCACAGTGGCGTATGTCCTGCCTCTCGGAGATAAGGCATGTGCTGTCAGACACTGATTCTCACTCCACGTCCCAGGGTCAGAAACAAGGCCAAACTCACTTGACCTCAAGGCCAAACTCACTTGACAAACTCAAGTAATTCTCCCAGTCTTGGCCCCTCATTCTCTCCCCACCCAGCTCATGGCAGCCTGTCTAAACACTCAGGGCCCTTTCTGATGTCAACTTCATTGAAAAAAACAAGCTCCACCAAATCCTACCTGCCTCCTTCTCAAGGAACAAGGTGAGGAAAGGAAGGGCCCAGGCTTGAGTCCAACCCAGGTGCAGGGATGGAAACGACACTTTTGGTGGTAAACATTCAAAAGAGTGTACAGATATCAAATTATGTTGTACACCTGAAATCTGTATAAAGTTGTTAACCAATGTTACCTCAATTAAAAAAAAAAAGACAAAAAGAAAGATTAAGGGATTACTACCTGCCAAGCCAGTGCTAATCCTCCTTCCCTCCTCTTCCTCCTCCAAAACCAACAAACAACTTTCCTCTCCCTGCTTTGCTCTCCACTCTTTGTTCCCTCCCTACAGGTCTCAGAGTTCAGGGCCCTAGAATGCTTTGAGCAAGATGCCAGTCCTTGGAGTGCCAACCTCACCCACCTGCACTCACCAGAGATTAGAGGTGGCACCTGAACAGAGTGATCTAAACATCAGAGCCTGCCTAGTGCCTATCTGGGGCCCCTCTCAGGCCCACATGGGACCTATCTCAGCATTTACCTGGTGCTCATACCAAAGCCTGCTGGGACCTCAGAGCCTCCATGGTGCCTCTAGAAGCCAGCCTCAGAGCCTCTTGACACCACAAGTGGCTCTGTTACTGTTTTCCTGGTATTAAGTTCAGTGTCAACTTATTTTGAATCCTCTTGTCTACCTGGAGACAAGCTCAATGTTAATGGATGCCCTCTCTCCCCAGGGCTACCCAATGCCAATAGCATAACCTGCCAATGTGGAGGCCGATCTCAGCACCCCGCTGCTGTTAAACTTGGTCACCATTGACCCCCAGGGAGGGCTGGGCCAAACAACGGAGAAAGAAGGAGAGAGAATTCAAAGCCCAGCTCCATTACTTATTACCTGTGACCTCCAGCAAGTGGCTTTACGGAGTCTTGGTCTTCTTACCTACAAAGAAAGAATGACAAGGACCCAGCCCTACACTTACAAAGATTCAGCAACACCCTGCATACAGACTCAATCTCCGCAGTTTGTGCCCACCAGGGGGTAACTGTTCTTATTATCAAGAAAGAATGTCAGTGAGGGAAGGACAACACCCATCCTTTCTCTATTCCCTCCATCAGCATCTCAAGGCCCAGTTCTGTTCCTGACCCTGGACTTTACCCAAATCTCTCCTGAGAGAGTGCCCTCTGCCTGTTAATAGCAGCACTGACAAGCCAGGAGTCATCCCCAAAGGCAACTTCATACACCCTCAAGTACCACCTTTCCACTGGTGGAAACCCAATCCCAGGAAAGGGGAATAAAAGCGTAGAGCAGGAGGGCCATGTGTGCCCCTGACCACTCTGCTTTCAATCCTCAGTTTACCCATATATAAATTTGGAAACATTAATAATAATAATAATAAAACAATAGAAATGATACAATCAACTTAGTAGGCTTCCGTAAGGATCCAGGTAGGGAACCAATGTGGCTCTCAGTAAATTATAACCCTTCACACAGTTGAAATTCTTTTTGTACTATATTGTGGTTGTCATCACTATTTCCCAAGTCCTGGCCCACACCTCTGCCAACTGAGAGCATGAATTACTACTCTTCTCCAGTCCTGAGGGAAGTTCCACTGAACTGCAGCTCTGGTCTTCTTTCCCAACCAGAGTTGGGCAATTCTGTGATATCCCATCCAGACTTTGCTTTGAGGTTGCAATGAGAATGCTTGGCATCAAGAAATGGTATTGTGTCCAAAACAAAAGCAGGTCATCATCTGCAGTCAGGACGTGGCTCCAAGATCCAGCTGGATTCTTCATATACAGGGCTCAGCACTAATAATGCCCCCCTTTTTAAAATTACAAAATCTTTCAATAAAAATCATACGCATGTAATTCTGTAACATAACATTATCACACTCAAGCACATCGTGTGACATTTTAGGTGAAATGTTCAAATTAAAACTATAAATTATTACGCCCATATTATTACCCTACCGACCACACTCAAGCAGGCCTTCCTTCTGCTGGGCCTTGTATTTCTCCCCACAGGGAGCCCACATCTACAGTCAGGCTGCTTCTCATTTCAAGACCCTCAAATCCATTCCCTAGGTGCTCTCATCCTGAGACTTTTAAACCTACATCCTCATACTCCTGTCTAATTCTAATAACCTTAAATATTTTATTCTTTTCTCCTGGGACACCAAATGCACAACTTGGGGAGAGAGGGCTTCTAACTCTGAGACACCAAATCCCAAGCTCAGGAGTTCACGCATGCAAGTGTTAAAGATCTTCAGTTCTGCAATTTCTTTCCTGTCCCCGCCAAGTCCACAGCCCTGGGCAGGCCCCTAAGAAGGAGCTACAAATTCAGTCTTGAGCCCTCTCCCTGTTAGTATGCCCAGGAGCACCTGCCTCCTCATAAGTTGGTTGCATCCCCAGCTGGACATCTGAGCACAGCGTCGGGTATAGTTGGGAGGTGAAATGAGATAATTATATAATCAGAACCAAAATCCACCCTTCTGTCCCAGGGAGTATAAAGGCAAACAATCCCAGCCATCACCATCTGACCGTCACTTTCAGCTACTTAACTACTTAATAAATGGAACTCATATGTATTTCTCTTGGCCTAGAGGTGCCATAAAGACTCATTGAGAAATTTTAAATATAGTGTATTAATAGAAAATTTGAGATATAGCAAGGCTATCAGATCAGGAATGGAAATGGTCTCTGAGGGGTCCAGATGTGGACATAGCAAAGGCTTCAAAGTAGTTACTGAAAGAAATAAAAGAAATGTTTATGTTTAAAGAATGAAAGGAAAGTATTATGATAATTACTCCTTAACTAGATAATATTAATAGACATAGAAATGATAAGACCCTAGCCACGTGTCAAGGTTTCAGGTTCCGTCCCTGGTCAGAGCACATCAATGTTACTCTCTTTCTCTCTCTCAAGTCAACAAATAAAAAAATAGGAAAAAGAACCAGATGGAAATTCTGGTCTTGAAAAGTACAGTAACTGATATAATTTTTTAAATATTTATGTATGTATGTATGTATGTATTTTAGAAAGAGGGGGAGGGAGGGAGAGAGAAAGAGAAGGAGAGGAACAGTGATGCGAGAGAGAAACATCGATCGGCTGCCTCTCGTACGTGCCCTGACCAGAGACCAAACCCTCATCCCAGGCACATGCTTCCACTGGGGACGGGACCAGCAACCATTCTCTTTGTGGAATGATGCCCTACCAACTGAGCCACACCAGTCAGGGCTGAAATAATTTTAGTAGAGGAACTCAACAGCAGATTCATGATGTCAAGAAAGAAGTATAAATGAACTTGAAGATAGAGCAATACAGATGATCCAATCTGACAAATAGGTTAAAAAAAAAGAATGAAGAAAAAGGGACAGAGCCTCAGAAAACTGTGGCACACCATCAAGCATACTAACACATGTAATAGAAATCTCAGAGGCAGAAGAAAGAGAAAAAGGAGGGAAAAATATGTGAAGAAGTAAGAGCCTAAAGTTTCCCCAAATTTGTTGAAAGACATACATTTATGGACAGAATATGCTTAGCAGCCCACCAAACAAGATAAAGAAACTCATATGTAGCACATTAAGATCAAACTTCAGAAAACCAAAGAGTAAGAGAAAGATCTTGAAAGCAGCCAGAGGAAAAAAATGACATATTAAAGACAGAGTTTATGTCCTGGCTGGTGTGGCTCAGTGGATTGAGTGCTGGCCTGTGAACCAAAAGTTTGATGATTCAATTCCCAGTCAGGGTGCATACTTCAGTTACAGGCCAGGTCCCTGGTTGGAGGTATGCAAGAGGCAACTGATCGGTATATCTCTCACATATTTATGTTTCTCTCCCTCTCTTCCTCCTTCCCTTCCCCTCTCTCTAAAATAAATAAATAAATAAAAATTAAAAACAATACAGTTTATCATGACTTGAATGTCTGTATCTTTCTCATTAGAAAACACAGAGGCCAAAAGGCAGTGAAAAGTCATCTTTGACATGCTGAAAAAAAAATCTATGGACCCAGAACTGGTGTGACATTAACTCTAAGTAGGTTGGAAAAAGTTAAAGCCCTTTATTGTAATCCCAAGAGAACCACTAAAAAACAAACCAAAGAGGTGTGTAGCTAAAATACAGTTGATAAATTAAAATGTAATTTTATGCATTTAAGTTTTATGTGTATAAAACGTTAAATTACCAAAAGAAAGCAAGTAAGGGAGAAGAACAATTAAGAACAGAGGTTTGAAGAGAAACAAGTAATTAATTAGGAACCCTAAATACAGCTGTATCAATAACTGCATTAAATGTTAATGGTCTAAATATTCAAAATAAAAAAATCAAAGATAATCCGAAAGTATTAAGAAGCAACCCCTGCTGTACGCTGTCTACAAAAGATTCTCCAAATACAAAGACCCAGGAGGGCTGAAAGTGAATGAATGGAAAGTGATACACCATGCAAATAGTATGAGAAAACTGGAGTGGCTATGTCAACAGAACGAAAACAAAGAGTATGGCCAAGTGTAAAGAGGAACATTTTATAACAGTAAAAAGGGCAAGTTATCAGGAAGACTTAATAATCATAATGTGCATGTGCCTAACAATGCTGTCTCAAAATACATGAGAAAAAATTGATAGAAATGAAGTGAGAAATAGACAATGCCATAATTATAGCTGGGGATTTTAACATCCTTGTTTTAGTAATTGATAGAACAACTAGACAAAAGTCAGTAAAAACCATAAACACCATAAATATATTTACCTAAATGTTTTTTATGTGCACATGGTACATTCACTGAGATAGACCATAAGCTAGGTTGTAGAACAAATCTCAATAAAGTAGAACTAAAATCAATCAGAGTATGTTTCTGATTAAACAGAATTAAATTAGTAGTCAACTACATTAAGATGCCTAGGAAAATCCTAAATATTTAAAAATTAACCAACATACTTCCATTTTTTCCATGAAGCATAAATGGAAACAAGGAAAATTTAAAAATATTTTGAAGTAAATATTAATGAAAATGCACATATCCAAACTAGCATGCTAGTAAACTAGCATGATAAAAAAGGGGAGGGAGATAGAACCCATTTCATTCAGAAATGAAACAGGGTTTATCACTGTAGATCCTACAGATACTAAAAACATAATAAGAGAATACTATGAACAATTCAATACAAACAATTTGAGACCTAGATGGGACACCCAAACTCCTTGAAAGATGCAAACTCCTTGAAAAACACAAACTCAGTGATCAATCCAAAGCTCATTCAAGAAGAAATATATATATTTCACATATATATACACATTTTTAAAAAAGAGATTTTATTTTATTTCTTTTAGAGACAGGGGAAGGGAGAGGGAAGAGAGGGAGGGAAACATCAATGTGCAAGAGAAACATCGATCGGTTGCCTCTCAGTGCCCTCAACCAGGGACCTGGGCCACAACCCAGGCATGTGCCCCCACCAGGAATCCAACCAGTGACCTTTTGGTCTGCGGGATGGCACCCACCCCACTGAACCACAACAGCCAGGACAAGAAGAAACATGTATCTTTAATCAAATATCTAGTAGAGAAATAGAATTTAAGTTAAAAATCCTTCTCAAAAGTAAGTTCTAGACTCAGGTAGCTTCGCTGGTCATTTCTACAAGACATTTAATGAAGAACTAATACTAATTGTACATAAGCTCTTTCAGAGTATAAGAGAAGAGATAAAATATCCCAGATAATATTGATTTGATATCAAAACCAGACAAAAACATTCTAAAAAAATCTATAGACCAATATATCTCATGAATATTGACATAAAACCCCAACAAAATAGAAACTAATTGAATCTAGCGGTACATAAAAAGAATGTCCTGATGAATACCTCCTCCCCCAGAATACATATTTACTTTAGAAAAAAATCGGCGTAATCAATTAACTATTGGAACAGAATAAAAGCTACAGTCTGTACTAAGGGAGATCTCCCTCTCCCTCCTTCACATCCACCCTCTCCCTCGCTCTGTCTCTTTTGCTCATGTTCCCTCCCTCCCTCTCTCTTTCTCTTATTCTGTCACTCTCTCTGACCTCTCCCTCTGTTTCCATCTTTCCATGTTTCTACCACCTTTCCACTCTCCCCATCTGACCATGGTTGCTACCTCTAAGTTGTTCAGGGGGTACGTTAAGGTTTTTTTGTGCATGATACAGGGTAGAGTGAGGAGAGAACGTCCCAGAGCTGTTCTGACCATCCCTATGGTTCACTGTCTGGACAGCAAGGAGTTCCCCATGGTTCCTAAATGGCTGAGCTGAAAGACACAGGATCAGGAGACTCAGGGGCACAACTCTCATTTAGGTTGTCTCTCTCTTCCTCATGGTCCCTGGGATCCTGTGCAGTAGACAACATAAGTGAGAGAGTTGGTGCACCTTCAAATAGCAGACTCATCGCCAGTATTTCTTTGGGTAACAGGCAGAAATCATGGAAACTTTTACCCTTAGATCTAGTAGATTTTAGAATCGTGAAACTTTAGAATCATTAACTCCACAATCCACTAGAATGCAAGCTCCATGAGGGCAGGGAATTTTGTCTATTTTTTGGTCTGTGAGTTTTCACACAAAGCATCAGTAGCAGAGGTGGGCTATGTATGATCCCAGTTTTCAGGACATACCCGTTGTATCTCCCCTCCCTAGTAGCCCTATCTGAAATCAGAGCTCACAGTCCTGAGTCCCTCACTTACTCTCTTCCTACTGCCCTGACTGGCAGCCTGAAGAAAACTGGAGAAGAGCAGGTATCCACATTCTGCTCCCTCATCCCTCACCCCTCACCTCCATCAATGATGTCAACAGATTCTTCTAGAATGTTTCTCACAAAGTGCTTGGCTGCAGGGCTGACAAGCAACATCCAGAGGATGAGCAGGAGGAAGCCCGAGAGGGTCAGACACGCAGCTGTTCTCAGACGCGTTATCCTCTTTAATCACCACCATCAGTGGTTCCCAGGCCCTCTTGCATCGACCCCAAAGGAATGATGAGGGAGGCAAATCTGGTGGCCTCCTACTGCATTATTGCTCCTGGCATCATGGTAGGTGTATTCGTTTGCTAGGGCTGCTGGAACGAAGTACAACTAAGTAGTTCAAACAACAGAAACGTGTTGTCTCAGTTCTGGCAGCTACAAGTCAGAGATCAAGCTTCTGGTGGCTTGCTGGCCATCCTGATGTGCACAGACATCACCTTGACCTTTCCCTCCATCATCATGTGTCACTACCTGTGTATGTGTGTGACTTTCTGCAAGTTTCTCCTTTTTATAAGGAAATCAGACATATTGGATTAGGGACCCACCCTTCTCCTGTACGACCTCATCTTAACTAACTGCAGCTGTAATGACCCTATTTACAAACAAGTCTACATTGTGAGGCACTGAAGGTTAGGACTTCCACATGTGAACACTTGGGGAACACATTTTAACCCATAACATGAATATCCCCCACCCAGTTATCTCCGGGAGATCTCTCCTCATTGTTCTGCCCTCTTCCAGAATCAGCCTTTGGCTGACCTCACTTCACATATCCCTCGACTGCAGCCCCAGGGGTTGTATCCATATTCCTCCATCTGACTGTGTTCATGTAGTCTCTGGTCCACGCTTAGTCCCTTCTTCTGATTTTCAGTCACACCTCAGAGACTCTGGTTGTTTGCATCTGCCTGTTTTATTTCTTTTTGGCTTATCCTTTTCCCGAATTCTCCTGTTACCCATTTCTCTCTCTATCACGCCCCATTCAGCCATCAATCTACAATAGATACTGCTGGTGTGTTGACCGTTCCATGGACATGCATGAATACACGTGGGACCCCACGCTATAGGTACTGTGGAGGAGAGATCTGCTTATCCAGCTTTTTCTGAGTCAGCATCTTTCAAATGCCGTTTCTCTGGCCTTTTTTCTTGCCTCATCAGCTCCCCATTCTGCTTCTGTGCCTTGATTCTGCCGCTCAGATTAGTGACCCAGAGGTGAATAAACAAACCACGGGCTGGGTTTCATCATGACCCTTTCACACAATGTCCTGGGGACGGCACATGATTGATGTGGTGTTGCAAGTTTCTAGAAGGGAATTGCCTTCTTTGTCATCCTTGCCAGGGTAGGATTTGCTATTCTAGGTGCCAGACTGGTGCTTGGGTCAGTTGAAGTTCTGATCTTTGCCCAGATAATCTAAACCTTGCTAACTAAATCAGAACGCAAGCTCAGGCTCCCCCGCTGCGTAAGCCGATGTTAGTCAGAGCTGCGCTGCCTTGTGGCGCGTCGTCGAGTCCTAGCAAGCTTCTGTGACAGGCTTGGCTGGCCCGAGTCGAAAGTTCTACCAGCTCGTTGGCATTTAGGGACAAGACTATAGGTTTTGGGGACTCCTCAATGTGACCTTGGGTCATTTGCCTTGGCCTGGACCTATTCATGTGTCTTAGAATGAAGCTGTGACTCATGCTGCATGCCAGGGAAAGACCATAGCCTGGGACCGATTAGTCGTGTGTCCCAAACAGGAGATGGCCCCTCATCTATGGAGCACTCAGGGGAAAGACTATATCCTGTATGATATATGGACCCATAGGGTGGTTGCTCATGAAAGACCCTTCCTTAGGGAACTCAGGGGGCGGGGGAGACAAAGCAACTTCATTTGGCTGAGGTCTGTACCCCCAAGAGCGGGCTTCTCGCCAGGACCCACATATGCGCCTACTGCTCTTCTGGTTGTCCACGGCCTCTGTTACAGCAAAATAGCAAAGATAAAGCTACCCCTTTGAGTTAATACCTTAACTGTGCCAAGGAGTGCCATGAGTGTTTTTCCTTATAACCCTGAGGACCAGAATCTTGTGGTAGCAGAGGCATGGGCAGCAGGGGCAGAGAAATGTGCCCACAAGGGTCCCGGTGAGCAGTCCGCCCTCGGGGGTGCAGGCCTCGGCATGCCAACCAAAGTTGCTTTCCCGTCTCTCTCCTTCCCTCCTCTCTCTCTCTCTTTCTCATCCTGATGTGTTTAAAACTACATCCCTTCTCAGCAGAGGCCCCCCAAATCTACAGCAACACATCTTGTCTCATTCCAATACCCTTACATCTTTGGTTCTTTTCTCTCAAGACTCCAAAATCCACTCTGTACCCCCAATCCCAAATTCAGGGGCTCACACATGAAAATACTCCAGAATCTTCAGTTTGTCTACCATCCCCGCCAAGCCCGCTGCCTTGGGTGGGCCCCTCAGAAGGGGCCACAGGTTCAGTCCCGGGCCCGCTCCGTTCATCAGTGCTTGCCTCCTCCGCCACTGGCTGCATCCCAAGCTAGGCGAGGAGCCCAGCAGGGGTTGTAGTTAGAAGGTGACACGACAGTTATATAATCAGAACCAAAAGCCACACCCTTCTGTCCCAGGGAGTATAAAGGCAAGTCATCCCAGTCATCACCATCTGACCGTCACTTTCAGTGCCACCATGCTGGCCTCAGGGCTGCTTCTGGTGGCTGTGCTGGCCTGCATGACTATAATGGTCTTGATGTCTGTCTGGCGCCAGTGGAAGTCCTGGGGACACCTGCCTCCTGGCCCACTCGCGTTACCCTTCATTGGGAACTACCTGCAGCTGAGCACAGAACAGATGTGCGACTCTCTCATGAAGGTATCAGGAAGCAAGGAAACGGGTGGTAGGATGGGGCTGGGGGCCTGTGCAGTCCGGCTGGGACTCTGTGGCAGGGGATTGGCAAGGTTGGACCAAAATCTTAGGAAGGGGGAGTTTTGAAGGTTTAGCACATGATTAGGAAAGGCCAGATCGTGGGATGTCCAGTCCCTCGACTGTCAGAACCTGGGCAAAATGCGTGCCATTCTGTGAGAGATCTGAGTACAGAACCCATTCAGAGTTGGGGCTGCTCCCGCTCACCACTCCTATCGCCCCCATCCCTCCCCATCAGATCAGGGAGCGCTACGGCCCAGTGTTCACGGTCTACCTAGGCCTGCGGCGGATTGTGATGCTGTGTGGCTATGAAGCTGTGAAGGAGGCTCTGGTGGACCGGGCGGAGGAGTTCAGTGGACGAGGAGAGCATGCCACCTTTGACTACATCATGAAGGGCTATGGTGAGGGGGATCCTGCAGGGGAGGATGTGTTTTCTTTTATTATTTATTAAAATCGCTTTTCAAAATCTTGCTCTCTCTCTTCTCCTTCTGGCACCCCTACGATGAGAATGTTGGTACACTTGAATTTGTCCCAGGGGCTCCTTACACGATCCTCATTTTTTGGATTCTTTTTTATTGTCGTTCTCATTGGTTGTTTTTTGCTTCCTTATATTTCAAATCACTGATTTGATTCTCGGCTTCATCTACTGTACTGTTGTTTCCCTGTAAATCATTTGTTTATGTATGTATGTATGTATGTATGTATGTATATTTTATTGAGTATGCTGTTACGGTTATCCCACTTTACCACCCTTTATCCCCTCTGCCCTGCACCACATCCCATCATCCCTACACCTCTTAGTCTATGTGGTCAAGCCGACTTGATGGCCTCGGTTTCCCTAGCTTTCTTCTCCCAAGGCACCCACCCGCTCAAGACTGTGTCAGAGCCTTTCCCCTGGTCTCCTGTCTCCACCCTATTTACCACTGTGTCCCCTCCAAGTTGTCTTAATGTTTCTGCATCTCCCTGCTTCTCTCTGCCCCATCTCCCAGTTCTCTCTCATTAGACATCTCTTCTCTCTCTGTATCTCTTAGAAGCTCCTGGGATTTTTGCTCTGGAAGCCTGGTACTATATCCCCATGTTTCTTTTGTCTTATTCTCCTCTCAGTTTCTGTGCTCCCCTACATTGCTCTCTCCCTCCCCTGGTCTCTTGTTCCTTTGTCTTCGAATCTCATATTATTTCTGTTTCCTGGTGATACTCTCCTGTCTCCAGACCCTCTCTGTTTCTCTGTATATGCTTTTCTCCATTCTCCGCCTTAATTTCAGAATCCTCCTCAATTTCTACTTCCACCTCCCGGATCTCCACATATCTCACTTTCCCTCCTTCAGTCCACTCGCTCTCTCTCTCTGCATGTGAGTGTCTCTGCATCTCTCGTTTCTCTGTGCAGCCATCTTACACCGTTCCTTCCAATTTTCCTCCAACTTGGTCTCTTATCTCTTTCTGTATTTCTCTGAGTGCCATTCTCTCCCCCTCTGTCTCTGCCCACGACTTTCTGGCTCCGCCCCTCGCTAAGCCCCCTCCCCACTCCTACCGCCCCCCGCCAGGCGTGGCGTTCAGCACATGGGATCGCGCCAAGCCGCTCAGGCGCTTCTCCATCACCACGCTGCGGGACTTCGGCGTGGGCAAGCACCGCATCGAGGAGCGCATCCAGGAGGAGGCGGGCTTCCTCATCGAGTCCTTACGGAGCATGCATGGTGAGCTGGGGACCCCCAGGGTAGGAGGAGGAAAACACCCAACACGGACACCCGCGTTCTGACCTGGGAAGGGGACTCGGTGGGGGAAGGCATTCCTCGACTTCTCAGACTGGCATCAGACCTCCAAGTTGACTCCCCGAAATCCCTTCTCACTTCCCAATCCCACACCACCTTCCCAGGCGCCCCCACAGATCCCACCTTCCTCCTGAGCTGTGCCGTCTCCAATATCATCAACTCCATTGTCTTAGCGGAGCGCTTTGACTATGAGAACAAAGAGCTCCTGTCAGTGCAACATGCCATGCTGGAAGCCTTCAAGTTCACAGCAACACCTACTGGGCAGGTAACCGGTCCCAGCCTGGCTCCACTGGGACCCTCCCACAACCAACCAACTACTCTCCCACATGGACACAGGTGCCCCAAATCCTATCTTCCCCTAGGCACGGTTCCCTCAAAACCAGTCTTCACATTTGGACAACTGACCCCAGGACAGGTGCCCGATACCCATGCTCCAATACCCAGATATCTCAGCTATACTCCTGCTACAAAAACAGAAAAGGAAGGGAGGAAGGAAGGAAGGAAGGAAGGAAGGAAGGAAGGAAGGAAGGAAGGAAGGAAGGAAGGAAGGAAGGGAAGGAAGGAGAAAAGAAGGGAAGGGA
The DNA here is from genome assembly GCA_004026545.1 of Mormoops blainvillei. NCBI lineage: Eukaryota > Metazoa > Chordata > Mammalia > Chiroptera > Mormoopidae > Mormoops > Mormoops blainvillei. The sequence continues at coordinate 72,982 of PVJD01000079.1, read as the reverse complement.
GGAAGGAATTCTAGATACGTACCCCAAACCATCTTACCTAAATCCTAGGACAGGGCACTTCACACTTAACTCACATGAAAACTTAGATATCTATTCCATCCAGCCCCATCTAAATACCTAAACACCAAGACAGGTGCCTTTAAGCCGGTGCCTCCCTTGCCCTGAGAAAAGTCCCACTGCCATCTGATGAGGTCCACTAACACCTGTCCTTCCTTTCCTTTCTTCTTGTCTCACCCTCAGCTATTTGAAATGTTCCACCCAGTGATGAAACACCTACCAGGGCCACACCAACAGGCATTTAAGATGCTTCAGGTGCTGGAGAACTTTATAACCAAGAAGGTGGAGGAGAACCAACGCACGCTGGATCCCAACTCCCCACGGAACTTTATTGACACCTTCCTCATCCGCATGCAGGAGGTACACACCAGCAACCAGTGCTGAGAGGACCAAAGCCAAGCAGAGAGACATCACACCCAGGGTGGGAGAGAAAGGGACCCGTTCATTTTGCCTACTATGTCATAATAATCCTCACAATCCCAGTGAATTAACCATCGCTGTTCTCTCCACGGAGCCGTTACCCATGGGCAGGACTTGTGCCTGCAAATCATAATGACAAGCACATCTACAACATTACCGCACACCAGGCACTATTTTAAGAACTTTATGGTGTTCGCCTATTTAACACTCACGTCAGCTCTTGGAGGAGGCTCTACCACCACCTCGATTTTATTTCTTTCTTTATTTTTGTATATTTTATTGAGTATGTTATTGCAGTTGTCCCATTTCCCCCTCCCCGCTTTATCCCCTCCACCCTGAACCCCATCCCGTCATCCCCACACCTCCTAGTCCATGTCCACGGGCTGCACTCACCAGTTCTTTGGCTTCTTAATTTCCCACACTACTCCCAGCCTCCCCCGTCCACTTTTTTTTCGGTCAACATTTTCCGGCTGCCATTTTCCCCAGCCCCATCCACTCCTGCCTCCCACCCTCAATCTGTCTCCTGTTTGGCTTTGTCCATGGACTATGACCCTGACTTTAGAAATGAGGAAACGGAGACACAGAGAGGGTAAGCGCCACGCCTGCGGTCACGCGGTGAGGAAGCAGTGGAACCTGGCTCAAACTCTGGTCTCTCAAGCTCTAAGGCTGATGCCTTGAGCCGCCATGCTCTTACCTTTCATTCCCTGGTTATCAGGTAACCTGTGTGGACAGGTGACCTGGCTTCACATTTAAAATGTGACATTGAGGGTCCCCACTGCCGGTTGGATGTCGATCTCCTTTCTGTGAAGAAAGGAGACGGGGCTTCATGGAGTCTGGAGTTTGAGGTGAAAGGATCAAGGAGTGGATTCTCCAGAGTAAGCTGCAAGGTTTTTCCGTGAAGGAATACTATGCAGCTGCTTAAAATTCTGTCTGTGTTTCAGAAAATCTCTCTGTGACTCTCTCTGATGCATTCTGCCATGGTCTCTCTACCTCTCTTTTTCACTTGCTGTCTGTCCCTACCCCTCTCTTTCTAAATATTTCTACACTTAAAAAGTGGCAGCTAAGCTGATAATTAACGGACAGGTAGTCAGCTGAGTAGAGTGCAAGAAGGGCATTTGGGGCAGAACCAGCAGCCCGGGAAGGGGCCTGGCAGGAATAGGGCCCCTCGTCCCACCTTTGGTCTGAATCTGTGAGAGGTGGGTCCAAAGGAGGAACCCCAGAAGGGCCCCGAGAGCATGGGGCAGTGGGCTAGGCCTGACGCTGTCCTTCCCTGCAGGAACAGAAGAAGCCCGAAACAGAGTTCACCTTCGAGAACCTGATAATGACCGCGATGAACCTTTTCCTTGGGGGCACCCTGACGGTCAGCATAACCCTGCGCTACGGTTTCCTGTTGCTCATGAAGTACCCAGATGTGGAGGGTAAGGCTGGGGGCAGGACAGGGAAGTGAAGGCCATGGACTCTCACGATTACTCTGAGCCCACTGCCCATCCTCACCTCTCTCAGATCACTGGACCCTCAAACACATCCTGATGAACAGAGACTAGGCGATGATACTCAGCTAATAGGCACTGGCTGAGTTTCATTAGCTGTTAAAATATTGAAACTATCTGAACCGATTGGTAAATAGGTCCTGTGCTGAGCCCGCCAAGGGCCCACTCCCTGCCCCTCCAGACCATTCCCCAAGACTCCTCCCTCGCAGCTTCCCATGTGATTCTGGCACAACCAGATAACAGAACCCTGTGCCAACAATGCTTATGGACAGCCTGTTTTGCGTGATCTATGTCCATGTCACACACAGATGTCATGCATGTCCTATATCCAGTTGTACAGATCCGGACTATCATCCCTGCCCACAGACCCCTAGATACCTAAACTATATCTTCCCCTGTCCCCCAGCCAAGATCCAGGAAGAGATTGACCAGGTGATTGGCAAGAACCGTCTGCCCAGGATCGAAGACCGGGCCAACATGTCCTACACAGAGGCAGTAATCCACGAGATCCAAAGATGCGCAGATGTAGTCCCCTTGGGCCTGGCCCGTAGGGTCACCAAGGACACCAAGTTTCGGAACTTCCTGATCCCCAAGGTGCTACCCTTACCCAGTCTGCATGGGTGTCGAACCTACTCCCATTGACCCAACACCCCACACCCTTTAGAAGCTTACCAGCACCTGTCCCACTCCCTCAACCATACACTTCCTCGGTCACATGTCCCTTCCACTTTCCCACTCAGAGACACCTGAATCCCATAGGTACCCAAGACCTCTTGCCTCAGGGAATATGAACCTCATTGCCCCCAAATTTTGTGTCTCAAGAGACCTTAACCTCACTTCCTCAGGACTGCCCGCCTTGGGGACATGACTCTCATGGCCCCCCAAACATCCTGCCTTGAGAGACGTGACCCTATGTCCCCCGAACCTTCTGCCCCAGGAGACACAGACCCCAGGTTCCACAAACTTTCTGTCTCAGGGGCATAAATGTCCTGTCCCCCAAAGCTCCTACCTCAGAGAAGACACCGGCCCCTACTACCTCCCATTTCTCCTCACCTAGGGCACCCAAATTCCCCCTTCTAGCTCCATGTGCTCTCAGCACACCCATTCCCCCTTCCAGCTTATCAAATCCCCTCCTACCTCCCCACCAGGACACCGAGGTGTTCCCAATATTAAGCTCCGTGCTGAAGGACCCCAAGTTTTTCTCCAACCCTGAAGATTTCAACCCTCGGCGCTTCCTAGATGAGAAGGGGAAGTTTAAGAAGAATGAGGCTTTTTTACCCTTCTGCATCGGTAAGAGACCACTGTCTGATGCCAAGCCACCAGTCACACCAACAGGGGCTCCTTCCTCCCAGCTCCCCTCTCTGAGGCGTAGCCTAGTACCTCTCTCCAGCTTGGAAGAAAAGATACTCCCCTCCCATGATCTACCTGGTAGCCAACCAACTGCAACCCTCATAACTGCCAAGTACCTAAGCCCAGGCAAAAGGAAAGGGGTGATCGTACCCATTTCAGAGATGGGAAAAGTCAAGGCCTAGAGTGGCTCAGAGGTTTGTCCAAGGTCACTTAAATCCTTCAGATTCCTAAGAAGGAGATGACAGCACAGCAGCCATATTGGTGTGTTTCAGAGGAAGGGCCATCTAAATTCCCATTGCTGCATCCCAGTACGACTCACCACCACCCATGTACAAGGGAAACTGAGGCCCAGGGAGGTTTAGGGGCTCCTCTGAAGGTCTCTCAGGCCACGACATACCGCCCCCTCCTCCCTGGGAGAAGGCAGCCAGGGTCGCGAGAGGAGAGAGGTGGCCGAGAGAGGAGGCCTCACCCCCCCCGACCCTGTCTTTTCAGGAAAGCGGTACTGTTTCGGAGAAAACCTGGCTAGAATGGAGCTCTTTCTCTTCTTAACCACCATCATGCAGAACTTCCACTTGAAGTGCTCGCTGCCACCCCAGGACATCGACGTATCCCCCAAATATGCGGGCTTTGCCACCATCCCACACACCTACGCCATGAGCTTCCTGCCCCGCTGAGCTAGAGCTGCCGCCACCACTGCCACTGCCACGGTGCAGTGCTAGCGGTAGGGGTGCGGCTAAGAGTGGTAGGCGGAGGGCTGGAGGAAAGGAAGCTTCGAGATGGCTAGGAGAGGAAGGAAAAACAGGCGGGCAGCCTGGTCACCTTGCTGGAGACAGGGCCTTCAGAGCTGGGATGGAAGGAAGGGAAACCTTAACACTGTACTATGAATGATAATAAGGACAACAGCTCTTACTTATTCAGCGTGTTCTCTGTGTCAGCTCTATGTTCAAAGTGTTACACACTCACCACCCTTAATGCTCACAAACGTATGAAATGGGAACGGTATTCGTGCCCATTTTACGGGTAACACAGCCGACGCTCAGAAAACTTAAGTCTCCTTCTGAGATCCGACAGAACACAGTAAGTACTCAGCAAGTACTGGCACATACATCTGTGCAGGGACCGCTATCCTTAGCCTACTGTACTTTGGGCAGGTTCTTAAAAGACACCCCTTCCTCAAGTAAGAAACCACAACTTGGTATATTATTTATTATAGGATAGGAGCGGGCTCCGTCCAAGGATTCTTCCAGAGTCCTGGCTGGCAGCTGACCTAGCTTCACTCCATACGCTTGGCCACACTCTTGCCCACTCATGCACACTTTACATGCCAGGGCATACATTGCCCCCTCCCACCAAAAAAGGTGGGATCTGACCAGGGTGAGGCCGAGGAAGAGGAGTCAGACCTCCTAATGAGATGGGTGTGCGAGAGAAACACATCAGTGGATGCTGGGAGAACTCTGGTCATATACAGCCACGTACAAGCGTGTGTGCCTATGTGGGCATGCGGGTACATGACTGCGTATTCTCCCGAGTGTCTGGGGGTTTGGCTCTCTCTGATGGATCTGGGATCTGCTGTGAGACCCCGCTAAGAGTCTCAGGATCACCAGCTCACTCTCAAATAGCTCAGCATATGTTCCCTTGGAAGTGGTGTCCTCGAGCAGCACCCAGTCTGAACATTCATACCCATCAGCCCCAGATTTGCGTTTCTTAAACTAAATGCTACGCAGACCTCCCCGCCACCCCACCTCCCAATAGAAAACCTGTGGCGCTTGAAGGGCCAATGACTGAGAATATCTGGCCCTCTGGACCCTGCAAGTTTTTATAACAGGCTATGAATCTCGAGTTTCTCAATTTCCATTATTTAAGCATAATGACTTAGGTCTCAGGGACTGGCTCACTGCTCACTGGAGAAGGATGAGGATGGATCTGTAGGGTCATACCCTTTTATATTACAAACACACTTTTTAACAATCCAGCGTCAGAGCAAAACCTCATCCTTCCCTGTGCCCATCACTCTAAGACGCTCTAGAAACCTCGACTGGAGGAATCCCAGAATTGTGTGGTGTCACAAGCGGTCGACTCTTGGAACTGCAGAGTCTACAATTCATGATCTTGGAATCTCAGACTCCCAGAACCTAAGACTCAAGAGTATTTGAGACACTGATGCTTGGAACTCCTGATGCTCAGAATCTAAGCATCGGAAGCTCCCTGGTACACATCTTTGGGGGCTGCATTCCCAGCCCCTCAGGCAGCTGATGTCCGTTCTCCAAGCTCAGTGTTCTTTCTGAGAAAGAATCAAGAGAGGACAGGAGGGGCTGGGGCTAGCTGGGTTCTTCCAATGAGATACTTCTCCAGAAGAAGAGAGGATGACTAACGGGTCTTTGCCCTGCAAGGAGGGAGAGGAGAGGGAAGAGAGAACAAGCACTGCATTTCACCGTGTGTAACGTTCACTCACGTTTTTGTGCACGTGACCCCATGGCATGGTATGTAATCATTATACCTATGTATAATGTGCATCCTTATTTTTCCCTCAAAAAGCTGGGCAAATAAGTGCACATTATGCACAGCTAAATATGGTAATAACCCTACAATCCTCAAACTTACACCTGGAAAGGGGAAAGCAGGAGTCCGTCAAAGCATCACCAAAGGTGCCGAGACAAGTCATGATCTAGCCACCAGTGCCTGGAGCGTACTTGTCCAGACAGGACACTTTCAGCTTTGGTCCTCTGAGAGGGCCAGCTACTCCAGCAAAGCAACAGTACTGGGCCGAGGTGGGAACAGGAGCCCTGGATTCTGGCTCAGGCTCTGCTGCTAACTCCGTGGGCCTTCTTGGGCCTCTCTCTGACCTCGCTTTCTCATCAGTGCCTTCCTCCCTGGAATTATATGAAGGTCAAAACACAGCCCGGCACTAAAGGGCTTTAAAATTTCAATGGCTGCAGCGATAGAAGAATGAGAGTGGTGATATTTCTGAGTAGCTCAGCTTCACCACTCTCTTCTGCCAAACCCAAATTGTCTAGAAATCACACACACACACACACACACACGTGCGCGCACATTCTTGCGTAACAACATCAGCAAGCAGCACACACTGAGTGCCTGCTGCGCCTTCCCCCACAAATAAACTGATTCAGCACCAGCATAAGCATCAGTTCCCTTTGTGAGAAACCCAGAAAGTCACTGAGAGGGCCCTGTGTGAGTGGCTAAGTGTGAAACCAGTTACGCGGAATAAGGTAGAGAAACTGGAGACACCCTCTTTCCACAATCCGCTGTCCTGGCACAGTGCGGTATGATCACAGGGGACCACTTGGTGCTCTGGATAGGAGCTGGACCACGCATCTACTGTGCCGGTTTTTCTCATTACTGTCCAAGGAACTGGCTTCTATGTCACCTGTGTCAGAGCACTGACTGGACCTGGCATATGCAAGTCTCTTGGGGGTACAGAAAACAATACAGTGGTTGAAATTAATACATGCAAGCACTCGCCACAGCTCCTTCCCTGGCCCAACGAAGAGTGAGTGGGGGGACAAACTCCAGCTCCCAGTTTCCCCATAGGAAAGGAAAGGAAAGATTGTACTACACATCTAACACCCCAACTTTTCTTACTGCTTACTGAGGAACTGGCTTCTATCTTACCTGTCTTGGAACACGGACCTGGCCAGACACACACTGGTCTCCTAGGGGTCTCAGAGAACCAAGTGGAGACTTGAACAAGTGCATGGGTGCTGGCCACAACGCCTCCCCCCAGGCTCAACACAGAGAATGGGCAATAAACGCCAGCTCCCAGCTTCTCCCAGGGAAAGAAAGAATTCAATCACATATCTAACAGCCTAACATTTTTTAATTTTTAAATTTATTTTTCATTATAGTTGGCATACAGTATATTAGTTTCAGGTGTACAACAGAGTGATTCAACATTTATACACCTTACAAAAAGATTAACATTCTAACTTTCCTAGCTGTTACTTCACCTATCTGTCTTCTGTTGCAACTGTCTCAGAGAGCTGACAGGCCCAGAGTAAACTGGTTCTCTGGGTGCTACAGAGAACAAAGTGGTGGTTTAAATTAGAATGCAGGCCCTTACCGCATCCAGCTCAGCACAGTGAGCAGGTGATAAGTCCCAGCTCTCAGTTTCTTTTAGAAAAGGAAAAGGGATGGGGTACTGTATCTAACATTCCATCTCCTGGTGCCAGCCGAGACTGGCTTTTCTATTACCTGCCTTGGATCGTTGATGGGACCCAACATGCACTAGATCCCTGGGGCCTGTGGAGAACGAAGAGACAGTTTGATCAAGCGTTTGGGCTCTTGCAACAGTCCCTCCCTGACTCAATAGAGAGTGGGTAGGGGAAAAAGCTCCCAGCTCCTTCCTGGAAAAAGAATTGGGTTGTTCACCTAGCTTTCCAACTTCTTTGGGAGACCCAAAAGGGATTGGCTTTTGTCCTGTCTGGTTCAGAGCACTAAGGAGACCTGGAATATTCTATATATCTGGGGTTTTTCAGAACAAAGACAGTGGTTTGGAGTAACACAAAGAGAGTAGTCTGAGAAACCCATAGAAACTCTAGCCAGGTTGTTTGGGGAAGATCTCTGTATGAGGCCAATTACTGGGAGAGGTGGTGGTTTTCTCTAATGGGCAGATACCAACAGAATCAAGAAAACTGAAGTCATCCTTTCATGATAAAAAAAACAAAAAAAAACCCCCACACAACTCTCAGTAAACCAGGAATAGAGGGATATAATCTCAACTAATAAAGGCCATATATGAAAATCCTCTAGTTAATATCATACTCAATGGTGAAAAACTGAAAGTTTTTCCGCTAAGATCAGGAATAAGGCAAGAGTGTCCACTCTCATCATTTCCATTCAACAGAGAACAGTCATGTGCTGCATAACAATGTTCTCATCAATGATGAACTGCATATATAATTATGGCCCCATAAGATTATAATGAAGCTGAAAAATCCCTGTCACTTAGTGACTTTGTAGTAGCCATGATGTCATTGCATAAGACATTACTCACATGGTTGTGGTGATGCTGGTATAAGCAAACCTACCACACAGTCAGGCATAGAAAAGTGTAGCACATACAATTATGTACGGTACATAATACTTCAAAATGATAATAAACTTCTTTGTTACTGTTTTATGTATTTACCATACTATACTCTTTGTTTTTTAAAAAATATTTTATTTATTTATTTTTTTAGAGGGGGAAGGGAGGGAGAAAGAGAGGGAGAGAAACATCAATGTGTGGTTGCCTCTCGTGTACCCCCTGCTGGGGACCTGGCCTGCAACCCCGGCACGTACCCTGACTGGGAATCAAACTGGTGACCCTTTGGTTCACAGGCCAGCATGCAATCCACTGAGCCACACTGGCCAGGGCTATTTATTTATTTATTTAGACAGAGGGGAAGGGAGGGCAAACCAGAGGGAGAGAAGCATCAGTGTGAGGGAGGAACATTGATTGGTTGCTTCTCGTGCATGCCCTGACTGGGAAGCAAACCGGTGACCTTTTGCTTTGCGGGACGATGCCCAACTAACTGAGTCATACTGGTTAGGACCTCAGTATACTCTTTATCATTATTTAAGAATGTGTTCTTTCTACTTATTTTTAAAAGTTTGCTGTAATACGGTTGTAAAACAGTATGCTACACCAGCAGCAGTCTCATAGGTCTTATGTTTACCAAATCTCTTAATTGCATTATTTTCTTTTTTTGCTTGATTTAATCTTGTGTTGTTTGATAAATTTAGGGTGCCCTAAGTGTACAGTGTTTATAAAGTCTACAGTGTTATACAATAATGTCCTAGGCCTTCACATTCACTCAACACTGACTCACCCAGAGCAACTTCCAGTCCTGCCACCTCCATTCACAGTAACGGCCCTACTCAAGATATCATTCTCATTTTTTATATTGTATTTTTGTTGTACCTTTCCTATGCTTAAATATGCAAATACTTACCATTGTGTTACAATTGCCTGCAGTATTTAATGGAGTTAAACCTGCTGTGCAGTTTTGTAGCCTAATAGCAATAGGTTATACCACACAGCCTAGGTGTATAGTAAGCTATGCTCTCTAAGTTTGTGTGAGTGCACTCTATGATGTGTGCATAATGACAAAATCACCTAATGATGCATTTCTCATAATGCATCCCCATCATTAAGCAACATGTGACTATACTGGAAATCCTAGCCAGAGCAATTAAACACACACAGAAAAAGGTATCTAAATTGAGAAGAAAGAATTAAAATTGTCTCTTGTTGCAGATGATATGATTTTATATATAGAAAACTCTTAAGACTGCACAAAAATCTGTTAAAACAAATAAATTTAGTAAAGTTGCAGAACACAAAATCAATGTACAAATGTTAATTATGTTTTTATATACTAATAACTGACTATCCAAGAAGAAATTAAGGAAACTAAACTATATACATAGCATCAAAGGGAATAAAATACCTGGAATAAACTTGACTGAGGAATTAAAAGACTTGTATACTGAACACTACAAAACATTGATGGAAAAAGTTATGGGAGACACAAACAAATGGAAAGATGCTTTTATATTCATGGATTGGAAAACTTTATATTAAAATATTTATACTTCCCAACAGCATCCATGGGTTCAAATCAATTTCTGTCAAAATTCCAATGGCAATTCTTTATAGACATTAAAAAAAAAAACAATTCTAAAATTCATATGGAACCACAATGGGCCCAAAGTAGCCAAAACAATCCTGAAAAAGAAAGATAAAGTTGGAGGCATCTCACTTCCTGGTTTCAAAATATATTAAAACCACCGTAATTAAAACAATATGGTATTGGCATACTGATAGACATAGAGACCAATGGAAGAGAATAGAGAGCCCAGAAATAAATCCATACCTATTCAAAAAGGGTGCCAAAAATATACAATAAGAAAAATAATCTCTTCAACAAATGGTGTTGGGGAAACTAGATATCTACATGCAAAATAATGAAATTGGACCTCTATTTTACACCATCCACAAAGTCAACTAAAAACGAATTAAAAGACTTTAAAATGAGATCTGAAACTATAAACTCCTAAAAGAAAACATAGTGGAAATCTTCATGATATTGGTCTTGGCAATTATTTCATGAATATGACAGCAAAAATATAGGCAACAAAAACAAAAATATAAAAGCAGGACCACATCAAACTTAAAAGTTTCTTCACAGCAAAGGAAATGATAAAAAATTGAATACACAACCCAAAGAATGTGAGATAATATTTGCAAACCATATATCTGATAAAGGGGTAATATCAAAAATACATAAGAAATTCCTACAACTCAATGCAAAAAAAAAAAAAAGACCCCTAATAATCTGATTTAAAAATGAATTAAATACTTAAGTAGAGATTTCTTCAAAGAAGACATAAAAATGGCCAATAGATATATGAAAAGATATTCAACATCAGTAATCATCATGGAAATGCAGATCAAAACCACAATTAGATATCATCTCAGAATTGTTAGGGTGATTATTAACAAAAGAGCAAAAGACAAAAAGTATTGAACATGTGGAGAAATTGGAATCCTTTTTACATGGTTGGAGGGAATGTAAAATGTTGAAACCACTATGGAAACGGTATGGATAAAATCCTGAGTAGATTAAAAATAGAATTACTAGATGATTCAGCAATCCTACTTCTGGGTATATATCCAAAAGAATTGAAGTCAGGAACTCAAAGAGATATTAACACTTCCATGTTCACTGTTCACTTTTTAAGATTCAAAGATTTATTTAAAGAGGTGCAAAAAGTTAAGACTTTTACAATTTCTACCTTTTGTCTTTAGATATAAGGAGCCATGTAAAACGATCATCGCTACATTGTCCCAAACATAAATGTACAAATGGGTTTAGGGCAGCAGATGCTATAAGATGAGAGGAAAGGATTGGGGAAGGAGAATGGTACTTGGTGCACCTTGGTGAGAGGGTAGTCAATGAAGCCCCGAGGGTTCTGTGGGTCAAAGGATGCCTTGTTGATCTTGATCCTAGAAGTCACGAAGTCCTTGAGCTCTTCTGTCAAGTAGTAGATGCGATTATGTCTTCCTGGCAGATATTGCATGATTCCAGAATACAGGTCATAGAGCTGTGAGGAATAGGCAGAGGGGGTTTGTCAGTGATGGGTGCCTGGGGTCAGCATGGGCTGAGTCTCTAGTCAGAGAGCTGGTCATAATGTCCAGTGCTGAGTCTGAGAATTGAGTGAGTCCATTTGTTTCTTAGAGACTCAGAGCATGTGGATAATTTCTTTTCAATGCTTGGGGGAGGATTAAGTAAGATGTAGGCAGGTAATTAGTTATCTGAGGCTGATGGTAGATAGGCAGGTGACAGGTGGGTACCTGCGTCCAAGGTAAGTTCAACTCAGTGAACCTCTCATTCATCATCTGCAGCAGCTTCAGAAACTGCTTGTCCTCATACTCAAGACAGCTTCCAAAGAGAATGGAACTGATCCCATTGGACACATGGTGGCTCAGGAAGAAAGTGAGTTTGATGGGAGCACCTGGATGATGAAAATTATCTGTGTTGGAGGCAATGATTAGGAGTGCGGGGTGTGGAATCACTTGGATGTGGATGTGAGTAATGGTTTAAATTAACAGCATGTGTGAGTCATTTCATCGCATCCTATTGCATCTAGAAGTCCCACATCTCAGGCTGGTTTAGTATCCACTTCACTGGTTGAAAGGATTCAATATCATTATGGGTACAAAATGCCTAACACAGTGCCTGGCACGCAGTAAGCTCTCAGCACATGCTGGTGAAGATTATCACTGTTTTTACTTTTATTATTTATAGGCATTTGTGAGAAAGGGTCATCTATTTGGGAAAGAAGTTCTAGTAACAGACCTAAAAAAGAATGCCCAATTTTTGAGTCTAGCTCTACCACTAATGCCTTTGGGGGTATTAGGAAAATCCTTCCCTTACGTATCGGTCGCACCGCCTGTAAAACAGGACACCGATGTCAGCTAAGTGCTCTGGCAACCATTGTCCCCAGATAATATAAACACTCACAAATATACAATTTTACAAGTGATCACTGTGGGTACATGGACATTCAAACCTTTCTTGTAAACGCTGTTGCACATCCACAGAGTTCAGGTGAGGAATTTTTGATTTAGAGAAACTTATCTCTATTTCATAGATTTATTGATTTATCTATGTATTTCTCAATCTCTGTGCCATTTCTCTATGTCCCAGTCATTCCTAAACTTACCATTGGTTAGGGAATGGGCTTCTTTAAATGTAATAAAACTTTAATCCAGTCCCTACAAAAGAGGGCAAACTCACATGTTGCCAAGTCCGCATGTAATTTCTGGGGCTCACAGACTCATTTCTGTGTACTAATTAAAGTTTCTGGACAGAAGAATTTTTAAGGGTTTTTCATGTTAACTTTTAACATGGATGCTGACTGGGAAATATGTGAATTCTACATTAACCTTTTCTCATTCCCTCACTCCAGAACTTTTTCCTACCAAGACCTTTGCTTTGGAAACTAAACTCACTACAACCACACAATCCCTTTGTAGCTCCACCTTTTTACAGCCATACCATTGGTCTTATGAAATTCCTCCAGTAGAAAGCCAGTCTCTCCTTGGGTCTTCTCTTCAATGCCGTGCTTTCCTATCCTGAAGTCCTGTGGGGTGGTCAGGCAGAAGCCTCAGAGAATCCGCCGTCGTTCTCCATTAGCCAGAGCTGCACCTGCCAGAATCGCAGTGTCAGGCTTCTGCCACCCCTCTTTTTAGGGTCTGTGTGTGTGCGTGTGTGTTTGTGCCAGAATATGAAAGCTTTAGATTGTGCTCTCAGGGAAGCCTTTCCCAACCTCCCAACCTCAATGGGGACACTATGCTTCTCTCTCTACAAACTATGGCTGAGGTGAAGGGACAGGGAATCAAGCAAGGAATGAGTGAGTGAAATAAAAGAGAGCTTATCAGAGAACAGATTAAGACGTGGATAATAATGACATGGATGCATAAAAAGGGGGAGAGAGGGACAGAATGCTCGATGAAACACCCTGAAGGAGAAACTGCCTCTATTTCCTACATATCACTTGAATTCTCTTGACAGGTGCCTGCATGCACACACAAGATCACACCGAGATATCAACAGATCTGCACCGAAGCGCTTCCCACGTCGCACGCACCATGAAGAAAACTAGCAAATGGAGGGACGGTTCAATGAATGTTTGAAAATTCATGGAAGGGGGGTAGGATAATGAGTACAGGGATTTTATGGCTGGATTGATGGGCAGACAGAGGAATAAGGGCGTAAATAGATGGCAGCAGGGGAAATGGGTACAATGTCTGAGAAGTGGGGAAGTGGAAGGTTGGAAGAAAATGGATGGAAAGATGAATACATTTGTGGCTGAATGAATGGACAGAAGAGCTGAGAATCGATGGAAGAGTGGAGAGACTCGTGTGACACTCCTTGGAATTGGGGGTGTGGGCAGTTGGAGTTGGATACAGTGGTGACACTGATAAGGCATCTAGCTGAATGGGGGGGCAGGGACCTATGAGTTGGGAGCATGTGTTCACGGAGGACGGTTAGGAGGAAGGTTGGCTATGAGGATTCGACTATGTAGACAAACCATGTAGTTAATCCATGAAAAACTAGAGGAGGCGTAACACAGCAGGTGCTCTGGAGTCAGATGATTTGGGTTCAATCCTGGTTTTATCACTAACTTATTGTGTGACATTACATGACTTTTCCTAGTCCCAGATTTCTTACTTGAAAAGTTACTATAATAGTAATATATCCTCCAAAGGAGTGCATGTGGTCATGCAAGTTGAGTGCTTATCAAAGAACCTGGGACACAAGAAAGTGCAGCCTAGACACTTCACTATTGTCGCTCTTGTTGTCTACCATGACCTTGGAAGCCGCACTCTAGCGAAACCATTTTCCCACGGCCACTGAACTCATCTGCGTGGTCTACTAGGGCCTCCTTTACTGCTTCAGGTCCACATAAAACAACCACCAGCCAGGAACCCATGTACCCTGTAAAGACTGGGCTGTATTTCTCTCTGAGCTGGGGGTAGAAGAGGACATAATAAGAGGGGCTTTTGGTGCACCATATATAGGCCAATTGAGAATTTCACGGTGGAGCCACAAAGGACACAGATGGGGGAAGAGAGGAAAGGGGCAAGTCCTGTTGTTGGAAGTACTATTGAAACAAACAAATGAAAAAACAAACAAAAAAATGAGCCTTGACTTCTGTGATCCTGGGTGAGTCCCTTCTCTTACCAAACCATCCCAAGCTTAATTTCCTCATCTGTAAAATGACTGACTTGGAATATTTGAAATCCTGGTCCATTCTTTTCTCTCTGAAGAGAGAGAATATCTAGAATCCTAAGATTTCATGTTACCAAGTGTTAAACTTCTAATACAACCTGAGTATAAGAGGTCTTGTGTTTGAGAATTTAAGGTATGCTGATTCCAAGGTTGTGAGACTGTAAGAGTGTGAAGTTCCAATGCACTAGAAAATTGTGTTTCAAAGACTTTAATATTTTAGAATTAAAGAATTTTAATCCAGAAAGTCTACACTTCCAAGTGTCTGTGTCTTAGAAGTAATAAATTTCTAAGTATACATGGCTATAGAATAAGTTGCTCTTAGCTCTGCCTGAGAGGGTGTAGTCAGATTCAGCTTTGTGAAAGACTGAGAGTTGGTACCAGCACGGAGTTTCAACACATTCCCCAGAAAGGGCAGAGTTATGGGACCAGGGGACAGCTCTACCTTCTTGTTGATGTTTCCAGGTAATGAAGAGGAGCAGGAAAAACAAGTAGAGCTCCAGAAAGATGGTGAAGACACCTCCTAGCTCCACGGTGACAGGTGATGAGGTGGTGTCCAGAGCACCAGGACCTGCCTAAATAACTTTTGAAAGATTGGCTCATACTGAAATCTGAATGCCCTAGGATTCAAGATTTTGGACTATGAATGCCATCAGAGAAGAAATGGAGGAGTGTTTATATAACCAATTTAATGCCAGAACCAGGGAACTGAGGGAACACCAAGCAAGATAAATACCAAAACAGTTACATTTAGCTATATCATTTGCAAACTACGGAAAATCAAACATAATGAAAAAAAATCCTTAAAGAAGGCATAGAAAAAAGACATCTTACTTACAGAGGAACAAAGATAAGACTTACATCTGAAGTTTCTCTTCAGAAACTGTGCCCCCCTCACCCCCGCCAAAAAAGGATACTAGAGTAACATAGTTAAAGTGTTCACAGAAAAAAAAAACAACACCATACATACTTGAAATTTTTATCTGGGGAAATTATCCTTCAAAAGTAAAGGAGAAATAAGGACTTTTTTAGAAAAACAAAAATTGAGGGAATTTGTTGCCATTAGGCCCACCTTGCAAAAAATGTTAAAAGAAATTATTTAGGACAGTCTGTTGAATAAATGCTATTGTGAAATAAGAAAAATGCATGCAAAAAATGAAACTAGACCACTTTATTACACCATATACAAGAATAAACTCAAACTAGATTAAAAGACTTAAATTTAAGACCAGAAACCATAAAACTCTTAGAAGAAAACATAGACTGTAAACTCTCTGACATTGCTTTTATTAACATTTATTTCTGATACATCTCCTTGGGCAAAGGAAACAAAAATTAACAAATGGGACTACATCAAACTCAAAAGTATTTGGATATCAAAGGAAACCACCAATAAAACAAAAAGACAACCTACTGAATGAGACAAGATATTTGCTAATAATACATCTGATAAGGGGTTAATGTTCAAAATTTATTAAGAACTCATACAACTCACCACTAGAAAAACTAATCCAATTAAAGAATGGAAGTGGAGAATATTATCCTAAATGAAATAAGCCAGTTGGTGAAAGACAAATATACCATATGATCTCACCTATAAGAGGAATCGAATGGACAAAATAAACTAATGAACAAAATAGAACCACAGGCATGGACATAGAACAGACTGACAGTGACCAGAGCGGAAGGGGGAGGGGATAATGGTGGAAAGAAGGGGAAGGGACTAGATAAAGAACATGTATGCGTGACCCCCGGACATGGACAACAGTGTGGGGATTGACTGTGGGAGCAGGGGGTGGGCTGGGCGGAGGAGGGCAAAGGGGGAAAATTGTAATAGAAAAACAATAAAAAATGATTTAATAAAAAAAGAATGGACAGAGGACCTGAACAGACGTTTCTTCAAAGAGGACATGCAGATGGCCAGCAGACTTATGAACAGATGCTCACTAATCATCAGAGAAATGCAAATTAAAACCATAATGAGATATTACCTCACATTTGTCAGAATGGCTATCATCAATAAATCAATAAACCGCAAGTGTCGGCAAGGTTGTATAGAAAAGGGAACCCCTGAGCACCGTTGGTGAGAATACAGATTGGCGCAGCCACTAGCGGGGACAGTGCGGAAGTTCCTCAAAAAATTTGAAATGAAACTACCTTAGGACCCAGCCATGCCACTTCTGGGTATATATCCAAAGAAATTCAAAACACTAATTCAATAAAATATATGCACCCCTATGCTCATTACAGCAACATATACACTAGCCAAGATATGGAAGCAACCCAAGTGCCCATCAATACACCACTGGTTAAAGAAGTGTGACAGATTTACAATGGAATATTACTCAGCCCCCAAAATAAAATCTTACCATTTGCGACAACATGGGTGGACTAGAGTGTATTATGCTAAGTGAAATAAGTTAGACAGAGAAAGAAGAAAGAAATACCATATGATTTCACTTACATGTGGAATCTAAAGAATAAAATAAATGAACAAATGAAAGAGAGACAGACTCTAGATACAGAGAACAAATGATGGTTGTCAGATGTTGGGGAGCTTGGGTAAAAAAGGTGAAGGGACAAAGAAGTACAAATTGGTAATTACAAAATAATCATGGGGGTGTAAAGTACAGCATAAGATTTATTGTCAATAATATTGTAATGACTATGTAAGCTGCCAGGGTATACTTGAATTATGGGCAGGGGATCACTTTGTAAACTATATAATTGTCTATTATGCTTTACCCCTGAAATTAAAGTAAAATAATACTGAAAATCAACTATAACTGAAAAAAATTAGTTGTGGGGCTGGGAATAAGCCCAGTCATCTATAATTTGAATAGAGAAGACTACAAATTTGAAAAAAAAAAAGTTTTTTTAGAGAGGAGGAAATTCATGTCAGGAAATCAGATCTTCACAAAGAAAGAAAGAGCATTAGGGAAAGAATAAGTGAAGGTAAAATAAAATCTATTATTTTTCTTATTCTTCATTGATTTAACAGATACCAGCTTGTTCACAATGATAGCAAAGGTATATAGATATTTGATTTACAAATAGGCCTGTCCAGAAAGTATCGAGTCATGTAATATGAAAAATAGAGACATTTATTGAAGAAACAAGATACAGAAAGCACTGTACATAGGAAAATGATGCCTCCATCCCCTTCAAGTAGGCACCTTGGGACTTCACACAGTTCTCCCAACTGCAGCATGATGTTCCTTTTGCTCTGGTAGCAGAAACCACAGGACGAACACATTTCATGCCAAGATCTTGCATCAAAATCTCAGACAGGAGTTTTTGGAATCCCCAGATCAGCTTCTGATCCTTACACTGTCAGCTGTTGATCTTTGTTGACTGCAGCCCATACACATTCAACATTCTTGGTGTTCTGCTTGTTGCAGGCCTTTCAGAACGTGGATCACTTTCAACAGATTCTCAACCATCTTTGAAGTGTTTGTGCTACACTTTTATTTGTGCTGCACTCACTGCCTCATCCCAGAAAGCCTTCTGAATCATCCGTGGAGCTTCCACAGAGGAATGTTCGACCTTAACGAGAAATGTGATGAGGATTCATTGCTCTACTTGCTCAGTAATTTTTAATGTGATGGCCACACAGTACACACGCTCACTCAACAGCATCTACCGCCCCCACTCACTATTACAGTGAGGTCATCAATTTTCATGCATGTGCACCCCAGTCCACTCTCTTTGGCTACCAGGTTACATCAGTGTTGTGCAGTCCCCACCGTTCTCATTATATTAACAGTGGTTGGACTTTTTCTGGGCAGAGCTGGTATATGTTTGTATATGCTATGTATAAGTAAAATGAATGACAGCAATTATACCAGGGTAGGAGGCAAGAAATAATATTACTTGTTAAAAGCATCGGCAAAGGGGCTGGGCTACCTGTTGACTCAATTTGCCTGGGCTCAGGGCAGGCACTAGCTGATGGCGGGGAGTCTGTGGGCTCCTGTTCTAGAATTCTGGAGATTCAAGGAACTGCACTGAAGATGTCTAAGCAACAACCAAGCTCATAAATCCAGAAACTCTTGGCTCTGCTGGGTTTGCAAATCTTCCCAACCAGTCACTGAAAATCAGGGAAAGAAGGTTTTGAGTTCACACTAATGATGACCAGTGAATCTGGTCTGGGAAAATCAACTCTCATAAACAGCCTTTTCCTCACTGATCTCTACCTGGAAAGAATCATACCTGGAGCTGCAGGGGAAACGGGATGAACAGTCCAAATGGAGGCTTCAAATGTTGAGACTGAAGAGCGAGTGGTCAAGCTGCACCTGAAAGGGGTGGGCACACTGGGCTGTGGTGACACCATCGGCTGCAGGGGCTGCTTCCAGACCATCATCTCCTCCACGGAGGGCAGTTCCAGCGGTGCCTGCATGAGAGACTGGCCTGAGCCAACTGGCACAGGGTGCACTGCTGCTTCTTCTTCACCTCGCCTTTCTGACATGGACTTAAGCCCGTAGAGGTCACGTTGACGCAAACAATACACAACAAGGTCGGTACTGTGCCCGTCACTGAGAAAGCCAACACTCTCCCTGTAAAGGAACAGGAGTGCTTGAAGAAAAGGATTTTGGATGAAGTGGAAGAACATAACATCAAAATCAAATGAAGATGAAGATGAAGATTTTAAAGAGCAGACCAGGCTTCTTAAGGCCAGGAGCTGGTTCTCTGTGGTGGGATCCAATCAGCTGATTGAAGCCAAAAGCAGTAAGGTCAGGCCACCTCTATCTGTGGCATCTCGTGGAGGTGGGGAACCCAGAGCACGAAACTCTGAAGCCGAGGACAAGGCTCATGGCTCCCGTGCACGACCACCAGGGCCTTCGCTATGAGGATTCCCATTCTGAGAGGTTCAAAAGAGGCAGCAGAAGAGTGGAAAATGGAGGCATGGGCAAAGGCCAGGTTGAGGTCTGTCGCACGCAAGAGACGGTTGGGACGTAGGCACAGGTGCAGCTGCAAAGGAAGGGCCGCCAAGGGCAGTTCACGGGTACCACGTGGGAGGTGACACTTTGCAAGATAAAGCAAACATCCCGGTGAATAATAGAGCTCTGTGTTTTCAAGAGATGATTGGAGAGGCATTGTCAACACATTACAGTGCCTGTGGCTGGAGAATTTTAAAAAATGGTGACTGAGAGGTATCTCTCTCCCTCTCTCTCTAAAATCAATAAACATAGACTCAGGTGAGGATTAAAAAAATAAACAACTTTTGATGTGTTCTTTTGTGTGAAGTACTTTTAACACTTGTATTCATTGCTGGAGGGTAGCCTTTATATTTTGTGAGTGAACTCTGCATTTTCATTTTCTTCCACCTCAACTAATCACTAATGTTAGACTTGATTCCCAGGGATCGGTCAGCATCTATGCTGATATGATTTGACTGGCCTAACCAACTAGTCATGAAGAAGCACTCTTGATTTATTTCTATTTATTTATGTTTATATTTACTGAGAATGTTCCTGAGTGGTAGACATAGGCACCCAGTGACACAGAAGGCACAGGGCCATCTGCTTCCTCGGACTGCCGTGTGGCCGCTCTTCCTTGCCTTCTGTTTGAGCACCGTGCCTAAGGCCAGTTTGGGTCCTATAATTCAGTTACGGTCATTCATCTGCACATTGATCTGTTTACAAAGTGAAACTACAGAATTATCTAATGAGCTATATGTCTATACTTAAGTAGCTTTCTTTTAAAAATAAGCTTTTAGGGGTAAATTTTAAAAGCATCTGGATGCTTCTATTAGAACATTTTTAAACCCCTGCACAGACCGCCTGCCACAGCCGCTTTTCATGGCGCTCTCCGCTAACACTGCTCTGACTCCGCCACGGAAAGAGTCAAGGTGCCCGTGAGCTCCAGTTTTCACGTTGCCACTAAGATTCTTACCAACACGGAGAGAGTCCATGTAATATTCTTATTCAACGAAGTTAAAAAATAACTTTTTAAGGAAAATTAGCAATTGATTGGTGCAGAAATTAACCTTTTGCATTTTTATATGTTAATGTATTTCTGTAAGTGCAGGGGCAGATCTGCCTCCACAGGGGAAATTGGGGTCTTTCGGTGCGAGTGCCACCCCCAGACTGGTCACAAGCCTTGAGGCCGTAGCCTCATGAAGCCCGAAGTGCCAATCACGTTTTCCCAGTTTGGTTTCTCTTTAACTGTTGCCTTTAGGAATGGTTTTCTGAGGGGAGGCAAATCTATTCACAGCCACCACCGTTTCCTTCATTATGTGCAATACAAATTTCTCCATGTATCGTGTAAGAATAAAAGTCATTTCAAATCCGCACTGCAGGCTGGCTGCAGGTGCTGCCAGTCAAAGCTGCCCCTCATGGGCTTTCCGTGCTCCGTGGCCTTGGGCCTCTCCTTCCCTCCCGGCCCGTCTCCGCCCTCCACTCCTTCCCGGAACCCGTCCTTCGCTCCGTCTCATCTCGCAGTGCGAGCACGCTGATGCCTGCTTTTTTCAACATTTCTGCTCAAGTCGAGAAAGTGGCAGATGAAAGAAAACCTAGAGGGAGCAGGTACTGGTTCACAAGGAAGGGTTAAAACGGAGAAACGCTTAATCCAAGGACGAGAAAGATTTTTGTTTTGGTAACAAAAATAAAATGAGATCAAAATGCGTTAGCTGCAAAAGTGAACTACAGAAAATAATATGCTTTTCTGACTAACTTAGCCTCCTCATTGTTACACGATTGTGAATGGTCAAAAGCTTTAGGGTTAGGCATACGGTGCAAAGTTTTTATCAAGAAAATGTGTTTCGTGACTTGAAAGCACCTCCAAAGCCAATTACTTGGGCGATCTTGGCATTTATTAACTGTTAGTAAAAGCTGTTTAAAGGGAGGCAGGGGGACATTTGCAAGTGGTCTGTATAAGCCCCATGCGTGTTTGAATGAAACTATGCCTCGGGGCGGGCTGGCACCTGATAATGATTGTTCAGGGTGGGTGTACCCACACCTTTACACTTTTTAATCCTTTTTCTTCCGTTGCCCAAACCAAATTAAATACTTTTGCTAATGTATACTTTTGCTAATTGTTCTTTCACTAAGATATCCTTTACCTATAGAAATGTATTTTGAAAACGTATTTTATGCAAGAATTTTGTATCAATTGAAACTAAACTTTCATGAGTAAAGCACTATTGTTTGGAAGTTGGAAATATTGTTTTATAAGACACCCACAGTACCTGTGAAGCAGTACAGAGCTATCGGGAAATGCACTAGGATTAGCTGTGAATACATTGCCAACTCCAGTGCAACTACTGAAAGGGGGGTGGGGGTGGGAAGCACAACCGATATGCTAAGGAGAGAAAATGGAATCATATAACTTCTCAGTTGAAACCACAAAAGGCAGAAAAAGAATGGAAGATAAAAACAGAAACAAAGAACAAGGGAAACAGGTAGAAAACAGCAACAAATACAGTGGATATTAATCCAGCTGTATCAATAATCATTTTGAAGATCAATAATCTAAGCAAATCAATTAAAAGACAGATTGTTGGAGCGAATGAAGAAATGAGACTCATCTCTAGGCTGTCTACATGAAACCCACTTTAAGTATAAAAAGACACATACATTAAAAGTAAATGGATGGAGAAAGATTTATGAACACTAATCAAAAGAAAGCAGTAGCTCTCTTTCTGGACCTGGTGGAGCAGAAGGTGCTACCATAGGAGTGGACATCCACCACAACAACGGTCACAAAGTTTGACTGCAAGGAGCGCAAGAGTGGGGACATCTACCTAAGGCTGTTGGCCAAGCTATACAGGTTCCCGGCCAGAGGAGCCAACTACACCTTAATCAGGTGCTGCTGAAGAGGTTGTTCATGAGTGGCACCTGTCAGTCGCCTCTCTCCCTTTCCTGAATGGTCCAGGAGATGAAGGTTCCAGGCTTGGAGGGCGAAATTGCTGTGGTTGCAGGGACTATCACTGAGGATGTGTGTGTCCAGGAGGGGCCCGGACGGAAGGTTTGTGCACTTTGTGTGAGCAGCCACGCCCAGAGCCACATCCTCAAGGCTGGGGTCAAGATCCTGCCCTTTGACCAGTGGGGCCTGGATTCCCTCAAGGGCTGTGGCACCATCTTGCTTTCTGGTCCATGCAAGGACTGAGGTGTACAGGCATTTCCGAAAGACCCCAGGAACCTCTCACAGACACGCCAAACTTGGATCTTACCAAATCGTAGGTAAGATCCAAGGGCCAGAAGCTCCAGTGCTCAAGAGGCTGACGGGCCAGCCATGGCTACAAAAACTAACTCCATATCCTACTTTGTTATTAAAAAGATTTTGGATGCTGAAAAAAGAGAAAGAAAGAAAGAAAGAAAGAAAGAAAGAAAGAAAGAAAGAAAGAAAGAAAGAAAGAAAGAAAGAAAGAAGGAAGGAGCAGTAGTAGCTTTCTTAATTTTAAACAAAGCAGATTTCAGAGCCAGGTAAATTATTGGCGATAAAGAAGAACACTACATAATGATAAAAGTGTCTTCTTTCCAAGAAGACGTAATAATTCTCTGAATGTGTGGTTAACAACAAAGTTTCAAAACACAAGAAGCAAAAATGATAAAACTACAAGGAAAACCAATAAATTCACTTTAATAGTCGGAGGTTTCAAAATCCCTCAATCAGAGGTGAACACATCCAACAGGCAGAAAAACCTGTAAGAACAGAGGTGAACACAACAATACCACCACCAACTGGATGTGATTAACAACAACAGACCGCTTGTTCATCCAACAAAAGCAAAATACACATTTTTTTCAAACTCAAATGGAATATTTACCAAAAAAGAGCACATGTTGGACCATAAACATACCTTAACACATTTAAAAGAATAAAAGTCACACAATGTCTGCTCTCAGATCAAAATAAAATGAAACTAGAAATCAATAACAGAAGACTAGCTGCAAAATCCTCCAAATACTTGGATATTAATATCACATGTGTCAAGAAATCAGCGAACATTACATTTTTTAAGTAAATGAAAGCAAAAACACAACTTATCAATATTTCTGGGGTACAGTGAGAGCAGTACTTAGAGGGAAATTTATAACATTAAATGTATATATTAGAGAAAAGAAGAAAGATATAGAATCAATCATCTAAGATTCCACTGTAGGAAGCTAGTGAAAGAAAAGCAAATTAAATGTAAAGTAAGTAAAAAAAAATAATAAAAATTAGAGCAGAAATCAATGAAATTGTAAACAGGAAATTAATAAAGAAAATCAACAAAACTAAAAACTGTTTCTTTAAAAGATCAGTAGCATCAGTAAGCCTCTAGTCAGGGCAATCAAGAAAAAAAAGAAAGATGACATAAATTACTAATACCTGAAATGAAAGAGAAAACATCACTACAGATTTCATGCAAATTAAAAGGATAATAAAGAAATATTATAGACAACTCTATGCCCACAAACTTGAGAACCTAGATGAAATGGATCAATTCTTTGAAAGACACAATCTTCCAAAACTCACAGACAGAAATAGGTGATCAAAATAGGCCTATATCTACTAATAAGGTTGAACTAAAAAAACTCATAGACACAGACAACAGTATGGCGATTACCAGAGGGAAAGGGGAATGGGGGGAGGTAGGAGGGGGTAAAGAGGGGACAAATGGTGATGAAAGGACTTGAGTTGGGATGGTGGACACACAACACAATATACAGATGGTGTGTTATAGAATTGTATGCCTGAAACCTATATCATTTTATAAACCAATGTCTCCCCAGTAAATTCAATTAAAAAAACTGAATCAATAATTAAATTAATAATCTTCAAAAACAGAAACCACCAGGCTCAGGTAGGTTCACTGGGGAGTTCTAGCAAACACTGAGGGAAGAAATTATACCAATTCTCTACAGTTTCTTTCGGAAAACAGAAGCCTAGAGAATACTTCCAAACTCATCTCATGAGACCAGAATTATCGTAATGCCTAAACCAGGCAAAACAATTACAAGAAAAGAAAGCTATAGAACAATATTTTATGAGCACAGATGCAAAAATCTGCTATAAAATATTAGCTAGTGAAATCCAACAACATATTAAAAGAATTATACTCCCAAGAGGAATTTATCCCATGTGTGTAAGGCTGGTTCAATATTTGAAAATCAATTAATTAATGTAATCCATCACATCAATAGACTAAAGAAGGAAAAGCATGTGATCAAATAATAGATATGGAAGAGGCATTGGCAAAATACAATACCACTATGATATAAACTGTTAGTATACTAGGAATAGAGGGGAACTTCCTCAATTTGATAAAGGATATCTACCCCAAACCCACAGCTAATGTCATACTTAATGGTGAGAAAATGAAACCTTTGCTTGTAACATCAAGTGGAAGGATGTTCCCTTATAACCTCAGAGAAGAGAGAGAGAGAAGCCATATATCCTCAGACAGATGGAAGAATCAGCCTCAGCACAACCTGACTGGTAAGGAGTGCAGCGGAAACTCAAGAAGACTGGTTGGGCACCCACAGGTGTCAGTGCCAGAGGGATAATTAGGCAGCCAGTTGGATCCCCCTGAGAAGAGTGGTGTCTAAACCATAAGTGGGGATCCCCAGCCTACAGCACCAGAGCCAAAAAGTACACAGATATCAGCCAGCTGCAAAAAGCAGCAGGGTTGCTCACTGCGAGAGATGGGTAGCTGGAGATGCAAAGAGCTGTTTAAAGGGCTAACACATAAATTTTCATTTGCAGCCACTTACCCTGGGCTCAGGCAAAGGTGGGGGCAGAGTGAGCTAGAGACACCTGAGGAGAGACTGGGGACAGCAACTTTGGGGAGAGAACTAAGAGAGTAGCCACTGGGATCCTAGTGCTGAATCATCTCTCATAAAGCAGCAGCCACTGAGCTCACACAGACCACTCCCCTCCAAGCAGCAGCAGCCTGAGGGGAAACATTAGCCCCAACCCCAGGAGGGATTCTTCCCCGCCCTATGGTGCTTAAGCCTGAGTGGAGTGCAGAGTGACTAGATTAACAACTGAAGGAGACAGCCACAGACAGTTGATCCCTGGAAGTCTCAAACAGGCTACCTAAGGTCAGATGGGGTCAACATCTGATATCACCAGAGGCAGATCCAGAAAGAAAAAACAGCAGTAAATACTAGAGGCTACCAAGATGAAACCCACTGTGGTCTTCTCCACAATTTGTGATATTTTCCATACTACATAGCTTTTTAATATTAATTTCTTGTCCACAAGTTGGTGCATATTAAGTCACTAGATTTTATACTACAGTTTATTTCTCTCCTTTCTTATAATAGCCTTAATCTCTTTACAGCCTTATTAATACTGGTTCATTTGCTGTTGATAGTGGGATTGCAGGGGGCAGTTATTTCTACAGTCATGGGTTTGTTTCTGGGGCTTTGTGGTTTTGCTCAGGCAGACAAGTAATGGGAAGACAAAGAAACAATCCCAAACTGAAAGGAAAGGGGTAATTCTCACAAAGACTACTAAATGAAACAGAGGCAAGTAAACTCTCAGATATTGAGTTCAAAACAATGGTTATAAGGAAGCTTGCTGAACTCAGTGAGCTCAGTGAGAATTACAAAAACTACAGAGAAGCTATGAGGAACATTACTGCAAACTATATCAGCATGAAAAAGAACATTGAAACTATCAACAAGAACCAAGAGGAAATGAAGAATACAATTTCTGAATTGAAGAACACAGTAGAAGGAATCAAAAGCATGCTAGATGAAGCAGAGGATTGAGTCAGTGAGCTGGAGTACATAGTAGAAAAAAAACTCCCAGAAGGACCAAGAAAATGACAGAGATGGGAAGCTGGGGTGGAGGGGATGAGGTGAGGCAGCTGGAGGACTGGGCTGGTGAGACAGCAGCTGGCAATCCCACATTTGTATGCGGATAAACTGGGAAGAACAACAGGGGAGCGAGACAGACCACGCAACCCAGGGTTCCAGCACAGGGAAAAGAAAGCCTCAAAACTTCTGGCTGTAAAAACCTTTGGGGGTTGCAGCAGTGGGAGAAACTCCCAGCCTCACAGGAGAGTTCACTGGAGGGACCCATAGGGTCCTAGAACATATACAAACCCACCCACCCTAGAACCAGCACCAAAAGGGTCTAATTTGCATGTGGATAGCAGGGGAAGTGACTGAAAGCCTCTGAGAGTGGGACTAAGCAGTATTGTTCCCTCTCAGACGTCTCCCCCACAGTCATGGCCACAAGGCAGCCATGTAAGTTTCCCCACCCTGGCAAGTACCTAAAGCTCCACCCCTTACAAGTAACAGAGGAGCCAGAGGCAAAGAAATATGGCCCCAATGAAAAAAACAAATCAAAGCTCCCAAAATAGAACTAAGTGATGAAGAGATAGCCAACCTAACAGATGCAGAGTTCAAAACACTGGTAACCTGGTTGCTCACAAAAATGGTTGACTATGGTTGCAAAATGGAAGAAAAAGTGAAGGCCATGCAAAGTGAAATAAAGAAAAATATACAGGAAATCAAAAGTCAAGGGAAGAAAACTGGGACTCAAATCAATGATTTGGACCAAAAGGAAGAAATAAACATTCCACCAGAACAGAATGAAGAAACAAGAATTCAAAAAAAATTAGGAGAAGCTTAGGAATCTCTGGGAAAACTTTAAACTCCTCAATATCCGAATCATAGGGGTGCCAGAAGGAGAAGAGGAAGAGCAGGACATTGAAAACTTATTTGAAAAAATAATGAAGGAGAGCTTCCCCAATCTGGCAAAGGAAATAGTTGTCCAGGAAGTCCAGGAAGTTCAGAGAGTCCCAAAGAAGTTGGGCCCAAGGAAGCGCATGACAAGGTACATCATCATTACATTACCCAAGATTAAAGATAAGGAGAGAATCTTAAAAGCAGCAAGAGAAAAGGAGGCAGTTACGGACAAAGGAGTTCCCAGAAGACTATCAGCTGATTTCTAAAAAAAAACAAAAACCCCTTATAGGCAAGAAGGGGCTGGAAAGAAGTATTCCAAGTCATGAAAGACAAGGACCTACATCCAAGATTACTCTCTCCAGCAAAGCTATCTTTTAGAATGGAAGGGCAGATAAAGTACTTTCCAGATAAGGTCAAGTTAAAGGAGTGCATCATCACCAAGCCCTTATTATATGAAATCTTAAAGGGACTTATCTAAGAAAAAGAAGGAGATCAAAGCTATGAACAGTAAAGTGACAACGAACTCACAACTCTCAACAACTGAACCTAAAAACAAAAACAAACTAAGCAAACAACTGGAACAGGAACAGAATCACATAAATGGAGATCACAGGGAGGGTTATCAGTAGGGAGGGGTGGGGGGAGAAAAAGTACAGGGAATAAGAAGCATAACTGGTAAGTACAAAATAGACAGGAGGAGATTAAGAATAGTATAGGAAATGGAGAAGCCAAAAAACTTATATGTACGACTCAAAGACATGAACTAAGTGGGGAGGGGATGCTGGTGGGAAGGGGAGTGTAGGGCAGAGGGGAATAAAGGGGAGAAAAGATAAGAAAAAAACCAAAAGAAATAAAGATCCATGAAGAGAAAGAAATAAAAGGTTTGCTTGGATGATGAGGTATTTCAGAAGGTAGAGATAATAAGTCATTAAAGAAAAATAAGAAAGCATTTGATTTTATAAGAAGTCATTTCCTTGGTTTAAAAAAATCAAAAGCAAGCATCAGTGCATCGGGGACTGTCTTCAGCCAACATAAATAAGGCTCAACATCTTCCTTGTATGACAAGCTTAGAGTGTCAATGAGAAAAGTTCAGAAATAGAGGAGGTAAAGTGGCCAAGGAAATGATGTGAAATCTCAGGAAAGTGGAAATGCAAAGAATAAATAAGCACGCAAAAGCCCAGCTCTTTAGTAATTAAGGAAATTAAAATTTAAGCAGTAATGAGCTACCTTTTTTTTCCCATTGAATTTACAAAGTCTGGAAAGAGATGCAGTACTGATGTGTAATGGAAGACAGCCTCAGATTCTGAGAGGGGAAATGCTAAAGCCTGACTTGGAAGTGGTAAGGACAGCAACAGGTATTATAAAAGAAAGCACACTTAAATTCACAACCTTTTCTGCAGAATCCATGAAGAATTGAACTTTCTTTAGTTGATGACCATTCGGCTAAATAAAGTATCTGCTAGTTCCTCGGCAGCCCATCCAAGGAAAGGAAAACAAAGTTCATGGCTTTTCCTTCTCTCTGTTTTATTTCTCTTATATAAATCCCCCTTTTGGCCTTCATTCAATAAAATCAAGCTATTTTTTGTTTTCCATGAGATAAATAATTAATATGCTAAGAATTAAGTAATGCCTATGAATTATTCTCTGCAATTATACCTTGGTTCTACCAACACACTTGAGTTCTTCCATTGAAACAACAGAAAATACAGTCCCAGAGTTCACACCTCCAGGACCTGGACCTCTCTCACTCGGCTCAGCTTCCGCTGGCTGCCTTGGTAAATCTCATGTGGTGCTTGAGTTCTTCTGGTCTTGAATGCCAAGCCTGGCTCCTGGCTGAGTTTGATTCTAGGCGTGGGCCTGTTACTGATTGCTCTAGGTTAATTTTTGTCCACGCTGGCAGTGGCCAAGGTGGAGTCTGGGCTTTCATTCCATGGCCTGGCCACAAGAGGGTAGTGGATGGGGAATATGGAATCTGGTTCCTGTTGACTGCACTTTTTTCTGTTCATCTTTGCATCTCTGAGGATCTGCTATTTCTTGGCATTTGAGACTGTGGGGTTGAAAAGTTTTTGGAGGTTTTCTTTTGGTGATCGTTAAAATATCCTAAATTTTTATGTTTGTGGTCTTCACCCATTTAGGTTCTCTAAAGCTTAGGACTTCCTTCTCCTCCTGGAATGCCAATATTATATTCACGTTTCCTCACTGTGGAACTGAGGCAGGATATGAAGAAGCTAGGAAGATTCCTTGGCAAGTGGAATGGAGAAACTGAGGCAGATAGCTGAACAAACTGACAAAGCAATTTCTAGCCAGATACAGAAGCTCGCCTCCCTAGAGAGAACCTCGAGAGGCCTCGGCTGTGTTTCAGCTCCAGGCCCTGAAAAGCAGCAAAACCAGGTGGGTGGCACCAATACCAGTTGTAATGACTAATGACCCTCTAACCCTGGTACTGTCCAATCAGTAGAGAGCATGACCCTGAAAAGACATAGAAAAGCTCATGAATATTCTATTGAGGTGTCCTAAGACCTCTCCAAGCTCCCAGACTTTAAAAACCCTCAAAGAACCCAGCGCTCCCTCTCAGGAGCACATCTGCACTTTTCTCTTCCCCCTCTTCTTCCTCCTCAGGTGTGCATCTCCCAAACTAAGGGGCTCCACGAGACTCACAACCAGGGGTGCAATGGGCAGTGACAACTCGTCCTGGACTAACCCCCTAAACCTGTCTTCAAGGCCCCTTTTCTCTGACTTCCCAGTGAGTTCAGACAGCCCAGCCTGGGCTCTCCTGCTGCTTCTTTTATGCTAGGCCCTTCCTTGTTTCACTGTCCCCAGCTTTAATGAATGTACCCTCAAAGTTACCTGGACTCACGTTGTGAGTCCTGCATGAAGTCAAGAACCCACACCCTACTGGCTGGCGCTAGGAAGATCTCAGGCCAGGTGCCCTGCCTGGTAAAAGAACCAAACAGTTAATGAAATGAACGCTACATATTTAGCATAAAATAGTCAGCACTTACTGGTTTCTATAAATGACTTAACACTTTCAAAATTACTGTCTCCTCAAAATTTTTCAAGTAATAAAAAAGAGAATGCCATTTTTTGGTAAGGGTTATGCATGCTAAAGAGCAGCGAAGAGTTAAAACCGAGAGAGAGAGGAGAAACAGAGAGAGATCGGTTATCCTGCCAAGTTCAGGAGGTAATCACAAAATTACTCAGGTTTTCAAGTTACTTTGCTGGAAGATTTAATGCTTCTTAATTTACGTGATTGTTTTTATTAACTAATCAATGTTTTTTATAGAAACTAGAGCCTCTGTCTCTGTATTACTTAACTGCACTGCAAAGTAAACTACTCTAAAACACAGTAACCTGAACAACAGGCATTCCTATACATGGCTTACAAATTTTGGGTGTGTTAGAAATTTAGATTGGGTTCAGCTGAGGAGTTTCTCAGTCTCGGCTGATCTTGGCTGGGGCTCGCTCCTGCATTACTGTTGGTCACTGAGTCAGCTGACTGGCAGCTGGCTGGGAGGTCTTGGTTATTCTCCGTGCCGCTGAGCTTGTTCACTTGTTGCTGGGACAGCCCCAGAGAAGCAAATCCCATGCAGGAGCAGTTTTCAGATCTCTACCTGCAGTGCCTTTGCTCCTGTCCATTGACCAAAACAAACGACAAGGACATCCCAGACTCAAGCATCTACAGTTTTCTGAAAACAGCACAGTCTCATTTCCCAGAGCGTGAATGTGGGGGGTGAGGGTAAACAGCTTGCCGTCGTCTTGCCATCAATCTACTGCAGTTCCTGCCCCAAATTTTTCACCTTTATCACATGTGGCTTCTGTAGTTTGCACAAGCGTTGGTATGATTTCCCCTTTTATAAATATAAAGTATTTCGAGACAAACTGGCATACACCGTCTGCCTCAAGGAGGGAATTAATCTGATTATAAAATATCTTAAAATTTAATGGAGTGGACACTATTCCAATAGATTTTTAAAAACAATGTCAATATATTAAATACGTGCATGTAAAGTTAAAAATAGAGAAAATAAAAGATTTATACATTTTAATTTTATATACTTTTAAAACGTTGGCTCCATATTTTTTGAAAAAGCTGTATATTGGGAAAAAAAGGAAAAAGGTTGTTGCCTATCAGTTTAATTAATTACTTTGATTACTAGATTTTAAGATTATAATGCACCAAAAATTACTCTTAAGCAACTGTAAATTTTAAATATTTAGTATATAATTGATCAAGAAAAAGTTTGGTAATATTCCTAGCTGATATGATTCTAACCGATTTAATAGTTTTTGTGTAAACACCTTTAGGTCTTCTCTTTGCTTTTACCACCATGTAAAAATAATGTTGGCATAATAATGTAGTCTGTTTACTTTCTTGTTTTATTATCTTCTGAATAGCCTAGTTATTTTGAATATCCCTATTTTTTCTTTTTTTAAGGTCAGATAATTATCATCATTATATTAAGATTACAAAATCATATGTTTAGCTGAATCACATTATTGTAGCTAATGTCTTTTTTAATCCTCAGCTGAGGATGTGCTTATTAATTTGAGAAAGAGAGAGAGAGAGAGAGAGAGATGTGAGAAACATCGATCAGCTGCCTCCCATATGTGCCCAGACTGGAGATAGAACCTGTAATCTAAGCATGTGCCCTGATGAGGAATTGAACCTGAAACTCTTTTGCTGTACAAGATGACATTCCAACCCACTGAGCAGCCCACCCAGGGCTTGTAAGTAATGTCTTTATTAAAGAATTACATTCTTAATATGCTACAGTCATAAGAATGCAACTTTTCAATGCAATTCTCAGTTTAGTTAACTTTAAGAGCTCAGAATAATATTAAATGGAGGGTAGCTAATTTATAAATAATTTTTGGATACCTAGACAATTTAAAATTAAGAACAAAGATACAAAAGACTGATTAATAAGTCAGTAAACATAATTTTAATTTATGCTTGTTGATTAAACTTATATATTTTAGAGTGGTGTTAGGCTAATAAGATATAGTGCATACAACTGCCACTGGATGATGTTACTACACATGTCTTTTTCTCCCATCTTAGAACTTTAAAGGTGATGTATAAAGTATTCTCATGGGCAGGAATTCTTGACATTTGAGGTTTTCTGCTTCTTCCATTTAAACCAAAGTTGGTTATGCCAGCTGAAGGTTAGTAGAAGTTGTTGAGACTATGCTGTGTATAATATTTGCAGAGAAATATGAATATGTATATAAGGGATAAAGGGTTATTTGGTTTGCTTGTTTATCAAGGAAATTGCTATCATTTATGAAGAGAATTTTAAATAACCATTTAAACCAATGAAAATGATCCTAAGAGCAAACAACAAATGAAATAACATGTATTTGAGATAATTAACCAAAATTCTGTGAGAAAGTCTAGAGTGGGTGGAATTAGAGTCATGACTGGTATCTTCCTCACACCTCCTGACTCAATAAGACAGAGATTCCACTCCAAACTGTTGCACAAGAATACAGGGCGACCCCACCCCCAGATTCCAGTCAGAAGACCTTTCTGGTTGATACAAAAATTACTTTAATGCTATTGAACTCTACGGAAATTCTCTAAGGGACAGAGGAACAAAAATCTCACATATATGTTCCTACAGATATTTGTCACCTTCTTAAAGTTCACCCCTGCTACCACCATGAAAATGACATTTCAAGAAAGCAAAAACCTCTATTCCGTACAGGTAAATTGGTACATGTTCAAATATACCTTATCTACTTTGAAAATTTCTTTCAAGCACAATTTTGCCTTTCAATGATCAGCCCTTAAGTTAGTCAGCACCTTGAACTTCACTGAGCTGAGTCGTGCCTCATGGAAAAGTTTGTGTTCCTTCCTTAAGCCACCCAGTTTGTGATAGTTTTGCTGTGGTACCTAGGAAGGTACCAGGCCTGGAAGCTGATACATCCATCCACAGAGGAGTGGATGAAATAACCTGGTATATCCATACACTGAAATTTTATTCAGCCATAAAAAAGAATGAAGTTATAGTAGTCCCTCCTTATTCACAGTTTCAATTCCTGTGTTTTAGTTACCTGCAGTGAATGGTGGTCCCAAAATATTAAATGGTAATTTCCCAAAATAAACAACCCATACATTTAAAATTGTGTGCTGCTCTTGAGTAGCATGTGAAATCTTGCACCATCTAGTCCCCTCCTTCCTGGGACATGAGTTACCCTTTTGGCCAGTGTATCTACAGTATATATGTACGGCCTACCCATTAACCGCTTAGTGTTTGTCAAGGTTATCAAAGCGACAGTCACAGTGTCACAGAGCTGGTGATCATGTAACCCATATTTTACTTAATAATGGCCCCAAAGCTATTTACATAATTTTTATTATATTATGTTGTCATAATTGTTCAATTTTATTATTAGTTATTGCTGTTAATTTCTTACTGTACCTAATGTATAAATTAAACTTTAACTTAGGGATGTATGTGCAGAAAAAAAAGTAGTATATATAGGGTTTGGTCCTCCCTGCATTTTCAGCCATCCACTGGGGGGGTCTTGGAATGTATCATGTATGGCTAAGGGCATGAACCTTGAACATATTATGCTAGATTAAAAAAGCCAGTCACAAAGATCACATGTTATATGACTCCCTTCATATAAAAATCAAGAATAGAGAATCTGTACAGACAGAAAGAGATTATTTGTTGCTTAGGGCAGAGAATGAGGTGACGGCATAGGGAAGAGATACCTAGAAGGTATGACTTTTTAAAAAAGATTTTATTTATTTGTTTCCAGACAGAGGGGAAGGGACGGAGAAAGAGAAGGAAAGAAATATCAGTGTGTGGTTACCTCTCACGCACCCCCTGCTGGGGACCTGACCTGCAACCCAGGCACGTGCTCTGACTGGGAATCAAACAAGTGACCCTTTGGTTTGCAGGCCGGCGCTCAGTCCACTCAGCTGCACCAGCCAAGGCTGACTTTTATTTTTGATGTGATGAAGAGGTCCTAAAATTGACTATGGTGATGGTTGCACCTAACTATGAATATGCAAAAAAACATTTAAGTGTACTTTCTAAATGGGTGAATTTTAGATATTTGAATTTATCTCAATAAAACTTTTGTAAAATATAAAAAAACATAGTTAAGAAAATATACCCTCTGACTCATGTCCTTTTTGGCTCTTCCTGGCAATGACAGGATAAAGACGATTCATTCATCTACTTTTTGAGGAGAATTTACTCCAGTAAAACAAATTACTTTCAAAAATAAAAGGAATATCAACTCTCTCAGACCTGTCTCCTACCACCTGGTGTTTTCCCAAACCAATTGGGCATCTCTTTTTCCATTATAGCTTTCAATACTATATTCTGTGCTTCCACCAGAAGTCTGACCATTCTGGGCTCTCACTGTTCAGAGATGGGTCAGTCTTCCTTGCTGGACTGTGAGCCCCATGTAGTCAGTGAATGAATCTAGCCTGGTCACTGTTATATTACCAGGTTGTCCCATAGACCTTCATGTAGAAGAGAGTGTGTGTTGAATGGCTACAATACCTTCTAGTCCTCAGAACTCCTAGGATCTTTCTAATGGGCTTTTATCAATGAAAGTGAAGACTCTTTTGAGGCTCTGGAGCTCCTCCATGCTTCACTTAGAAAGGTCAGCACTTCCCCTGTTTTGTGTATTTGACTTGTACATAAGATATTTTGAGAAAGATTTTCACAACTAAACATTTGATAACCATTTAACTTGTTGACTCTGAGAAAGAAGATACCTACCAAGAAGGGATTTTGGTGTCTAACTCGGCTCAAATTTACAAACAGAGCCTTGCAGCCATTGCTAAACAGGGGCCTTTTTTTGCTATTGTTGTCTTTCCATTTTGTTCGGGGGAAAGAGAAACACACAGGAGGCGTAGCAGTGCTGCTAGCCTGGGGAGAGGAGAGTGCCCCTCAGAGGAGGACACTCCCATTCCCTGGCTCACAGGGTTTTTATTGAGGCTGGTTACTAAGGGTGCATAGAATTGCTAACAGTCACATCTGTTGCCGGGGTAAGGGAGGAGAGGAGTGAGAGAATGGTCAAGTGCTGTTTACCAGGGCAACCAAGAGGGAGAGAATGCTTGGTTCCCCTTCAACAGCTGCATTCGTGCCAAGTTCTGTATTCGGAACCCTGCTCTTGGTGTCACAGGTACACATACCACGGGGGTCGAACTCCCACGGTTGTCTCCATTTTCCTGCCACCACTGTCCCTCGCCCCACCCACCCTCAATCATATGGGGAAATATATTTGCCAATGATACCTCGGACAAGGGTTTGATCTCCAAAATTATACAACTCCACTCCAGGAAGAAAAACAATCAAAAAAAAAAAAAGGACAAAGGTCCTAACAGACACTTTTCCAAAAAGGACATACACAGGGCCCAGAGACATATAAAAGGATGCTCAGTGTCACTAGCCATCAGAGAAATGCAAATTAAAACCACAATGAGATGCCACTTCACCTCAGTCAGAATGGCCATCATCAACAAATCAACAAACAACAAGTGCTTGTGAGGTTGTGGAGGAAAGGGGACCCTAAACAGGGGCCTTCCATAACCGCTGCACATCAGGGACGCCCTGCATTGAGTTGCCTACTTCCTGCACTGAACTACTTGCCTGCAATGTGTTCCCGCCCTCTGGTTTCAGCACAATAAAGGAGTTGCTGGAATCATATTTCAACCAATAGGACTAAGACTTTCCCCATCCATTTGGAACTGTGCAACTATGTTCCATCAGCATCTTCACTGACCAATCAGAGCAGCTCCCCTTTGACCAATCAGGAGAGTGCTTTTTGGGGACCCCTCACATAAGGGTAAACCAATCAGGGATCATGGGCAGAAACTTCTGTCTATGTAAGTAAGCTCCTTCTGGCTTGGAAAGCACACTTTCATTTTTCATAAAAGACTATAGCTTGCATTTTTCTGGCCGGAGCTGAAGCACCAAGGACTTCCCGCCAGAACAGAGTGGCGCAGAAGAGTGCAGGTGGAGCACAGGGGAGTAGACAAGCAGAGCAGAGTGCTCTAGTCAGAGTGGGGCCTCTCCCCCAAGGGTCCTCTAGCCTGAGGGTCTCCTCACCTGGCCACAAGAACCACACTGTATCACAGTTGAACTGTTTGCATTAAATAAAGCTTTCTTCTTCATCGCACCCCCGATTGGATATTTCTGTAGTCTTTGAATTGGTGCCAACATATGTTAGTTGACAGACTGTACCCTTATAAGGGTATTTGTAGCTCTGAAATGTAATACTTACGGAAGGAACACCAAGGCTTTAATGATGTATATTTCTGCATTTGTCAGTGGTGGGCACAGAGATGTGACATTCAGATCTTCCCTCAAGAAAGAACTTGCCATTCAGCTGCAAGGAGTGCAGTGAACTGACAGCCTCCAGCTGCGGCACCTCCATGATCCACTTCAGCTTGGAGCAGAGTCCATGCCCTTCTAAGGAAGCTCCAGCCAACAACTGAGAACAGCTGGGGTTCAGGCATGGCCACTTTTTATCCAACATGAGACACCCCTAACAGCAATCTTGACTTCAGAGATATCATTAAATAAATTGCAACACTGCATTGTGGTCTGAGTCTCTCCCTGCCAATTTCTGCTTCTTCTCTTCTTCCCTTTCATGGGTGTCAAATCTGCATCTCAGTCTGAATACTTTTCTTGACCCATTCTGCTTCCTTCCTCTTTTGTCTTTATCACACATCATCCCTAATAAAATTACGCACTCCTAACTCCATCTAAGCCTCTACTTCCCAGGGTACCCAATTAACATAATGAGCATCACAGGATTCGATGTTTATTACACTCTCAGTCTCAAAATTCTCCGCCAATTTTGGAAAATCCCCTATTATGTGACTCTTCATAAGTGGAAAGTCTTTGACTCCCACCACAGAAGTTGAAGGGGCCATTAAATCTTAGGGACCATTAAATCTTTGCCAGCACACCCTGAAACCTAAGGCTTTAACATCTGGCAATGACTTGGATAATTGGATCATCCTGCTTGGAACTATGAATATTGTTTGAGGAAGTGACAACAAAAATGCAGATACAATCAGGAGTCGTCCACAGTGGTGGCAATGGGTCAAGTGTCCTGTGGCAGTGGTGTTCAAGGCTCTGGGTTGGGGGGTGGGGGGGCAATAGCAGCAGCAGCCCCCCTTAGCTGATGCTTCTGGCCATATGTTGGCTGATGTTCTCCTGACAAGGCCTCTTTGTTCTTTCCTGCTCAAATTTTCAGCTTGACTTCCCATTGATTGTCAGCTAAGCTCGCCCCCCACCAACATCCCTCTATCTCACTCAAGTCCCCATTCAATCTGGCACTTCAACTCTCTACCCTCATCTCCTTTACTCCTACAGGCTCTCTTACTCCTCCACTCCAGCCACATGTGTGTCCTCCTGGATTCACACGCACGCGCACGTGCGCACACACACACACACACACACACGGACTTCTGTCTTAGACTCGGTTTTTTTAAAAAACTGCTCTGCCAGGAACACTCACTCTCAGGTATCTCTACAGCTTGCTCAACATTGCCCTATGAAACCACCCATGACCACTGATTTAAAAGTCCAATCCTGGAATTCCCTCTCCTGTTTCCCCAGTTTGCTTTTCTAACATATCATTTGTTTATTTATTAGGTTTATTCTTAATATTCTACCTTCCCAACTAGCGTGTAGACTCCAAGAGGACAAGAATCTTGTCCATTTTGTCGACTCCTGTGTCCTAAGTACCTGAACAAGGTGCTGGCCTGTGTTGGATGGGTCACGAACACTGATTAAATAAAATGAATTATAACAGAAAGCTTTCACCACTGATCAAGCTGGTGGAGCTTAGAAATGGAATAACAGAACGATGGGCAACTTAACTATTTCTCAAAATGGATTAGAGAGTATTTGGAATTGGAAGTTATAATAAGAACAACCAGGGAAACAGGCTTAGAAAGAAGAGATGATGGGGAGGGTGAGGTGATGGGCCAGCAAGATGGTTGAAGCTGGGGTATTACAAGGGTGGTTCAACCAGTGGGAAATCTCTGGAGGTGAGCTGGAAGAAGAGATCCTTAATAACAAGGTAGTAAAGAAGACCATTTTAAGTTGTTTGCAGTGGCCCATTGATGTCACACACACACACAATACCCAATAAACATGCCACACTCAACAGTACTGAACTCTTGATGCCTTTTTGGGGGAGGTGGATATGAGGATCAAGGAAGGAGTTGTGACCCACATTATGGTCATGATCAGGGCGAAAACAAAGGAACACCACAGAGATGCAGAGCCTACAACGAGGATTTTATATAGACGCAAACCTAGCCAGTGAAGGAGATCAAGTGAAGGAAAAACCTGCAGGCTTTCGCTGAAAG
Organism: Mormoops blainvillei; assembly: GCA_004026545.1. Taxonomy (NCBI): domain Eukaryota; kingdom Metazoa; phylum Chordata; class Mammalia; order Chiroptera; family Mormoopidae; genus Mormoops; species Mormoops blainvillei. Next base: position 34,383 of record PVJD01000079.1, on the reverse strand, counting down.
GTTGGACAGCGCATCGCTTTCCCATTAGCTGTAGAAGATACGTAGGTCTGTTTTCAGGTGAGTCTCGCTGGCCTGCGGCCCCATGAGAGGAGTAATAGTGCCTTCTCTTAGGGTTGTTGAGAGAATTTAGGGAGATGGCGGGGGGTGCTCCTGTACTCTTGGTCAGAGTCTGCTCCCTGACGGTTCCTTCAGGGCACAGTAGGGGGTGCTCAGCGGGCCAGCAGGCAGAGCTCGTAGGTTGGGGGGATGTTGCCAAAGCCCGAGAACTTGGGGGTGATATCGATGTCAGCGGGTGGCACCAGTGGGCGCAGGGAGAAATTCTGAAGGATGGAGGTCAGGTAGATGAAGAGTTCCATGCGGGCCATGGCCTCGCCCAGACAGATGCGCTTTCCTGTGAGCACATTGGAAGAGGGGAGGGTTGGTCACACTCGCACTGGGATGGTGGCGTCATGGGAAGACTTCTGACCCCACCACCTATCTGAGCCTCATCTACTTCCTCAGATTCTCTGGGGTAATGAAAACACCCACTTTATGGGGCTCTTATAAAGACTCGGTGGGCTCTTAGAGTTAATGCTCTGCTGACTCTAGGATCTGTCACTCAACATGTAGCAACTATTTATCTCATCCTTGGATGCCATCAGATTCCAAGATGGAATGGTTGTAAAGGAAACTCGAATAGGAAGGTTCTGCTTATTTCAATTTCTTAAATGTCTATCAAAGGCCTAACTGGTCCCAGATATTTGTGACGGGGTGCGGGGGGGAAGACCAAAAGCACACACATAAATAGTGTCAATTACTCTTTCAATGTTTTGGAGAAATTAATCTCCATTTTATAAACAGGGAGCTGAGGTAGCTCCCCCATCAGCCCCACTGTTTGTACGTGGTGGAGTTGCATCCTGTTTCCTAGGCACTGGTCGCTTTCATAGTACAATGGTGCATGTGGTTAATTCAGACTGCATATTTCAGACAGAGTACATGAATGGTAAAATCTGGTCATTAGCAGAGAAAGTTTGCTGACTGCTATATAGTGCTATTGCTTTTCTCATTATAGAAGTCAATGATTCTAATATTCTATGATTCTGGGATTCTAGAATTCTTTAAGATAGCACTCAACTTTCATTTTGGATCTGAACCCAATACAGGCCAATGGTTGGGGGACATATCGAGCATGTTCCTGGCGGGGAACTCAGACCAAAGACACCTACCAGAAGAAAAAGGCACAAAGGCTTCATTCTTCTTGAAGCGGCCCTGGTCATCCAAGAAATGCTGGGGATAGAAGGCATCCGGGTAGCGGAAGTATTTGGGGTCTTTGAGGACTGAGCCAAGCAGGGGATACACGTCAGTGCCCTGGGGTGAAAATGGGGGCAGTTAGGAGGAATCAGTGTTGGAGTATGGGATAAGGAGCCAGCAGCATAGAGGGGTGCAGTGGAGGGAGAAAGGGTGCCAATGAGAGTGTACTCCACCTTGGGCAGAAGATAGCCTCGAAAATGAGTGTCCCGAATGACATTATGTGGGAGACCCATGGGCACGATATCTGTCAGCCTCTGAATCTCATGGATCACGGCATCTGTGTAGGGCATCTTGACTCGGTCATCCACGCTTGGTATCCGATGTGGTCCAATCACCTGATCAATCTCTTCATGGATCTTTGCTGGAAGGGGCCAAAAAACATAACAGACAAGGATGCAGGATGTGTTGTTTCTCAGGGCCAGGGTTGGGTATGGGTTGGTTTCCTCAGTACCTGCAGATCCGGAGGGAGTAGGTCGTGTGTGTTTGGATTGCCTCTTTATTTATAACATCTGACACACTGGTGGGGTTAGTAAATACCAATCAGATCATTGGGAGGTACATAGCCTGGGGCCTTAAAAGACATTTGGGACATTTGGTCTCCATCTTGAAAAAACCACGGAGCCATGGGAGGCTGATAAGCAAGGCAGCATCCTGGTCGCAGCTGGGATCTCACACACAGAGTTTCAACAGGATGGCAAAGAGGCAAAATAGACAAGTAGGCCAGGGTTGAAGTAAATGACAACAATTTTGTGACAGTGTTTAAGAATACTGTAGGTGCAGTCACCCCTCTGCACTTCCTGGATGAGTAGCCTTGGGACAAAGGACTTTAGCCTCTGAGGCTCTCTTTCTTCATTTTCAAAGTAGATGTGATGGTCTAAGAAGGCCTTAGAATTGCAAAGCTTACATAAAATCCAGTATGTAAGTAAGTAGGACAGTACCCAGTCCATAGAAATTGTCCATTACATATCTGAATTCTTAGATGACATGGACAATGGAAGAGAGACGAAAAGAGTTTGAGTGGAACCAAGTTAGTGTTTCCCTTAATCTGTAATAGAAAACTTTATTGGCTTACTTTGGACTGCACTAGAAGGAAAAGGGGCCAAAACTGGGGATTCTCCTTAAGCAAGTAATGAACTCCTCATTGCTGGAGTTACTTAACCAGATCAGATTCCATTTCATTGGGGATGGAGTCTATTTGATTCTGGCACTATAGTCAGCTAAATAATGGCCATCAAAGTTATCCACCTCCTAATCACTGGAACCTGTCGATGTGACCTTATATGACAAAAGGGACTATGCAGATATAAACAAATTAAGGATACTGAGAGAGGGGTATTACCCAGAATTATCAAGGTTGGCTCTAAATAGAACCAGAAGTGTCTGTATAAGAAGGAAGCAGAAAGGTCAGAGTCAGAGAAGGAAATGATGTGACAATGCAATCCAGAGCGATTTGAAGATCTTTGCTGCTGGCCTCAAATGTGCAGGGAAGATCACGAGCTCAGGGACACGAGGAATACAGGGCTAGAAGCCTGGAAGAGGCAAGGAGTCAGGCTCTACCTTGGTCCAGCCGGGTGAAAGCCTATCTGAACTTCTGAACTCCAGAACTGTATGATAACAGGTTCATGTTGTTTTAAGCTACCAAGTTCCTGGCAGTTGACGACAGCAGCCACAGGGAACCAGTACAGGCACCAAGCAGAAGATTAAATGGACTTCTGGGCCTTGGACCCCAAGAGTCTGTGTCCTGAGATTCTAAAGTGTGAAGAGCCTACGGCCATGGGGTTCTGAGGTTTCAAGGTTATGATTTCTTTCCTGCTGGGAGGGAAGTCAGGTAAGTTGCGCAGGTGGACACTCACCCTCCACCTCAGGGTGCTTCATCAGCAGCAGAAGTCCATAGCGGAGTGTAGAACTCACAGTCTCTGTGCCAGCAAAGAAGAGGTTGAGAGTGGTGAGGATCAAGTTCTTGAGGTTGAATTCTGTGTGGGGATTATTTTTATCCTGAAAATGACAGCAAAAAAGAAATAGAATCACCCTTCTCTGTCTTCATTTTCTTATTTTTGCCTTTGCATATGGTAGGCCTTTGTGAAAACACAATAGATGGGAAAGCCAAGTGGGTGTCTGGGAGAGGAAATAGCCAAAGCAAGGGTCCTGAGGCAGGAGTGCGGCTGGTGTGTCAGAGGAACATCCGGGAGGAGGTCAGTGTGGTTGGAGTGGAGCGAACAATGAGAAAACTGGAAAGAGAAGAAAGTAGAGATTGCTTGTTATATTCAAATGTTCTGACATTAGGGTATATAATTTTAAACTTTCAAGTGCTGCTGTTCTATATGAAAATATATAATTCTAGTAACCAGAGGGGAGAGGGAGGGGGATAACAGGGGAAAAGGAGTGGAAGAGTCATCAAGGAACATGCATACAGGACCCATTGACAAAACCAAAAGGGGGAAGGATTGAGTGTGGGAGGTGGGGAGGGATGGGGCTGGGGAAAGTGGTGGTGGGAAAATGTTGACATGGGGATGATGGGATGGGGTGCAGGGCAGAGGGGAGGAAGGGGAGAAAAAATGAGACAACTGTAATAGCATAATCAATAAAATATACAAAAAAATTTAAAAAAGAATCTATGATACAGAAGTCAAGCTTCTAATTTCTATGTCTCTATGACTTTTAAGTTTATAAAGTTTAAAACTTTACATGTCTAATCTCAAATTCTAAGACTCTAAAGTCTCATTCTGCTTTTCTACAACTGTCTCCAGCAGTTATAACCATACATGATTAGAAATGTATAAGGTTTTAAGTTTCCATGTTCTTAAAATTTTTAGGTTCAAAGTTTATTTTAGAAGTGTAATAGTTTATGCCTTTACAGTCTTTAGATTTCATCTATAAATAAAAGTACACAGTGAGAAACAATGCTTGCCACCTTTTTTTTTTTTTTTGGTCTCTACCATGTCTACAAATGAGCTAAAAAGTTGCAGGTACTAGGGACTGTGGAGATGAGAGGAAAGGGTTTGGGAAAGAGGATGAAGTACCTGGTGCATCTTGATGAGGAAGCAGTCAATGAAGTCTCGGGGGTTCTGTGGGTCAAGAGATTCCTCATTGGTCTTGACCTTAGAAGCAACGAAGTCCTTGAGCTCTTCTATCAAGTGGTAGACGTGATTGTGTCTTCCTGGCAGATATTGCATGACTCCAGAATACATGTCATATAACTGTCGGGAATAAGCAAAAGGGGCTTGTTGGCAATGAGCACCCAAGGCCAGCGTGGGCTGAGTCTGGAGTTAGATAGCTAGACTCAACATCCAGCACTAGGGCTGAGAACTAGGTGAGTCCATTTGCTTTTTGGAGATTTGGGGCATATTGATACTTGCCTCCTGAGATTGTGGGGACTACTATGCCATATAGGCAGATAACTAGTTATTTAAGATTAGGGGTGGACAGAGAGGTGACTGGCGGGCACCTGTGCCCAGGGTATGCTCATCTCAATGAAACTCTCGTTTATCATCTGTAGCAGCTTCAGGAACTGTTTGTCCTCATAGTCAAAGCGGCTCCCGAAGACGACAGAACTGATGACGTTGGAGACGGTGCGGCTCAGGAAGAAAGTGAGTTCGGTGGGGGCACCTGGATGATGGAAATTGTCTATGTTGGAGGCAATGATCCGGAGCATGGGGTGTGGAATGATTCAGTCCTGGATATGAGCCCTGGCCCCACTGCCTAATAGCATGTGTTAGTTATTTCATTTTTGTGTTTTGAGTTGGTTCCCAGTATGCAAATTGGTTTAGTAACCACTTCACCTGCTTCACCTGCTTCATGAGGATTCAATATAATTATCCATGTAAAATGCTTAACACAGCCTTTGCCACATAGGAAGCAGCTGGTGGAGTTTAATCATTACTTTTTGGTATTAGTATTTAATTGTGTTTGTTCTGGAGAGTCACGGATTTGGGGAAGGAGCTGAGGTAAGGGATACATTTTTTACAAATGGATAGCTGGAGTCTCTCTATCTCTGTCAATAATTCCATTTGACCTACTAGGAAAATCTTTCCCTTGGCCTCAGCTGCACCATCTGTAAAACAGGATGCTTGTCAGGACAGTGGATTTGGGGATGATTTTCCCAGAACAATGCCCATATTCACGAATATAAAATTTTGCAAATAATTTCTGGGGGACATATGGACTTTCAAAGCCTTTATGTAGACTATTTAGCATCCATAGATCCCAGGTAAGGAATCTCTGATTTAGAGGAATCGTCACTATTTCTGTCTCTTAACTGTTCATCTTTGTTTTTCTTGGCCTCTGTGTCTTTTTTCTCTAGACCTCTGTGGTTCCAGATCTCATTTTTGGGTAGGAACAAAATTCCTTTTAAAATGTAATGAAATGAGTAGAGTTTCATATCCTTCAGGTGAAAACTTTCTAAAGCTCTATTTCACAACAACATGTATATACTTAACACTACTGAAAATACCTGTAGGAATGGTGAGTATGGTAACATTTTATGTTACGTGATTTTTACCACAATTGTGTGTGACGGGGGTATATATGCAATTAAATTTGGTCCTGTCACCAGAAAAAGGCACAGACTGACATATTGCCAAAGTCCACATATGATATCAGGAGCTTGCAAACTCCCAGAGATCTGTTGATTAAAGTTCCTGGGCAAGTGGCTTGTAAGGGTCTTCATGTTAACTTTTAATATGGAACCTGGCTGGAAATCTCAGTAAATCCCTAGTCTTTTTCCTCCTCTCCCATTCCAGAGCTTTCTGCCACCAAGGCCTTTCTTCTCATGACTGAGCTCTCTACCACCACCCAGTTACCTTGTAGACACTCCCCCCTTAAGGCCCCCATACCCTTGGTTTTTCGTAATTCCTCTAGTAGGAAGCCAGCCTCCTCCTGGATCCGCTCCTCAATGCTGCGCTTTCCCATCCCGAAGTCTCGAAGAATGGTCAGGGAGAAGCGTCGGAGAATTCTCCATCGTTCTCCATTAGCCATAGCTACACCTGCCAGAATCACAGTGTCAGCCTTCTGACTCCCCTCCCCTTCCTGGGTCCAACTCTTTCCTAGTCAAGGATGGGGACAGTTTATGAAAGCTCTAGGCTCTGCCCTTAGCCAAGCCCCTCCCAACCCGTCAGGCTCGATGGGGAAGCTAAGGTTTCCTACATTCAGGACCCTCGCAAACAGTCTAGGACTGAGGTGGAGGAAAGGGAATCGGGCCAGGAATGATTAAGGAGATAAAGGAGTTTCCTACAGGATAAAGACCTGGAACTGGATGAATGGGATAGATACATAGGAATGTGGAGGGAAGTATAAACAGGATGCTGTATAGAGTACCCTGGAATGGGAAGACTACTTCTGTTTTCTATGTACCATTTATATTCTATTTTTTTAAAAAAATCCTTACCCAAGAATATTTTTTCATTGTTTTTTAGAGAGAGAGGAAGGGAGAGGGAGAAACATTGATGTGGGAGAGAAGCATCAACTGGTTTGCCTCCCATATGCACCCAGACCAGGGATTGTACACATCCAAAAAAGGGACGGAACCCACAACATGGGTATGTGCCCTGACTGGGAATTGAACCCACAACCCTTCGGTTACAGGACAATACTCCAACCCACTGAACCACACAGGCAGGCCAGGGCCCATTTGGGTTCTTTAGACATACACATACATGCACACAGAACCTCACACCTATACAAAAATATACCTACACTAAAGGATTTACCTTATAGTAAGAAACATTTAGAAATTATCAGTTGTACATGGATTGGTGAATTAATGTTTGGAAATTTAATGAAATGATTTTGGTGGATTATCGAAAGGAAGAGACTTTATGACAGGAACGACTGATACATGGATGGGTGAATGACTTAATGAATGAGTGAAGGGTTAATGGATGGCTTGAGATGGAGGGATAAATGGCTGGAAGGATGAATTATGGACAGAAAGATTAAGAGATGGATGAATGATGGAAGGGTTAATGAATGGATGGATGAAATGATGGCTAGGTGGGTAAATGGAAAGTTAATTGATAGGTTCATAGATAAATTGGATAGAAAGATATTTGTACAGAAAATCTAATTAATGAATGAATTTTTGGTGGCTGAATGGGTCAATGGAAAATGGATGAATGGAAGAAGTATAGGGAGATCTGGAATATGGAAAGAATAGTGTGAGGCTGCTTGGAATTGAAAGGTGCAGGTAGTTAGAGATGGATGTATAGGTAACACTAGAATGGTATCTACCTAAATCAAGGAGACAGGGGCCTATGGGTTGGATCTGTGTGTGTATACAGAAAAATAAGAAACCTTGGCTATGAGGGCCTCAGTGGGTACACAGCGTCACTAATCCATTGAAAATGAGAACAGAATTAATGTAACAGGTACTCTAGAGTCAGATGGTTAGATCCAAAGTAGAATGGTTCTGCTACTTACTGTGTGATATTATCTAACCTTTCTTACCCTCGGCTTCCTTATTTGCAATATTAGTAAGACATTAATAGTTCTCTCAAAGGAGTCAGTGAAATAATTCATGTAGAGTATTTATCAAAGAACTTGGGATGTAAGAAGCACATTATAATCATTTTGTTTCATTGCCCTTGTGGTCACTTACCGTATCCTTGGAAGTTTCGCTCTATTGAAGCCAGTTCTCCACGGCCACTGAAGTCATCTGCTCGGTCCACTAGGGCCTCCTTCACTGCTTCATGTCCACATAAAACAACTACTGGCCGGGGACCCATGTACACGGTGAAGACTGGGCCATATTTCTCCTTGAGCTTGGAGTGAAAGGAGACATAAGAGGATGAGGCTGATCGGAACCCTAAGTATCAATCAGTGAAGGACTTTAGGAGGTGGAGATTTCAAGGGAATACAAAGGTAGGGATAACAGATAATGATAAGTCCTGGGCTCTTGGGATCCTGAGCCAGACTCCCCCAACACCTCCACAAGCCTTAGTTTCTTCATCTGTGAAATGATGGATCTGGATGAGATAAACCCCAAGATCTATGCTTCTCATTCTGAAATGTTAAATTTCTAGAACCCTAAGATTGGATGACACTCAGTCTCAAAGTTCTAAGGTAACTAGCCTACAAGAGTTATTGTGTTTAAGGATATAAGGTAATGTGAGTCCCAAGTCCTGAGATCGTGAGAGTCTTAAGTTCCAACGTGCTAGGGGTCTGTCTTTCCAAGATCCTTCTAAGGATCCGACATTTCAGAATTCTGAGGTTCATAAAGTATGTGTTTCCAAGAGTCTGCATTTTAGAAGTTAGAAGGTTATACATGTATTTCTTTATACAATTAGTTGCTTCCAGCTCTAAGAGAGGAGATAGGCAGACTTACCTTCATGAGAGACTGAAAGGTGGCATCCGTACGGATTTGTAACAGGTTCCCCAGGAACGGTATTGGTGTGGGACCTGGTGGCAGTTTTCCCCCCTTGCTGATCCGTTTCCAGGCAATGAGGATGAGCAGACAAGACAAGCAGAGTGTCAGAAACATGGTGAAGGCCCCTCCCAGCTCCATGGTACAAGGCTGAGGGGTTGTTGCTGAGGCATCAGATCCTGCCTAAATATGTTCTGGAAAGCCAGTAATGCGGAAATCTGAACTCCCTGGGATTCAAATTTTCCGGGTATGGATAATGTCAGAGAAGAGATTGTTTAGCTAAGGGGAGGTTATATAACTGATAATCTCCAATGTAAACAAAGGTGGATTGAATTCACCCAGGTAAAGCCACTGAGAATATTCCCCTTTCTCTATATTTCCAGTCTCTCAGCTCAACTCCATGTTCAACATGTCTTGATAGGGTATGGGAAGCACTGAACATCATTTTTAGGTTACCGCATTTAGGAATCAAGCAACTGGGTTCAAATTTCAGCTCTATCCTTTTACCATTGGGCAAGTGACCCAACTCTCTTGTCCTTAGTTTCCCCATCTGTCAAACAGGGTAACCAAACCATTTTAGAAAGTCTTAACAGAGACTTGGGGGAAATTCTTCTTCGCCAGAGAAGTAAGTTTTCAGTAAGCTTTAAAAAAAAATAAAGGTAGTGAAATGAAGATTTAGAATAGCAAGAGAAGTAACTCAATTGAAAGGGTTTTATTTGACAAGTTCTCTTGTTTATACTTAAGACAATATGAAATAATAATAACCAAAGATTATTTTTGCTGATTTATCAGAACATTACTGGTGTTTGTGTGTTTGTGTGTGTGTGTGTGTGTGCTCACGTACATTTATTTTCAAAGTGTGAGATGCGGAGACCACCTCTGAGCCTTAATCTCTAGAGAAGTCTGCCGTAGAGGTATGGCCTGGTGATTTTTTTCCTGTAATAATCTACCTAGATGGCTTTCAACACCTGTTGTATCAAGTACTTGTAAACCTTTACTGTCCTGAAACAAGAATCCTGAGTATTATATCCTACCTATACATATAATTAAATAAAACCCAATGCCCTTCTCATGTGTCCGGGTTCTTAGACTCAGAAATTGAATCTCTTAGGGAACCACAGGTTGCGAAATAAGGCTTGGCTGGCTGGGCTGAGGCAACTTGTGTCCCGAAATGGAGAGAATTCTGGGAAAATATAATGACTCACAGAGCACCTTCTGGATCTTGGATCTCCTGCTAAGGATGTCTTTCATGAAGTAAGAGTTGGCTCTAGGCTTCCTCCTCTGACTTTCCCAGCTGTTACCTCTCTCTTCCATTCTGAATGTCCCGGCACACACACTTACAATCCATTCAGAGCTAGCCTTTTAATTACCCATGACAGTGCAGAAAAGAGAGAGTATCCTTAGGACGGCCCCTGTCACCATTCCACTCTAGGCATAAAACCAGGAGTGTCGGCATAATAATCTGTTGTTTCTCACAGTTTCTGTGGTTGATGTAATTTAATACCATAATCTATGTACTCATTAGGATGTCTCCCTGGTACTTACATTTACCCCCAACTTCTTTTCCACATCTCTTCTGAGGCTCCAGCTTAGTGTCCTAGCCTAGAACCACATCATGTCAGAGCTTGAAGGGGCCTTAGAAATATATTTCTAGCACAGAGCTCCTGCTTTAATTTCAAATGTATAGGTGAAAGTGCAAAACTGTCACTACCTGTCATCTGAGATTTTGTCCTGCTTCCTGGCAATGGTCATCACTTTGGGTCAAATAAAATCTTATAAAAATTCTTTTTAATGTATTGCTGGATGCAGTTGCCAATATTTTGTTTAGGATTTTAGGGTCTACATTCATCAGCAATATTGGCCTGTAGTTTTTTTTCTTTGTTGTGTTTTTATCTGGTTTTGGGATTAGGATGATGCTGGTCTCATAAAAAAGAGTTTGGGACCCTCTCTTCTTGGATTTTTTGGAATAGTCTGAGAAGGACAGGGGTTAGCTCTTCCTTAAATGTTTTGTAAAATTCTCCTGTGAAACCATCTGGACGAGGGCTTTTGTGTGCCTGGAGTTTTTTGCTTACTGCTTCAATTTCACCAGCTGTTACTGGTTTGTTCAGGCTTTCTGCTTGTTCTTCATTCAGTTTTGGAAGATTATACTTTTGTAGAAATTTGTCCACTTCACCCAGGTTTTCAAATTTCTTGGCATATAGTTGCTCATAATAACTTCTTACAGTCCTTCGTATTTCTGTGGTATCAGTTGTAATTTCTCCTCTTTCATTTCTGACTTTATTTATTTGTGTCCTCTCCCCTTTTTTCTTGATGAGTCTGCTTAAAGGCTTGTCATCCCAGGATGCAAGAATGATACAATATTTGGAATCAATAAATGTAATATACCACATAAACAAAAGGAAAGATGAAAATCATATGATCATATCAACAGATGTGGAAAAATCATTTGATAAGGTACAGCACCCATTTATGATAAAAACACTCAGCAAAGTGGGAATAAAGGGGGCATACCTCAACTAATAAAGGCTATAAATGACAAACCTATATCCAATATTATAATGAATGGGCAAAAACTAAAAGCTTTCCCATTAAGATCAGGAACAAGACAAGGATGTCTGCTTTCACCACTTCTATTCAACATAGTATTAGAAGTCCTAGTCACAACCATCAGACAAGAAAAAGAAATAAAAGGCATCCAAATTGGAAAGGAAGAAGGACATTGTTCCTTCTGTCATTGTTTGCATATGACATGACAGTGTACATAGAAAACCCTACAGGCTCTACCAAAAAACTATTCAACCTAATAAGTGAATTTGGCAAAACAGCAGGATACAAAGTCAATATTCAGAAATTGAAGACATTTTTGTATACCAACAGTGAAATATCAGAAGCAGAAATCAGGGGGAAAATCCCATTTACTATAGCAACAAGAAAAATAAAGTACCTAGGAATAAACTTAACCAGGGAGGTTAAAGACCTGTACTCAGAAAACTACACAACACTGAAGAAAGAAATTAAGGAGGACACAAATAAATGGAAACACACACCATGTTCATGGATTAGAAGAATTAACATCATCAAAATGTCCATACTACCCAAAGCAATTTATAGATTCAATGCAATCCCTATTAAATTACCAATGACATATTTCACAGATACAGAACAAACATTTTGAAAATTTATATGAAACCATAAATGACCCCAAATAACTGCAGCAACTTTGAGAAAGGAGAACAAAGTAGGAGAGGTCACAATGCCTGACATTGAACTATATTATAAGGCCACTGCAATCAAAACAGTCTGGTACTGGTATAAGATCAGACACATAGATCAATGGAACAGAATAGAGAGCCCAGAAATAAACCCATGTCTCCATGATCAATTCACATTTAACAAAGGGGGCAGGAACATACAGTGGAGTAAAAATATCCTCTTCAACAAATGGTGTTGGGAAATCTGGATAGCTATATGCAAAAAAAATGAAATTTGACCACCAACTTACACCACACACAAAAATAAACTCAAGATGGATAAAAGTCTTAAATATAAGTCGCGACTCCATAAAAGTCCTAGGTGAGAACATAGGTAGGAAAATCTCAGATATTCCTCGCAGCAATATTTTCACCGATATGTCCCCTAGAGCAAGGGACATAAAGGAAAGAGTAAACAAATGGGACTTCATCAAAATAAGAAGTTTCTGCATGGTTAAAGAAAACATCAATTTTCAGCTTTTCACCACTAAGTATAAAGTGAGCAATAGGGTTTTTTTTTTTTGTAGATGACTTTTATCAGGTTGAGGAATTCCCTTTATTCTTAGTTTGCTGATTTTTAAAAATCAGGAATAGATATTAAATTTTATCAAATGTTTTTTATGTATCTATTACCCTGTTGATGTGTATATAGATAAAATATAGTTTGTTTATATAGTGAATTATATAAGTTAATTATGAAATGTTAAATCAACCTTGCATTCTTAGGTAAACCCACTTGACAATACAGGTGAATTGTATTTTACCCATACTGTAGTATCTTTTTTATATATTGTTGGATTTAATTGACTGAAATTTTATTTAGACTTGTAATGTTCATAAAGGTATTTGCCTGTAGCTTTCTTTTTTTGTCATGTCTTTGTCTGGTTTTGATATCAGGTACTACTGACCTCATAGTATGTGTTGGGAATATCACCTCTTTTTAACTTTTCTGAAAGAGTTTATGTGGAATGGGTAATGTTTCTTAAATATTTGATAGAATTCACTAACGAAGCCATATGGACTTTTTGGTAGAAAAGTGGCCATTGTAATTGAGGTACCATTGATTAATAATTGATTATATAAGTTTCAGGTGTACATTATAATTTAATATCTGTATACACTAAATCATGCTCACCACCTAAAGTCTAATTTCCATGTCATAATTAACCCCCTCTACCTATTTCACCCTTGCCCATCTCCCTTTCTCTTGGTAACCACCAATCTGTTGCTGGTATCTATGAGTTTGTTTTTGCTTTGTTTTGTTTGTTCATTCCTTTTTTGTTTTAGATTCGCATATGAGTGAAATCATATAGTTTTTTTCTTTTGTCTCATTTCACTTAGCATAACATCCTGAAGATCTATGTTGTCACAAATGGCAATATTTCATCTTTTATACAGCTGGTGGTGGTAAAATACATGTAACATAAAATTTACCATCTTGATAGATTTGTTATTTTGGTACTTTAAAATGTTGCTCCACTATTTTCTCACTTGCACTGTGTCTGATGAGATATCTGCTATCATCCTTACCTTTGTTCCTCTGTATATCATGTGTCTTTTATCTCTGTTTTTAAAAAAGATTTTATTTATTTATTTTTAGAGAGGGGGACGGAGGGAGAAAGTGAGGGAGAGAAACATCACTGTGTGGTTGCCTCTCACACGCCCCTTACTGGAGACCAGGCCTGCAACCCAGGCATGTGCCCTGGCTGGGAATCGAACTGGAGATCCTTTGGTTCGCAGGCTGGCACTTAATCCACTGAGCCACACCAGCCAGGGCTATCTCTGCTTTTAATACTTTCTTTTAACACTAGTTTTTAAATTTTTCATTATGGTGTGCCTTGCTGTAGTGTGTGTGTGTGTGTGTGTGTGCGCGCGCGCGTGTGTGTGTTAGAATTAGAGTTTGTTGAGATTATTGGATCTGTGTGTTTATAATTTTCACCAAATTTGGAAAATTTTCAGCCATTAAAAAAAAATTTTTATATCCCCACCTCCCTCCTTTCTTTCAAGGACTCCAGCTATACGTATAGTAGGCTTCTTGATGTGGTCCCTCGGCTCACTGAAGATCTGCTTATTTTTGAAATATTTTCCCCTGTCTCATTTTGAATGGTTTCCATGGCTATGACTTCAAGCTTACTGATCTTTTCTTCTATAACATCTAATCCACCATGAATCCTGTCAGTGTGTTTTGCATCTCACATACTGTAGTTTCTATCCCTAGAAGTTTGATTTGGGTCTTTTTTATATCTTCCATATCTCTGCTTAACTCTTTGAACACATGGAATACAGTTTTTATAGCTCTTTTAATGTCATTGTCTGCTAATTCTAACATCTGTGTCAGTTTTTATTGATTTTTTTTTCCTCCTCCTCATGGGCCATATTTTCCTGCTTCTTCGCATGCCTGGTAACTTTTTATTGGATTCCAGATGTTATAAATTTTACCTTGTTCAGTACAGGATATTTTTATTCATATAAATATTCTTGAGCTTTGTTCTGGAACACAGATAAGTTACTTGAAAAATGTTTAATACTTTCAGGTATTGTTTTCAAGATTTGTTCAATGAGTTCTGAGAAGCATTCAGTTTAGGACTAATCATTACCCACCACTAAGGCAAAACTTTCCTGACTCCTAACACCTCATGAACTATGATTTTTTCAGTCTGTCTGATGAGAACAGGTATTATTCCTGTGTCAGCACTGCTTCCTCTAATCCTTCAGACGGCTCTTTCCCAGCCTCTGGTAGTTTCCACACACATGCATTTATCAGTACCCAGCTGAGTGTTCTCAAGGTACCCACTGAAGATGTCCAGAATTCCCTCTCTGTGCAGCTCCTAACCTTTACTCTGTTCTGTGACTTCTAGCTGTCTTCGGCCCCTCAGACTCTCTGTTCCATCTCCTCAGTTTGGGAAATTCATGGGGCTCCACCTGGATTCTCCTCCCTGCACTGAAGCCTGGAAACTTCCTTAAGGCCATACACTAGGCAATTGTAGAGCTTCCCTCTTTTTTTCCCTATCTTTCAGTTATCACTCTCCTTCATTGCCTGATGTTCTGTGTCTTAAAAACTTTTTCACATGTGTTCTCCGTATAGTGTTTGTTTCAGTGGAGTTGTTTCATCTGGTCACTGTTAATTCATTTTGGCCATAGTATGCCATATGTATATTCCTGTGGATGAGTCAGCTCCTATCTGCTTGTATGTTTATATATGCTTGTATTGTTTTCTGTGTGAAAGTATGTATGTGTTTGTAGGGTGATGGTGGTGTTTTTTCCTGTGTGTGTGAATGTACATGTGTTTGTGTTTTTGTGTACATGTGTGTGCATAACCTAGCCCCTGTCTTTGTGTAGCCTGCAGATGCTCAGCATCTTTCTCCTTTACCTCTCCTTTTCTGTGACAGCTGTAAAAACAGAAATCTAAACAGAATAACTGAGAGATGGTACAACAAAATGGACAGGGCCCAGAGCAGGAGTAGGACAGGTGGGGGAGTCAGGGAAACTATAATATGAGGACATGGGGACAGTCAGCTGAGGGACTTGTCTCTTTTGGACTCTCCTTTTTTGTTTGTTTTTTAATCTGAGAAATTTTGTTAACTCTATGATGGTTTTCCCCCATTCTTTTTTTGTTTGTTTGTTTTTAGTAAAGTATAGTTGACATAGAATATTACATTAGTTTTAGGTGCACAACATAGCTATTCAACATTTATATACCTTATGATCTGATCAACCATAATATGTCTAGTAACCACCTGTCACTGTATAAAATCATTATAATATTATTGATGATATTTGCTGTGCTTTACATTATTGCCATGTCAATTACTTCATAATGGATGTTTGTACCTCTTTTTCCCTTCTCCTTTTTGACCCATTCCTCGCCTTGCTCCCCTCTGGCAATCATCGGTCTGTTCTCTGTGCCCATGAGTCTGTTTGTTCTGTTTCAGATTTCGCATATAAGTGAAATAGTAGAGTATCTGTCTTTCTCTGACTTATTTCACTTAACATGATACGCCCTAGTTCCATCCATGTTGCCTCAAATGGCAAGGTGTTATTTTTTATGGCTGGTTAATATTCATATATCACATCATTTTTTACCCATTTATCTATTGATGGACACCTAGGTTGCTTCTGTGTCTCGGTTGCAGTAAACACCGCTGCAGTGAGCATATCTTTTCAAGTTAGTGTCTTCATTTTCTTTGGCTAAATGCCCAGAAGCGGAATTGCTGGGTCATGTGGTAGCTCTACCCTTCATTTGCTCTCGGACTCTTTGGGTCTCTCTCATTGAGCCAGACACTTTTCTCCTTGTCTTTTTTTGTCTGTCTCCCAGTGAGTGCTATCTTTCTGACCATCTCTATATCACTCTTTTTCTTGCACTCTCCCTCTTTCTTGGTATCTGTCTCTTTCTCTAAACCTGAGCTCCAGGAGAGTAGAGCCTGGGCCTGATTTGATTGGTGTCTACCAGACCCCTGTCTTCCCTGGCACAGATCAGTCCATAACTGCCCAATAAATGTGATGTGATAAATCTATGGGTGTCTATGTCTACCTATCTCTGCTTGCTGTCAGCCTCTCTCTTTCTCTCTCCATTAACATGGAAAACATCTTGCTTGTAAATCTAAGCAAACCAATTGCCACCACCACAGATCTTGATCTAGGGAGTGGAGACAGCTGTGTCAGCCCACACGCATGGGTGAGAGGCAAGGGCGATGCTTTATCTGAGTCTAAAAGCCCAAGCCGCCAGGCCCGGCTTCAACACACACCCCTTCCGTTCGGAAGGTAGAGACTGACAGTCTTGACATCCTGAATTCGGGGGTGGAACCTGCCCTTTTCTGACCTTGGAGGAGTGCGACCGTAGACTTTTCCAACTCTAGGTCCGGGCTGTTAGTGTGCTGTGAGAGCTGGCACCCAGTTTTGGTCCTTATTCTAGCCCTGGGAATCTCTACTAGGCAAGTGTTCAGGGCTTGATACACTTAATCCTCACCCTTGGAGGTAGGTACTGCTGTCATCCTCACTTTGTAGATGGGAAGAGTGAAGCACCAAGATTTTGAGACCTTGCCCAAGGTCACACAGCTGTCTACAGGTAAAAATCAGGTGTCAAACCCAGATAGCCTAGTTCCAGAACCTACTATTTCAACCACTTCACTGTGCTGCCTTTCAGGGAGATAGACACACACACACACACACACACACACACACACACACACACACAGAGGGGGAGAGGAAGAGAGAGAGAGAGAGAGCAGAGAATGGGAGGTAGAAAGAAAAAGAGATAGAGAGGATGCAAGGCAGAAGAGGACAGTAAGGGTTTGATGGATAAATAAGCAACCAAGAGACAGAGTTAAACAAAGGCAAACCGGTTTATTTTCTGCAGGACTTCTCAGGGTATTTAGAATGCTAATGTGGGGAGGGGGGTGGCGAGGACGGGGCTAGGGTGGGGAGTGGCGTCAGCTGGAGCTCCGGGACCAGAGGGGACTCTAGCCAGACCGCCTTGGGGCCTGGGCAGTGGCATCTTTCTGACTTTGTGCGTTTTCCAGGCTTGTGATCTGCCTTCCGGAATCATGTCTGAAGGAGTGGAATTGATTGGTATATACACTGATGAGGAATTCAGTCAGGACCCAGAGTTCAATACAGATCAGATTGACCCATACAATGATGTGTTGACAGCCACCTCACAGCCCCCAGATGACAGAAGCAGCAGCACCGAGCCACCTCCTCCCATTTGCCAGGGGCCACCTCCCAAGCCCGACAATAAGACCCCTGCTATTCCGTGCACCTACAGTGGCCTGCATAATAGGCGAGCTGCTGTGTATGTGGGCAGCTTCTCCGGGTGGACCACAGGCCAGGAGCTGACCCAGGCTGTGCTCTGCGTAGGAGTCTATGATGTGGTGGAGTTGAAATCTGCAGAGAATCGAGGAAATGGCCGACCCAAAGGGTAGGCTGAGGTGGTGGTAGCCTCTGAAAACTCTGTCCACAGATTGTTGGAACTCCTACCGGGAAAAACTCTTAATGGAGAAAAAGTAGGCGTGGGGCCAGCCACAAGCAGAACCTATCACAATTTGAGGCACCGCCTTGGAAATGTGAGTGCTTCTGAATCTCAAGGGGGGATACCCCCACAGCCTCACTCTGAGAACCGTGATTCTGCTGATGGATGGGCAACACCCTCTGAGAGCCATGTACCCTCATCTCCCCGTGTGGATAAGCCCCGTCGTGTGCTGCCCTCCTTCAATCGCCCTCCCTCAGCCCTTCCCCTGATGGGTCTGCCCCCACCTCCAATTTTGCCCCTCCACCTCCAGTTCCACCCCACCATCTCTCTGCTCAAGCTTTGGGGTTCCTCCTCCTCCTCCTGGCATCCACTACCAGCATCTCATGCCCCCTCCTCCTCGATTACCCTCTCATCTGCCTGTACCTTCCCCTGGCGCCATCCCACCTGCCCTTCACCTCAATCCAGCCTTTTTCCCCCCACCAAATGCTGCAGCAGGGCCTCCACCAGATACATATGTGAAGGCCTTGGCACCCTGTAACCATCATGGCAGCTGAGATTCGGGCCCTCCGCCCTTGTCAGTGAGAGACGCAGAATTTGAAGAGATCATGAAGGGAGACAGAGCAATTTCCAGCAGTGCCCTTTCCAAAGCAGTATCTGGAGCCAGTGCAGGGGACAGTGACATCATTCAGACACTGCTCACGGCCACTGCTGTTATCAAACAGTCTCAGCTTGTCAATGATGAGTGTCCTTATCTCCTCTCTTAAGGACTGCCTTCATGGCACTGAAGCCAAGTCCTACAGTGTGAGTGCCAGAGGGAGCTCATCCAGGAAAAGACATCAGTCCCAAGAGAGGTCAGCTAGCAAGTCCCTGGAGAGCAGCAGTGGGGAAATGATGATTTCCACGAGAGGAACCGAGAGCACGAGAGGCACCGGGATAGAGGATGGGACCAGCACCACTGAGAAAGGAATCTGTTTAGAAGCAAATTTTTTTTTATGGACTTGCATCTCCTCACCTTGGTCAGGATTAAAGGAGGGAGGCCACTCCGACTGCCTGGCAGCCCTCCCGATCCCACTCCTCCTATTTGCCGGGGAAAAGAGCCTAAAGACTTTGTGTGGCTGGGACGGGAGGCAGACAGGAAGAAGACATGCCCAGGCCCCTGGTTTCCATAAAGAATGGTGCTTTGTTCAAGGAAACGTGGGTTTCTGACTTTCTAGGAGCAGTTCATTGGTGAGGTTGATGGGAAGACTTCCTGCTCAAAGAAAATGAGTCCTTCATTTGGGATCTGGGAGAGCGACGGGGTGTGCCAAAATATGCCCAGGGTCCTGCACTCAGCCCTAGGTTTGATGAGGCCAAGAGGGTCCAAACCCCGTGCTAACATACACTTCTTTGTTTAACTCCTTTCCCTCCCCAGTCTTTCGAGGAGGGACCATGAGAACAGAAATTTCCTTGTGAAAAGTCTCTATTCTTGCTTTTCCTTCTTACATATTTGACGGTTTGTTTCCCAAACCTCCCAAAGGGCTAAACCCTTCCAACTCCCCGCTGCCTGCCTTCCCCAGTGGACCTGCCCCCCTAAGCAGAGAAAGTCTCTGCTGGGGCTCCCTGCAGAGCCAGTTACCGCCCTCTGCTTCTTCAGGCTTGGTTGCCTCTTGCAATAACCAGCTCTACTAGGTGTTCCCTTTCCCCGGGGCTTTGCCATTCCACACGTGGAGCCCCTCACTCAAGAAGTATGCTTCCTTGTTTTAGAGGAAGGTACTGCCATTGGAAGGGTGGGGACATTGGACCTTGGCAGTGAAGAACCCTTGAGAAGTGCCAGGAATGAGGAAGGAGGCACGTTGGGCAGGATACAACCAATTTCCATAGGCTTTCCTTTTTTTAGGTTTGATGTGAGCATGGGCTTATACCCCCCAGGTACTAGTTTTACTTATCGTGGGGTAGCCTGGCACTAGTAGACAGGTAAAAGTCACACATTTGGTGTCTTTTCGCCCTTTGACTATTGACTTCCTAGCTCCCCTTGCTCTGCCTGGAGGTCCTTCCTTCCTCTGATGAGGAGCAGGGAAGAAGTGGGGCCTGACTTGAATGAGCCCAGTGTTTAAGGACCGCCAGCCACTCTGGGGGCCATTTTCCACACAGGCACAGCGAATTGCTTTTCCTATTAACATCTAAATTGTGATGTTCTTGTTGCTGAGGGAAGAAGTGGCAACAGGGTCCTGCAGTGCCCATGGGGCAATGGGTGCTACTCGGGCACGTATCGGCAGGGCACACATCATCTAACACAAGAAGAGATGTGGCATGAGAGATTCAGGGCCATTGGAGACCCTTCTGGCTCAGACGAAAGAGACCGAGTTGGACTGAACCCTTCCTCATCCCTGCACGCTTCTGATATAGCCCTCGGTCAGTCACTGAGGGTAGTTCCTCCAGGGATGGGGAGGCACATTCCCTTGGGACAGAGACTTCAGGTTTGTAGCTCTTTTTGCCGCTGTCCCAAATCCCATCCCCACCTCCACTTCAGAACATGGCACTCTGCCCAGCTGGCCAAGTGTTAAGAGATGTGCTCATCCGTGAGAGAAGCTCTGGGTACCTTTTTCAAAGTGTAAAGAAAACCAACTAAGGTGACAGTATAAGGAAAAAAATATATAGACTGCCAGAAAAGCCGTTTACCTGGAGAATTTTTTCTTCTCATTTTTGTTTTGTTTTTACGCAATGACACAATATTTAGTTTTATTTCCTGAAAGCAAAAGGAAAAAAATCCCAACCCTTGAAAAGGCCAAGGACCCATCCCCCTGTTGTCCGTGATTTGTTTGTCTTTCTGATAGGTGGAAAATTGTGTAATAAACTTGGTGGCACTGTTAATCTTTTACACTGCATTGTATTTTTTTCCTTTCGTAACAAAGTATTTTTAAATAACAAATGGGGTGTGAGCTGTTTAAAAAAAATAGAATGCTAACTAACCCGCTCTGTGAATCACTCACCAACGTAGGGAGTCGAAAGCAGACCCCAGCCTACTTGACTGTCTGTGTTTTCTTTTTTCTTTTCTTTTCTTTCTTTCTTTTTTTAACTTTTTGGAGGACCCATCACCATCCCAGCGCTGTGGCTCCGAGGGAGCGCACTCTGGGGAGTGCTAATATGTCAGAATAAAGCACTAATTTTTAGAATCAGACAGACTTGGTCTCAAGCCTTGCCGTTGTCATTTACTTGTCAGGCCAACAACGCTTGGGCGAGTTTTTGCCCTTCTTACGGCCTCAGCTTTCTCATCGGGAAAATGGAGATACCTCCCTGATGGGGTCATCGTGAGGCTGGAAATGAGACCTGTAGACAAGGGGCTTGGCACATAGTAAGTGCTCAGTGAATGAATGCATCACAGCCACAGAGCGCGGCACAGAGAATGAGAGACCAAGGGTGAGACAGACACTTCCAGAAAGAGAGGCTCGTGGTGTGACGCAGACAGCAACAGTGAGAAACTCAACACAAGATGATGATGAGACAGCAAGGAACATAGCAAACAAACGTTCATTCCTCCATTCAGCAAACATTCGTTGGGCACCTACTCTGTATCCTGCTCTGCTCCAGGCGCTGGGTGTGCTGGTTTGTCCTCCCTGGCTGGTTTCCTCAAACACCCATTTTTGAATGGTCGGGACACTGTGCACTGAGTGTTAAATAATTCGATCATCCCACTGGAGCGTGACAAGGTTTATTACCAGAGTGGGAGGCACAGAGATGGAAATTATGGTACTCGAGGCTGTGAGAGTAAAGGTGGGGCAAAGACAGGATCTGAGACAGCCAGAGAAGCAACTGATGAGCGAGGAGTGAGGGGCGTAGTGAAGGGCTGAGGGGAATTTTGAGGTGTTGCAGGGATAGTTAGAAGCTGAGGGGGTTAGTGAGGGGTGAGGTGGTTAGCAAGGGGCTGAGGGGACAGGGAGGGGCTCAGAGGGATAGTAGGGGTTGATGGAGCTGGTGAGCCTCTAAGGGAGGTAGTAAGAGGTGAGGGTGATGGTGAGGGTTACAGTGAGGGGCTGAGAGAGATAATAAGGGGCTGAGACCAAGAGATCGAAAGGGACAGAAACGCTGAAGTGGGGAAACCAGGAGGCAGAGACCCATGCAGAGGGGTTCTGAAAGAAGCCATTCGAGGGGAAGAGGAACAGACTGGGAGACATGGAGAAATGATGACACAGAAATGCTCAGTATCAGAGACACAGAGAAATAGTCACAAAGAGACAGAATAGCCCGGAGAGACCAGGAGCAGAGGGAAATACAGTACATTTGGGACACAGAAGGGCCAGCCACAGAGATGACCACCTGCTGAGAAACACAGTTGGACAGACAGACATATGGTGGGCCCCTTGGGACTCAAGGCCACCTGCCCTGTCACTGCAGCTTAAGACCCAGTATGGCCAGTGTTCATGGTGTGCCTAGGCCCAAACCAGCGATTGTGTTATGCGGCCACAGGAGGCTCTGGTAGAGCAGGTGGCCACCTTCAGAGGCACCCAGAGATGGCCATTTATGAGAAGACCAACAGGGAAGACGGTGAAGTCAGGTGGGGTGTGAACGGGAGGGCAGGACTCTGGGTCACCTCACATCCAAATTCCCTGCCAGATGCATCACCGCTCAGAGATTAAGTACCTGGGGACTGGAACCAGAGAACTTGGGATCCAACCCCAGCACTGTTGGCATGACGACTGACTGGTGGGTTTTTTAGTCTCTCTGTGCCTCTCTTTCCTATTCTGTAAAATGGGAATAATTATGCTGACCCCCTCCCGGGGTGCTGTGAGATTTCAATCAATTAATATATATAAAGCACTTAGATAGACTCTGGCACATAGTACATGCTCAATAAACGTTGCTTTTTTTTCCCTAAAAATCAATTCATGCAGCAAAAGTTTTGCTACAAATCCTCTTTTGCCCATTTACATATTACAAAGCACTATGCTGCCCTGGAAAACTGCGTAAAATGAAGTTTGTGAAAGAAACCAGACATAAAAGGTCACATGTTGTATGATTTCATTGATACAAAATATCCAGGACATAGATAGGATGGTTGCCAGTTGCTGGCGGAGGCGAGAAAGGGGAGTAACTGCTTAATGCACAACAGGTGCCCTTTTGGGAGGCTGAAAAAGTTCGAGAATTAGATAGTGGTGTGGTTGTAGAGTGGTGATGAGCCTAGGTGATATTTTGAGAGCTACAGTGTAATATGCCATGAAATTATCTGTGGTTTCCATTGGTGGCAAAGCTGATTACCACTGCCGATACCACTGTCACTATGATCTGCCTTTATAACTGCAAACAAGGCTAACTTTCAGAGAGAGAGATTAGTAAAAAAGGGGAAAATTTGTTTTCATCAAAGTTCACAGGACTCCTAAATACTAGGAGTGCCTAGTTCCCAGTTAAGGATTCCTGGTCTGGAGGCTTCAGACCAATGCCCTGGAGCCCTCTACATCTGGATTTAAAAGCTGGTTCTGTCCCATGTACGTTATGACAAGTCGCTGTCCTCCATGGGCTCAAGTTTCTTCATCTATAAAATGGAGAGGTATAAAATTTTTCCCAAACTCTTACAAGCTTTAAACAAAATACAAATGAAATGCACCACCAAATAAGCAACAATGAATTAAAGTCTTCAAAGTGGAGCTGAAGAGCGAGGGGCAGGAAGAAGAACATTTTAAGATACGTAAATTCCAGTGTTTAATTGAGCAGGGACATAATCCATTCGGTATTTTCAGCACCCAGTTCAGTGTTTGGCTCATTGGAGGGACTAAGAAGAATATTGTGTCATAAACATTTGTGTTAGGGGTTTTAACTGGGTCAGCAAAAAATTCATATGTTGAAGTCCTAACTCCTGATGACTCAGAAAGTGACCTTATTAGGGCATAGAATCCTAACAGAGTTATTCAAGTTAAGCTGTGGTCATTAGGGTGGGCCCCAATCCAATATGAATGGTGTTCTTATAAAAGGAGAAACATTGGACACAAACATGCACACAGGGAGAATGTCATGTGAAGATAAAGGCAGAGATAGGGTGATGCCAACAAAGCTTGCCAACAAACCAGCAGAAGCTGGGAGAAAGGCTTGGAAGAGATTCTCCCTCACAGCCCGCAGAAGGAATCCACCTTGCCAACACCCTGATCTCAAAGTTCCAGCCTCCAGAACTGTGAGAATATATTTTTCTTGTTTATGCCACCCAGTTTGTAGTACTTTGTTATGGCAGACAAAGTAAACTAAGACAAACGGGGATGAGCCCAGACGGAAAGTCACATGACATGTTATTTTTCTGTTGCTGCTGTAACAAATGATCATAAACTCAGTGGCTCAAAACAACATGAGTTTATTATATCAGAGATCTGGAGTCTGAAATGTGTCTGCATCTGTTTCCTTGCTTTTTAGCTTCTAGAGGCTGCATTCCTTAGCTCATGGCCCTTCTCTACCTTCAAAGTCAGGAGCGTAGCATCTTCTCTGCCCTTTGACCTCTGCCTCTGTTCTTAAATCTTCTCTCTAACTCTGATCCTTCTGCCTTCCTCTTATGAAAACACTTCTGATTACATTGGGCCCACCCAGATACTCGAGCATAATCTCCCCACCTCAAAATCCTTAACTTCTTCATATCTACAAAGTCTCCCATGCCATGAAAGGGAACATATTACCAGGTTAAAAAAATTAGGACATGGAGATCTTGGGTGGGGGAAAGGGGATATGAAGGCAACCACATGTGACTTCGCACTTGTTGTAGTCTGGGTCCCTGGGAAGTGACTCTGACATGGACGTTAACACAGAAGACCTCTATTAGAGGAAACCTGTGGTGTGGTACCTAGGCAACGGAAGGAAGGAAAGCAGAACTGGGTAGAGGGTGTCGTCAACTCACGATGCAGTCTTCAGGGACATTCCAGGACACCCTACTGTGACATCTTCAGATGGAATGGCCCTTCAGAGCTGTCCCGAGTTGGGCCAAGACATTGGAGTCTATCAGCACCTTCCTGGAGCAGCCGTGGGTGGGGGCTGCTTGGGACGTGGTTGGCACAGAGGCAGTCTGGCAGCGGGTGCTCTAAGTCCTTCTTTCTGAGGAGGCGTCCGGGCTGTGCATCACAATGTCCACTCCACAGTTTTCTAGAACTCTAAGTGGGGCCAATACCTTAAATATGAATTTTTAAAATATAAAATGAATTGGCTAAAATATCCTCAAGGGTCCTGGTCAAGATGGCAGTGTAGGCAGACATGGCTCACCTCTTCACACAACGACATCAAAATTACAACTAAAATATAGAACAACCATCACTCAGAATCACCAGAAATCTAGTCAAATGGGAGTCTGACAACTATGGAATTAAAGAAACCGCAACCATGGAGGCTGGTAGGAGGGGCACAGACGCAGAATGGGCTGGTCTCTCACCCACCTGTGGTGGATAACAATTTGGGAGGGATATCTCAGGAGTGAGGAGTCCCAGCCCCACAGTTGGCACCCCAGTCCAGGGTTCCAGCGCCAGAATGATAAGTTCCCACAACTTTTGTCTGCAAAAATCAGCAGGGATTGAGTTAGTGGAAGAAATTTCTGGAGCCCCAAGCAGTTCCTCTTAAAAAAACCACTCACAGACACACCTACCCACTCCTTCTGAGCTCCAGTACTGGGATGGCAGCTTGAATTCAAGGGCACGAGTGGCATACAGGGAGAATCTGAAGTGTCTGGCATTGGGGTGAGCAGAGGCCATCATCCCTTTTCTGAGCCCCCCTCCCACAGAGCCATGGTGCCATATTTGAGACGCCAACCACCTGACTAACACTGCGTGACCTGCCTTGGAGATCCCCTGAGACTCTGCCCCACCCAATTTATGGGCCCACCCAAGCGGCTTTTCCATGTAAATAACTTCTCTTGACTGATGATTCACAGCTTCCTAAATCCTATCAAACAAGCAACAGCTGGCCTCAGTGAGCCCCAGGCCCAGCACTAGCAGCAGCCAGATCAGATTCACAGCTTGGCTTTGCCTAGGAATCTCCAAGCCGAGCACAAGTAGCAGCCTTCTCTGAATGCTTTACAGCTCAGGAAAGAAGGCCCCGGGAAAAACACAGTTTGGGGCTGACCTTGGTCTGCACCACCTGGGAAACCCCAGGGCCAGCATACCCGGTGGACACCTCCAGACCACTTTGGAGCACCACCACCCTGCCCCTGCACAGCTGACCCTCCACAGAGGGCAGAGATTGGTGGTCAGTGGTCATAGCCAATCCTTGCAGCTGACTAGCCTGGGTAAATCCCCCCCATTGATCTGCCAACAGCAACCAAGGCTCAACTACAGGAGGGGGGCATACTCAGCCCACACGATGGGTGCACCTCAAAAACCCAGCCTGGCTGATAGAGGAGGCTGTGCCTCTGGACCCTACAGGATACCTACTACATTAGGCCACACTACCAAGACACGGAGTCAAAGCAGCTCTACCTAATTAGAAATAAACACAGGGAGGCTGCCAAAACAAGGAGACAAAGAAACATGGCCCAAATGAAAGAATAGATCAAAATTCCAGAAAAAGAGCTAAACTAAATAGAGATAAGCAATCTATCAGATGCCGAGTTCAGAATACTGGTTATAAGGATGCTCAAGGAACTTAGTGAGGACCTCTGCAGCATAAAAAAAGATCCAGTCAGAAAAGATCGAGTAGGCACCAGAAGGACCCAATTTGCTTGTGAGTAGTGGAGGAAGTGACTGAAAGCCCATGAAAGCCAAGCAAGCAGCATCGTTCCCTCTCTGACCCATCCGCCACATGTAGTCCCACAAGGCAGCAATGTGAGTTGTCATGCCCTGACGAATACCTAAGGCTCCACCCCTTACAATGTAAAAAGTACACTGATACAAAGAAATATGGCCCAAATAAAAGACCAGATCAAAGCTCAAAAAGCAAAAAAAAAAAAAAAAAAAAACAACTAAGCAATGTAGAGAGAGCCAACCTATCATATGCAGAGTTCTAAACACTGGTCATCAGGATGCTCACAGAAATGGTTGAGCATTGTTGCAAAATAGAGGAATAAGTGAAGGCTATGCAAAGTGAAATAAAGAAAAAGATACAGGGGAACAACAGTGAAGGGAAGAAAACCGGGACTCAAATCAATGATTTGGACCAGAAGGGAGAAATAAACATTCAACCAAAATAGAATGAAGAAGCAAGAATTCAAAAAAATGAAGACAGGTTTAGGAACACCTGGGACAACTTTAAACATCCTGACATCCAAATCACAGGGGCGCCAGAAGGAGAAGAGGAAGAGCAAGGCATTGAAAACTTATTTGAACAAATAATGAAGGAGAACTTCCCCAATCTGGCAAAGGAAATAAACTTCCAGGAAGTCCAGGAAGCTCAGAGAGTCCCAAAGAAGTTGGACCCAAGGAAATGCACAACAAGGCACATCATCATTACATTACCCAAGGTTAAAGACAAGGAGAGAATCTTAAAAGCAGCAAGAGAAAAGGAGGCAGTTATGGACAAAGGAGTTCCCATAAGACTATCAGCTGATTTCTCAAAACAACAACAACAACAAAAAAAACCTTACAGGCAAGAAGGGGCTGGAAAGAAGTATTCCAAGTCATGAAAAGCAAAGACCTATATCCAAGATTACTCTCTCCAGCAAAGCTATCTTTTAGAATGGAAGGGCAGATAAAGTACTTCCCAGATAAGGTCAAGTTAAAGGAGTCCATCATCACCAAGCCCTTACTGTACGCAATGTTAAAGGGACTTAGCCAAGAAAAAGAAGATCAAAACTATGAACAGTAAAATGACAATAAACTCACAACTATCAACAACTGAAACTAAATAAAAGAAAAAACAAAAACAAACTAAGCAAACAACTAGAACAGGAACGGAATCACAGAAATGGAGATCAGTAGTGGGAGAGGGGAGAAGGGGGACAAAGGTACAGGGAATAAGAAGCATAATTGGTAGGTACAAAATAGATGAGGGAAGTTAAGAATAGTATAGGAAATGGAGAAGCCAAAGAACTTATATGTGCAACCCAGGGACATGAACTAAGGTGGGAGGGGATGCTGGTGGGAGGGGTGGTGCAGGACAGAGGGGAATGAAGGAGAGAAAAAATGGGACAACTGTAATAGCATAATCAATAAAATATACTTTTTAAAAAAACTGAATCTAAAAAAGAAAAACAAACTAAGCAAACAAACTAAGGACAGGAAGAGAGACTCATAGGTATGGGGATCATTTGGAGGGTTATCAGCTGGGAGGGAGAAGGGGGAAAAGGGGGAAATGGTGCGGGGATCAAGAAGCATAATTGGTAGGGACAAAAATAGACAGGGGGTGGTTAAGAATAGTATCGGAAAGGGAGAAACCAAAGAATCACACATATGACCAATGGACATGAAATAAGGGTGGGCGGGGGAATTACTGGAAGGAAGCGGTGTACCAGGTGGAGGGTCTGGGACAAAGGGAAAAAATAATTGGGACACCTGTGACAGCATAATCAATAAAATATACTTAAAAAATAAAATAAAATACCCTTGAAAAGCTCAAAAGGAGGTACATTAAAAAAACATATATCTAACACTCGGTAGCATCCTTCCTTTTCCTAAATCTCCCCCAGGTTTCCCCATTGCCCTCAGGGCACAGCCGGGGCTCACAAGATCCTCAAGGTCTTCACCCTGCTGTCTGCTGCTGACCTGCTGACCGCACAGTTCGTGCTCCAGACCCAGTGAGCCTCAGGGCCCTCCTGCCTCAGGTACCTCGTCCCACTTCCACCTCGCTCCTCCCACTGCCGGTCAGTGGTCAGCCAAGATGGAACATACTACCTGCTCTGTAACCCCAGGCCGCTCCCTCAGGCACTGCCTTCAGCTAGGGCAAGCAATGAAGAACTATGAGGAGGTATGTCCTGGCCACAGTCTTGTCCTGGGCTAGTGGACCCTGGAAGAGCAGATGCAGGAGGAAGTGGCCTGCCTGGAGGTGGAGTTAGAAAAGATGTGTGGTGAGAGCTGGGTGAGGGGTATGTGGTGTGTGTGCACCCACATGCATGGATGAAGCATAGACTAGTCCAAGTCCAGCACTTCTCAGAACATGATCTTGGGAAGCCCCTTGGGAAGCCCCAGCAGCACAGAGGCAGGGAGGCTGGGAAGGTCAGTGAAGGCTTTCTAGAGGAGATTACGTCCAACTTGAGACCTAAGTGATGAACAGGAGCAAACCAGCAAAAGGGAGAGGGAGGCCGGTGAACAGCGTTTAAGGCCAAGGGAACCATAGCTGCCAACTCACTTTCTCTCCAGGTCCTTTCCCCCCACCAAGACACATGGTCTTTTCCCTGCCCTATGGAGACACCTTCCTGGTCCACACAACTGAGTGTCTGAGGTCCTTGAGAAGCAGGAGTTTGTTGCGTCCTGAATGGCAAGGGAGCTGAGGTCTCTGGGACTTCACCGATGCCTTTCTCTTTTGCATGCTGCGGGTGAGACCTGGAGCAAGATCTGATGTGGCATCTGTGGGGGCTGAGGATCTTAGAGCATCCTTGGATGGGATTCTAGAGACTTGGGCCCCAAATCCCTTACTCTGCCTTTCAGTTTACTGTGTGACTATGTACAATTTTCCCCACACCTCTCGGTCTCTGGTCTTCTATTGTTGTACAGGGAAGTCTTTGGTCTAGATCTGGAACTATAAATATACTTTGTCTCATGTCTCAGCTTTCTCCATTTGATAACAAGAGCCTCGAAAGGATTCTGAGCTTTAGTGCCGAAGAGTGCTGGGATCGACTGGTGATGTCTGCCATGGGCAAAGACTAAGAGGGAGAAAGTGGAATAAGAAGTGGTGCATATCTGCCAACCCTGGCCTGGATAGATGGTCTCTCTCGGCTCTTCTCTTCTTCGGACATTCTCTGTTTCTGTACATAGGAACAAGGGGATCCCCACACAGAATTCAGCCAAGAGAATTTGACCAATTCTACTCTTAACACCTTTTCTGCCAGGATGGAGACACCCAGCACCACCCTCAGATATGGACTCCTGATCTTCCTGAAGTAGCCACAGGTTACAGGTCAGGACCAGCCGTTTCTCTTCTCAGCCTGATGTTGTAAAGCTGGATACAAGAACAAAGAGCTCACAGCGCTTTGCTGCGGGGAGAGGGTGGAGGGGTGGCTCCCGTTAATGTAATTCTGGGCTTAAAGTATGGGAAGTTGATGGTGGGGATAGGTGCCCAGTACAACAAGCCTTGTCAGGGTCAGAACTTTTTTCCCCGCCCTTTTGTGAAAGGACCAGAATTCATACAGCAAGAGACTGACCAAGTGGTGGGGTCAGAGAAATGGCCCAGTCCGGGGTACAGGGCCTGGGTGCCATACACAGACGCTGTCCCCCATGAGATCCTGAGGCTTTCAGACATCATACCTCTGGGTATGCCCTTTGCTGTCACCCAGGACATGCAGTTCTGGTGATACCACAACCCCAAGGTACAGGCCGAATGCGGGTCCCCTGGGTTCCACTGGTTTTCAGGTCTCCTAAGTAGAGCTGCAGGACTGACCCTATCAATATTAGCTTCATAGGTCCTTCCAGAGCTTGATTCCCACCCCACCCCCCTCAGCCCAAACAGGGCTGAGATTGCTAGCTCCCTGATGAAGCACCAAAGGGCAACAGCTGAGAACTGGGGCTCTGAAGTCACCTAGTATCCCTGCACCCACACTTCCCAGGTGTGCAACTCTGGGCAAGAGACTCAACCTTTCTGAACCTCAGTCTCTTCTTCCGTACAATGGATATAATAATACTACCTACACAACGTGGTGTGCAGTTCAGTGTCATTAAGTACGTTCACTTTTTGTGCAACCATCACCAGAATCCATCTCTAAAACCCTTCTCTGGCAAATCTGAAACCCTGTTCCCATTAAAAAGCAGCTCCCCATCCCCTCTACCCACTGTGTCTGGCAATCATCACTGTATTTTCTGGCTCTACGAGTTTGACTACTGTAGCTACCTCACAGAATTAGAATCATACAATAAATGTCCCTTATGGTATGTCCTTTTGTGGCTTATTGTCTTCAGGGTTCACCCACGCCATAGCATGTGTCAGAATTCCCTTCCTTTCGAGGCTGAATAATATTCATTGTATGGGCACATTTCATGTATCCGTTCATCTGCTGATGGACCTATGCGTTGCTTCTCCCTTCTGGCTGTTGTTAATGGTGAGTTATGAACATGGGTCTACCGATATCTCTTTGAGCCCCTGCTTTCACTCCTTTTGGGAGCATCCCCGGGCCCAGATTTGTTTCTGAGAAGTTCTCTCAGCACCCTCTCCAGCTCCTGAATGGCAGCAGAAAAATCAGGCTCCACGAATCTGTGAAACCTCCCCAGAGCTGAGTGAGTGCCCACATACCCAGGCTTCTGTGATGCAAAATGGTGACTTTTTCCTCCCCTTGCAATAGCAAAGGTGAGTGGTCGGAGGAGAGAGGCTTACATAGGAGTGCCCTTACTTGGTTCTCTGTAGCCTGAAAATTCCCGAATGGCCTTACCGTTGGCCGTTGGCCGTATGTTTGCTTCTGTGCTTGAATTGACAGAAAGTGCCCTTAGGCAGAGAGGTTGAGAAGTCTGTGGCATGCAAAACAGTCAAAAGCTCAAGGTGACCTACAAGAAGTGGACATTCTTACAAGGGGCTGAAATGTGGTTTTGTGGTCAGAGGTGATATGACTAATGCCAGGGTGGCCACTAGCCCTCGTGGTGCACCTTCGTGAGAATAAAACGGTTGCTGAGCCAAGTGGCCTGTTGAATGCACAACGTAAAGACAAAGGACCCTTCTTAGATTTCAGTCCTGCTTATGCAAGACACAACGTTTCTGACCTGATGAGGTAGTACTTACTGTGTGCTTCTGTGCCACGTGGTTGTCACCATCTCTTTGTCCCCTCTGAACAGATGCTACAATTATGCCCATTTCGCAGATGGTGATACTGAAGCTCAGAGAGAAGTCACTTGTCAGGTACCCAGCCAGGAAGTGACAGAGCTGGGATTCAAGCCCAGATCTGCTAACCCCAGCGGTCACATTCTCCCCTGGGTGGGCAGCCACAGACACCTGGACCCACTCCTTCCGTGGGACACCATAATGTTCCCACTGCTCCGCACTCCACGACCATACGGTCAATCCTCCACAACCCTGACCAGTTCCAAGAACCCTCCTCCTTCCAGCCTGAGAGGTTCCTGGGTGCCCACAAAGCCTTTTGGAGCAGCCCCGCCCTCGTGACCTTCTCCGCAGATCAGTATCCATGATTTCGTCTGGGGCAGGGGCTGCTCTGTGGCTCCAGGGGAGGCGCCTTCCCTCTCTGAACCTCCTCCTATAACATAAGCAGGTGGGTTTCTTGTTGCTGGTTTGAAAGACAGAGGCTACAGGCCAGGCTCCGGTGAGGGGAGTGCAGATGTGTCCCAGCCACAGTGAGTCCTCAGACTGATGCTCACTCAGGAACTGTAGATGGTGCCGGGCCTGGGAAAAGCACCAAAAAAAGAAAAAAAAAGGTTAAAAAAATTTACCATTTTCTAAAAAAGAAAAAAATCTAAAATTAAACCTAATGCTCTAAATTCTAGATAAAATAAGCAGCAGATTTAATAGTGAACACTTTTTAAATGACCATTTTTGTTGTAGTTATCTAAAAATTAAATAGCAATACAAACACTGGCTAATGTTTTTATTTAAACTAGCTTTTAGTTATATATAATGAAAACGCTGGTAAAAGGTAGGTCAAACAGAGTGGGAATACAAAATGAATGTAAAGTCTTCTCCCTCAATCCTACTCCCTCGAATGTAAGTCCGACGACCTATAGAAAGATAAGCTCAGGTAATGGTTTCCTGTGCACCCTCCCAGAATCGGTCTAAGTCAGCAGTTTTCAACATTTTTCATCTCATGGCACACATAAACTAATTACTAAAACTCTGTGGTACACCAAAAAATATACTTTTTGCCGATCTGACCAAAAAAAAAAAAGTATAATTTTGATTCACTCACACCAGGCAGCCATTATTTTGTTGACAGTTGTCATTTTTTTATTTGACAGTCTAAGGGAAAACAGGTCTGTTTCCCTGACTAAATAGTCAGGAATAGCATGTTTTAAATATTCTCGCGACACGCCAGTTGAAAATTGCCGATCTAAGTAAATACAAATACAAATGTGAATACACATATATGTTTTACAAAAATAGGTGATCCAAGCATTTCCACATGAACTTTTCTAAAAAAAATTTTGATGACAAGTCATGGACATTGTTCCATTGTGGCCCATGGAGTCCTATCTCACTCTTCTTAAGGGCTGGATGGTATTTTGTTGTTGACGTACCATAATTGTTTTCTCTCATTCCCATACTGAGAGGTGTGGGGGTTGTTTTTAGTTTTCACTGTGCTTCAGTGCTCATTGCTCTGCGTGGGTCTTGGGCCCCATCTGGGAGCACTGGGCACGCTCTCTACGGGTAAACTCCTGGCTCACCTGCATTCATTTCAGAAGCTACTGCCTGATTTCACAGGTTACTAGTGAAAGGGAGAAGGACATAGACACAAGGATGGTTTAAGACAGGGCAGATCCACTGTATCCCAGCTGACTTTGCGGTACACTTGAAACAGTGCATTCTAGGGCCTCGGAAAGCCGCAGTCTTTCAAACATGGCCACTTTGGGAAGATACAAAAAGTGCCACAATCTGTCCCTTCCTTGAACCAAGGAGCAGCTTCACTTCTTAGAGGGAGCTGTCCACACCCTCTAAGATGACCACATAGGCTATACCTACCCTCACAGGTGGACAATAGTATGTGGCATCTTGGCTATGGGAGAATGAAGGCATCTGTTCAAGGAGGAAATAAGGAAAGATTTAGCTGAAATCACAGTCCTACTTAAGGCATCAGAGGCTCAGACATTAGCTCAGAGGCCATCTGTCATCTATTCCCCTGCCTGTCTTTCTCTAGGTACCCTCTCATCTGCCGTCCATCCCTCCCAACCCTCCCCAAGTCTGATCTCTGTATCTCCCTGCTCCCTTTGGCTGCACACCTCTGACCGCAGGTGGCTTCTGAGGCAGGTTCATATGGAAGCAGGGTTGTAGAGGTCATCTTCTCCAACACTGTGCCACCACCCAGCCCTACAGGGGCAGGGCATGAGGACTGGGTTCACACCCAAGCTCTTGCCTCTGAGGCTTGAAGTATACAGGGAAAAGGGCTCTCATATTTTCACTGTTCTTTTGTGTAACTCTTAGTACTTGAGTTAAGCTGGTTATGCAAAGGGAGCTTGCCCAGGGAGTGAACTCAAGAATCCAGTTTTGTAACATCGGCTGAAAGTTTCATTTTCTGCTCGCTCTTTGGAGGGATGAGTTAGGGCTAGTGTGGTTGTTGGCCCACATTGGCTGGAGACAGTTGAGTTGATGCTCTTTGTTCTGGTTTAATTATTAATAGCAGCTCTTTCCCTCTCAAAATAGCCCCATTGTCTACGATAAATGATTTGGTCTCTAGTTTAAATGCACTTTGATTTTACAGCCCAGTTATCTGAGAAAAAATGTATCTAAGGGCTTTTAAAAAGTAAATAGTTAACATCATAAATGAGTTGAGCTCCCCATTCCTCTTC